>MNCI01010443.1:850628-1118848 GCA_015680685.1 Gnetum montanum
CTGGTGCTCACGGGGATCAGAGCCTGGAATATGTATCGTTGATCTAAGGCCCTGATGCCTAACCTCTTCACTAGAGTGAGGAGGAGGAACATCATTTTCTAAGAAACCCATCATGAGGGGTTCCTCAGCTTCTATTTCACTAATGACGTTGGGAACCTTGCCCTTCAATAGTGAATGTTGGCTCTCCTTTCTTTCATCCCGAATACGTTGGGCATTTGTGGGAAGATAATCCCTTGTGTCATGTTCATCCAAAACGTATTCTGCGAACAGCTCATGCATGCCAATCTGTACCAAGGCACGGAAAAGCATGTTGGGAGCAGAGAAATCTGGGGGTAACACGATGTTACCTTGCATGTTTCTCCACCGCAGTTGCTCATCGTGATGGAAAATAAAGGTAAAATCCGGCACATACTCATCGGGATGAGTATATGTGACTTTGGATTGTTGAGGACATGGTTGATTTCGGTTATGCGTATGATCCTGACTTTCTCTTCTATTATCCTTAGGTGAGTTGATTGCATGAGAAGAAGCCATTTCTAATGGTGTGCTAATTTTCACCATTATTTATGTTCTGAATTAACTGATTAACCCTAAGGTTCATTTAGGCTCACAACGATGTGAGTGATATCCCTTATGTTCAATTGGCGAAAAAAAACTTAGTCCCCGGCAACGGCGCCAATGATGAGTGGTGAGGTACCCCTACACTCAACCATACGAATACGAGCATGCACGTGCGATTCGGTCGAACTCCACAGACTAAATGCCTTAACACCACAAGAAACACTTGGGGTTAATCGTTCGTTGTCTTCCTAGGCTTGCTTGTAAGTGTCATGGTGTATGGTTAAGCAAGTATGAGGTATGTGATTTTTTTTTGGTATTTTCAAGTTTATCTTCTAATCTATGAGGGAAAAGGGTTGAGAAACTAACTAACTCTAACTAATGATATAAGTCTAAATTAACTAGCGTCAGCATCCGTTCCCACTTACCGGACACACCCTGAACTATGCAATTGTGGCTTACCAAACGCTAATTATTACTAGGATCACCACACGTAACGCAAGTGCTTGAAGTGGTCGTACTGAGGCACCTATTTAGCTTAAGTGTGATAAGCAGCCGATTCCTTAGCTAGCCGTACACACCCGTGGGTGCTCGTAACTAAGTCGTACTTATCACACGTTCTAGCCTAGCAATGAGTAGCCGATTCCTTGACTAGCCGTACACATTGGACTACCACTGGGATTACCAAGCGCAGAATCCTGGAATACGCTACTGGGTTACCAAGCAGTCAATGCTCGTAGTCAAGTCGTACTCACGCGTTGCGACAAGCAGCCGATTCCTTGATTAGCCGTACACGTCCGTAGACACTCGTAATCAAGTCGTACTTGTGCGCACTAGGAAAGCAGTAAATAAATAATAATAAAACCATGTACTACAAGGTTTATCCAATCAAGTTCGTCTTTATTGCCGTACACAACTTGGGTTCAGGTTACAAGTTGCTCGAATAAAGAGCCGTTCACTCTAGGACTCCTACTACGGGCACATGGGAAAAATTCTAACTCTGGAGTGATCAATCTGTCAGAGCTTCATTACTTCTAGCCAGGATTTTAAAATGAAGAGAGTGTTGCCTCTTATTTATAGATATGACGGCGGACCGTGATATCGCGTACACGATATTGCAGGGGAAGACGCGATATCGCGTACGCAATATCACGGCCCAGTGCATGTCACGTCTCATCAATAGCGTATAGTGTCAGCGTAGAGAATCTACGACATAAATCGTACAGTGTATACGCTAGGCAATGTATATAGCGTCAACGTGCAGCGTAAACAGGGTTATAGCGTACAGAGTGTAGCATATACAAAAGGCAGCGTAAACGAGTTTACACTGTAGGATGTTCAGCGTAAACTTGGCGGTGGCGTATACAGCATGGACAGAGTCTTGTGTGCAGTGTAGACAAGGTCTACAGCGTAAAGGGGGCAGCGTGTGTGTTAGCAGCGTAAACAGAGTTGTGTTGTGTGCAGCGTAAATTGTGCAATGTACATGTGGTAGCGTAGACACTGGGAGTTCTGCAGACAGAGTCAGCATATGGTCGTCAGCGTAGACGCTGGAAGACTTGCAGATGGCAAGTTTTAAACAGGGCAGCGCAGATGCTAATCAGTGTAGACGCTGGAAAGTTTGCAGGTAAGGTTTTAAACTGTACAGCGTAAACGCTAGGAGGTTTTCAGAAAAAGTCAATGTATACTCAATACCGTAGATGCTGAGAGCTCTGAGACAGTTTCAGGCGGAGGCCCTCCTTCTAGCGCCAATTTTTGTACTGTCCGAAATCGTCAGTCTCCAGCTGGAAGGAAACAGAAACTGAGGGATCACAAGACATGCACAGAAGACCCTGCCTTCGCTTGAGGGAGAGCCGGAATGAATGAAGGAAGAGTACCTTGGGTGGTCTGCATGCGGATCAGACAAGGATTTCCCCGAATGTACACCAAAGTGCAATATGCTGGGTTATACGTGAACGGCGTAACAGGCGTAAAACAGAGCGTAAACAGCGTAACTAATGCGAACAGAGTGTAAACGTAAAAGAGCGTAAACAGAATACATGCGACGATTAATGCAGACTGTAACAGATTGTAGGAAGAAAATGTAACAATGGAATTTCAAAATGAGAGTACAATGCACCGATCTAACGCAGTTGTGGATTGACACAAGGCGGATGAAAAGCCTCGGTGGATGTAGGGATGACTACGGGCTAGTTCGCACTGTAGGCAGAGCGTAGAGGCTGTATGCTCAGCATACAGGGTTGTCCAGCGTATACAGTTTTCTGCTCTGGTTCTCAGCGTCTCTGCTATCTGGTTTGCTCTAAAATTTTGCCAACCGACCTGGATCTTGTGAAAAAATTGGGCTTTTATACAGGTTTTGACGTCAGACTCGGGTTGGGGGACACGTGGCGCATTGATCGGTTGCAAAAGCATAAAATTTACAAGTGTACAGTATGTTACATTTGTTGGGCGTATATGCTGAGCGTATACGCTGTATCAGGCAAGCGTAGACTCTGGGCGTATACACTAGGCGTATACGCTGTGTGTACTGGGCATATACGCTGAGCGTATATGCTATATCAGGCGAGCGTAAACTCTGGGCGTATACACCGGGCGTATACGCTGATGGTTGCTGCATTGTGCCAAATCTTGCTCTGCAGTGCTGCTTCTATGTCGTCTTCAGGGATTTCATGCCAGGTGTATACATCGGTTGTACCTGTTGGGCGTACATGTGAGGCGTGTACGCTGGATGTCTACGCTGGATGTATACGCTGAGAATGTCGGGCATATACGCTGTGGATGTGAACTTGAGCATATACGCTGAGACCGCATACTTGGTGAAAATTAAGTATCTAATCTCCGAAATTGCCATATTTGATACCAGATGTAGCCGTGGTCGTCTACGGGTTGCAGTGACCTGCTTCTTGTTGGAAAAGTACTAAACTCGAAATTTTGTGGTGCTTCATCTATGAATAACAAATTTTGCCTACTTTAATAATTCTGCATATAAGCCATCTAGATCTACAGCGTTTCTAGATGCTAGCCTTGTAATACCTTTTATGAATTCCTCAACAGTAAATTGAAGAGGTGTTTGCTATACAATAGTAGTAGAATTATCATCTTATCCTGTAAATAGCTTATTATTAAATGAGCAAATATCTTGAAAGGAAAAATTAAATAATAAAGAGGGTTTATGACGAGAACATTTCCAAAGCTGTCTAGGTTCCTTTTTAATACTGTAAACAAAATTATCTTGTCATTCTTTGATAAATTTCCTTCTCTTGATTCTAATTAATCATTTATATGCCTTAACTAAACTTTGTTTGAGACTCTTATTTACATTCTTAATATTTTGCCTAGCTTGTATGCAATCGTCATCAAATAAAGTTTTCTGAGCACCTTGTTGTTGTGCCTCTTATTTGCATTCTTAATATTTTGTCTAGCTTGCATGCAATCTACATTAAACCAAGTCTTCTAAGTACCTTGTTGTTGTGAATGTGCAATTTGCTTAGCTACTATAAGCAAAATTTGTTCAAGCTTCTTATGTCATCTTTTAAGAGCCCTTTTGTTATGTGCTATATTAATATATTTTTCTTTAACTGCTGGGGTGAGTTTGTACTGAATTTTTTTCTAGTCTTATTTTTTGTTGTTCGAGAAAAAATTGGAATATGCAATAAAAACTCAACATGATAATGGAAAAATTTGGACCATTTCTTAATTTGTGTGTGTCATCCTTGCACAAGGGGCATGCTAATCTTTTCTATATTGTTCCAACATTATCAAATATCTTAAAAGAATATAACATAACCCTAGCTTCTAGATATTTATTGGTATTCATCTGTATCCACATATATAACAAAGGTTAATTCCTCAAAGAGTATAAGAAATGTTAAATTTGTTATTTCTATGCAAATTGTCAATGATGTCAAACAAGAAATTAGGTTAATTCCTCAAAGAGTATAAGAAATGTTAAATTTGTTATTTCTATGCAAATTGTCAATGATGTCAAACAAGAAATTAGCTTTATTTATGAAGCTTATAGTGTTTTAAGTTTTTGTAAGGGCACAACAATTTATTGTCTTTGTTAATGTCATCTTTTTTGTTTGACTCTAAAAGGGTAGTATGAATAACTATCATTAACTTTGAAGAAAAATCAAGAATGATACACCTTGGTAAAAAATCAAGAAGAAAAAGGCAATGATGATAACGAAAAAGAATCTAAACTGAAAGGAAGATACGATAATGAAGAAAAAGAAGCATTTCCTCCGTTCGAAGATAATGAAGAAGAAAAACACGTATTTGCTCCGTTTGAAGATAATGATGCAAAAGAAGAAAAAGCGGGACTTACTCCGCTTCAATTAAGGACGATGAAGAAAATGAAGAAGAAAAGGGTGTCTCGGTTTCTTCTTCCCAGGAAATTTTGGGTTTCCATCAATTCAAGGACGATGACAATGAAGAAAATGAAGAAGAAAAGGGCATTTCAGTTTCCTCTTCCTAGGAAGTCTTGGGTCTCCATGAATTCAAAGATGGAGAAGAAAAAGAAAACCGCGAGAACCACCTGCTGCGGACCCTGCGGTACTGGCTGATGCAGCGCGCGACGAAGAAGAAGATGCATTTCCGCTAAGAATCGGTGAAGCTGCTGATCATTCACCGCGACGTGAAGCCCGAGAACATGCTGCTGGACGACCACCACCGCATCCTGAAGCTCGCCGACCTAAGCCTGGCTCGCCACGGCACGCAGACGCGCTCCGAGGCCTTCAATCCGCACATGGTCAAGCTCTGGTACCGCGCGCCGGAAATGCTCCACGAATCTGGCTCGTACTCCTTCCCAGTGGACGTCTGGTCAACCGGAGTCGTCTTCGCGGAGCTGCTCAGCCTGAAGCCCGTGTTCCAGGCCAACTCGCCGCTGCAGCTTCTGGACTCCATTCTTGGGTTCTTCAACGTAAGGCTCGAGATGATTGATCAGGTCTACCGCGACGGCTCCCTGCTGTGGGCGCCGCGGACGAATCTGCGCACGTCTCTGATCCGCACCAGAAATCTGGAGAACCAGGGCGTCCAGCTGCTGGATGATATGCTCCACTTTAATCCCTCTTGCCGGATCTCCGCACTCCAGGCCCTCCAGAGCCCCTATTTTGACGAGGTTCGCAATGGTGCCTCGCTGCGTTTCCCTCTGCTTGATGAGGGAGTAAAAGGAATGGATCTTTCGTTCGTTCGTTTTGACTTGCGCTCCTTCTTGCATGCCATTGTTCTTCTCTTCTTTTTATCTTCCTTCCGTTTAAGGCACTGTAGGTTGTGTTGTGTTATGCGAAATTGCGTGCAATGTTTCGATGCTGTTTTATTACCTGTAAATCATGGCATCTCACTGCGATTTAGGGCTTAGCTACAAGTTCTTCACTTCTTCGTGATGAATGATCGCTTTGAGTCATTGCAGCACGGTCATAACTGAAACTTTACTTACTTTGCCAACTTTACTTGTGGTTAGTTTCCATCATTTGAGATGCTTAGTTTGAGCGACGGCATCGCTAAACCGCCTTTTGCTTTAAATATCATACGTTGAGTTTGAAGAGCCGAGGTTAGATGAATCTCTGCTGAGTTTGAATGACGGCGTTATTAAACCGAGGTTTACTTTAATTATGATAATTTAAGTTGAGTTTCAAAAGCCGAAGCTAAATGACTCTTTCTTTTAGGTTGATGATGTTATGTACTTTCAATTTTTTTATTATTATTCGTTTTTCAGTCCTATACTCTTTTCCATCAAAATCAATATACCATTGAGCTTGAGCAAATTTTGCTTACAACAACTAAGCAAATTCTACATTCACAAAAATAGAGTTCTCAAAAGACTTAGTTTCATGAGGATTGCATGATACAAATCTGAGAGGCTATGTATATTTTGTATATTCTTTTTAAACATCAAAGAGAGAGAGAGAGTTGTATCAAAGGATTAGTTATGGCCAATATGTTGCCGTTTGATAGAAGATACAATGCAAATTTATAGATTTATTTGCAAGCCTTCCATAATGCTTGTTTCTTGCAACACATTGAAAGCAAGTAGCAAGAGTTAAAGCTATTCTCATGGATCTTGATTAAAGAAGAAAAAAGCTTGTATAGATCATTAGAACATAATTTTATTCAAAGATGAAGCACCATGCTTGAGATGTTCGATAAGAAGTACCAAATCTATTTTGTAATGTTTAATTTGAGAAAATAGATCCAAGGATAAAAGTAGGACACTCATGAATTATTAGACATAACCTTAGGCAGGTATTACACATTGCTCCATTGATGCCTAGGCCACAACTTCTTTCCAAAGAAGTAACTTCATTACATTATCAATGGGCTACAAACAAAACTTGTGAAACTTTTGGGGTCTATGCCCTATTAGAGTTGAAGGTCCATCGAGATCAAAAGCTCATTCATTAGGTGGCCAAAGAGAAATATGAATTAAGGAAATGGAAAAGTGTGAAGGAATATAATAAAGACTCATTGATCAAAAAGAATGAAATAAAAACCAATGATATTCAAGAGGTGGATTCATTGCAAGAGGTAGTTTAGCCAAAGACCTTATCCATGTAGAAATATCTATCTAAAATTACTACCAAGTTTAACAAAATGTGGGATGTAACTAATAAAAAATTTACAACTAAATTAAATATCATAAAGGAAGGTAATGAGTAGGTAAAGAAGAAACCACAAAACAAGAGCAGGAGAAGGAAAAAAGGATCTCTATAAGCAAATGGAAAGGCAACTATAGTTGGAGAAGTGTCTAATTTATATTCAAATAGGAATGATGGCTATTTAATTTGAGCATTCAAATAGAGCTTATCTAATCATGTTACACATGATCACTTTATTGCAAGGATTGGGTGTCTATGCTATCAATTCAAAGTTCATGAAAAAATATATGCCAATAAGGTTGTTATATTCCTAGGAAAATTATAAACAATCCTACTAATCATAGGACTATCCAAGTGGGGCATTACCATAACTATAAGAGTAGTATTAATAGTAATGGACAAATCCATAGTCATGGTGATGAGCAGCGAGGTACCCCTATGCCCAACCATATGAATCACTAAGAAATTCATGTGCAATCCTTTTGAATTTTGTGGACCTATAGTTCTCTAGTGCACTAGTTCCTCTAGGAAGTGAGATGGACGTTGAGAACATTCATTTTCTTTCCAACTACACTTGTGAAGCTTAAGGATATGGTTTAAGTGTAATTGAATCACATGATTTTTATCATTTTATGTTTTGTAAGTTTAATCGCCTACAACAATAATGAAAGGTATAGTAATTTAGGATCTAATTTACCTACTGCCTAGATAGCCTAACACAAGTACCTATTCCGCTTTCCTAGATACATCTTGAACACATATAGCCTTGCTGGATGATGGAACGCGATATTGCGGCCATCGCGATATCGCATCCCTAGCAATATCGCGTACGCGATATCACAGTGCACTGTCATATCTATAAATAAGAGGTGGCTCTCCCTTGTTTTCCATCTTAGGCTTAGACCGTAGTGAAACTCTAGCAGATTGATCACTCCAGAAATAGAATATTTTCCATGTGCCTGCAGTAGGAGTCCTAAAGTGAATGGATCTTTATTCGAGCAAACATTGTACCTGAACACAAGTTTGTGTACGGAAATAAAGACGAGCTTCTTGGATAAACCTTGCAGTCCATGGAATAGGCTAATTAGGATTTTATTTATTGTTATTTACTATTTTCCATTTAAATGCTTTAGTAGGAATTAAATCTTTCTCAACACTTCTCTCCTAGTTAAGTGCCTCAGTACGACCGCTTCGAGCATGTGCATTACGCGTGTTGATCCCAGCAATGACTAGCATTTGGTAACCACGGTTGCATTGGTTTAGGGTGTGAATGGTAAGTGGGAACAAATGTTGACGCTAGATTAATTCAGACCTAGTTAGTTAGTTAGAGTTAGTAATTAGTCTCTTCAACCCTTCACCTCAATAGAATAGGAGATAAAACAGAAAAACTATAAAAATCATATACCTCGGACTTACTTAACCATACACCATGACAAATACAAGTAAGTCTAGGAAGACAATGAATAATTAACCTTAAGTGTTCCATGAGGCGTGTAGGCACTTAGTCTATGGATTTCGACTGGATCACGCGTGTTATGCTCGTATTCATATGGTTGAGTGTAGGGGTACCTCGCCACTCATCATTGGCGCCATTGCCGAGGATTAAGTGTTTGTGTGCTAAGTAGAACATAAGAGATCATTCACATCGTTGGGAGCTTAAACGAACCCTTAGGGTTAATTAAAAGAAAAATTTATAACGGTTAAACAACACACCAAATTAAATCAAAATTTCTTCTTCTTCTAACAAAAGCAATTCACCACCTAGGGATAATACAGAAACAGTCAGCAGCATCAAACACATAACCTAAATCCGCTAGTTCCTCAACAATATAGGTTGACATATACTCATCCCAATGAGTATATCCCCAACTTTACTTTTATCCTCCATCAGGATGAACAGATGCGATGAAGAGACTTGGAAGGTAACATAGTGTTACCTCCAAATCGATCAGTCCCAAACATGCTCCTTCATGCTTTGGCACAGATTGGCATGACACAGCTCTATGCTGAATACATTGCAAGTGATTTTGACATAAGGGATTACCATCCCACGAATTTACAATGTATGAGGGACTCAAGGCAGGAGAGCCAACATACACTATTGAAGGGCAAAGAGGTCCCTCACGTCCTAAGTGAAATTGGAGATGGTGAACCACTCATAACGGGTTCTCTATCCAAAGATGTTCCTCCTCCTAATGATAGTGAGGAGGTGGGGTATCAGAACCTACGCTCCATGATACAAAACCCTAGTTCTGATCCCCGTGAACACCAGCTATTCACTGAGGGAACAACAACACATGATAAGGACAGGCACTTGGATCGTCATCACGATCAGGGTCGAAGCCACAAAAGAGAAATTAGGAAACATCATTATGGTGATGGTTCTCCTTCTTCTTTCCCTTCTTCACATCATTCACCCTCTCCTTCCACATCTGGGCGTAGCCATCACGAGCACAATGGTGAGGATAGAGGTAGACAAAATGAGAGACCTCGATGAGAGAGTCGAGAGAGAGGACAAGGGCATGAACGAAGGGAAAGTAGGGAACAACGGAGACATCACAGATGTCATGAAAGAGATGATCATGAAGAGCCCCTACTTGCCACTTGAAGCATGTTGAATATAATGAAGGTAGTGAGGATACCAACAAGGCATTTAAAAGATAGTCGAATCAGGCATTTAGACATGAACAACATTCCACGATTTGAAGGGGGACACAACGTTGATCCACAAAATTATTTACAGGCATTCCACGATGCCTACGCCTTGCAAAACATAGAGAACGAGTGGTAGAAACTAAAGTTGTTTCCTAGGACACTCACAAAGGAAGCAGAGAGTTAGTACCGGTCCTTGGAGCCAAAAACCAAAAACCATCAGGAGGTGAAGTACAATGTTAGAACTCTTCAACGATAAATATTAGACGTACTCCAGTGTGTCTAATTTGCGTAAGCAGATCCAAGGATGGAAGCAAGGTAATCATGAACCCTTGGATGCTGCCATGGGCCACTACTACACATTGTTACATCATTGCCTGGGCCATGGTTACATACAACGGGATCAACTTCACCACATCATAGATGGGCTAAGGTATGAAACTAGGAGAACCCTTAGGACTTATGCCCAAGGGAGACTATCAAAACTTAGAACCCATGAAATTCATCGCTTGTTTGAACAAGTAGCCAAAAAACAAGGTGAGCTACAAAAAAGGAAAAGTACGGAAGAATACAACCGTGATCTCTCTCTTTAAAAAAAGGGAGTGAGATTTTGCAATGAAGAGGATGAGTCACCACTTAAAGAGTTGGTGAACAGGAAAACTTTTCCAATTCAAAAGCTAACAACAAAAGTATCGACTAAGGTGGATCAATTGTGAGATTTCTTAGACTCTAGACTTGAAATTATTTTGAAAATTGTAGAGGAGTCTAAGGTGGAACGAAGTAGTGACAAAGATAAGACAAAGCAGAGAAATTCAGGCCTTGCACATAACAAGGGTAAGGGGAAAATTACTATCTTCGATGAGGTTGTGGATTCTGACATAGACGATGACGGTGGATGTGAGATCTACCAATATGAACATCCTAAGGGATGTTGTCCAATCATCTCACATCTACAAGAGTCTAGGGTGTATGCACTTAATCCAAGACTTAACCAACGGTAGACACCCTAGAGGTTACCTTATCCTCAAGGTAACCCAAGAAAGTTCCACTAACCGTTAACGTACTATCCAAGTGGAACTCCACCACAACCCATTAGACAACATCAGTAGTGGCAATACCCATAGTCATGGAGGATGCCACCGCCGAAAAAACATTACCCTTACTGGAAACCTGATCCTTATGGCTATTATGTGCAATAGCCGGTTTCTCCAAATGACTTTATGGGTCACATAAACCCACCACGTTACTACCAAGTTTAGGAGTATTTTAGGACTCCTTCTCCTTTGGGAGATGCTCCATACCCACACTATCCTCCAAATCCATCTGCATTTCTTACGCCGATAACTCCACCACCAACTACTCCAACAAAGCCTAGGGTATTTACCACTCAACCGCAACAACCCGATATTACGAGGGCTCCCAATCCTCAATTCTCAGTTGGTTCTAACAATCATATGTCAAAAATACCTTTCTTTAGGACCAACAATCCAACCAAGCCCTCACCCTCACAAGCGGTTGAACATCTAAACACCTCCATACCAAATAAGGTTTTGGGACCCCCTTCAAGCAAAAAATTGAGGCCAATGCACATGGTTATGTTAACACATACCATTACCGACTGGATTAAGGTAGGCCACCTTCCCAAGAAATTCTCTAATCCTAGAAGCCCCCTAATTTATCTCCAAGTTGCTGGGAATGAACCTCATAAGGCTATTCTTGACTCAGGCTTCGGAGTCAACTTAATTTCACAAGAATTATATAAAACCTGGAACCTTCCTTCACTCAAGAAGAGCAATATTCACTTAGAGTTGGCTGACCAGTCCATCACTGTCCCTTTGGGACAAGTTGAGGACATTGTCACCACTATAGGTGGTTGGTCATACCCAGCTGATTTCCTGGTGATCCAAATAAAAAATGACAAAGGGGACTTTCCAATAATAATGGGAAGGGCATGGATGAGCACAATAGATGCATGCCTAGGAATTCACAATATTTTCCTAGAAATATCCAAGAAAAGTACTTTTGGAAAGATTGAGAAGAAGAAAGTTCCATGCATCGCATATAGTGACATAGGGTGCCATTGTGTGCAGAAATCATGGGTAATGCAGAGTTTAACATTGCCTGCATGAAATCAGTGTGCACAAGACATCGACATACAAAAGTACCTATATGTAGTAGCCACATGACAAGAAAACACCTAGTGGCTGATGGCTGACCAAGAGAACAATTCAATGACATGCATGGAACTGACTGAGGGGATAACTAGTACTTACGTTGAAAGAATGGATGCACTTGAGCAAGTTTGTTTCCAACTTCTAGCCCTTAACCCTGAAAACATTAACTGGGGAAAGTTGGAGATTCCTAAGAAGTTTAAATAAGGGCCCCTAGATTTAAAACCATTACCCACTGTTTTAGAATACATGACCCTTAAAAACAAAAAATCGGTAATCATCAACGCAAAGCTTGCCCCCAAGAAAAAAGAGAGTTTGCTGAAGGTGATAAATAAGTGGTCAACAACCTTTGCTTGGTCATACCCTGAACTAACCAAAATAGATCCTAGGATATGCCAACATAGGATATACACGGACCCCTCCATGAAGCCTCGCAAATAACCACAGAGACGATTGAACCCGAAGTTAAAACAAATAGTGAAAGAGGAGATATAGCAACTTCTCAAGGCTGGGTTCATTTACCCCATTGTTGATATCGAATGGGTTAGTCCTCTTGTAATCGTACCAAAAAAAGGAGGAAAATGGAGGGTATGTATAGACTTTAGGCTATTGAATATGGAAACGTTCAAAGATCACTTCCCATTGCCATTTGTTGACCAAGTCTTAGACACTATAGCAGGGCATCACTACTATAGTTTTCTGGATGGGTATAGTGGGTACAACCAAATACGAATCACACTAGAAGACCAAGCCAAAACAACGTTCACTAGTCCTTGGGGAACGTTTGCATACAAAAAAAATGCCTTTTGGCTTGTGTAATGCCCCTACCACATTCCAACGATTAGTTCTAAGCATATTTCAATAGCAAATAGGTAACAGGGTAGAAGTCTTTATGGACAACTTATCCACTTATGGGATGAGCTTTGATCAAGCCCTCGACCGGTTAGAGCAAGTATTGAAACGATGTGTTGAAACCAAACTAAAGCTCAACTGGCAGAAAAGTCATTTGATGGTTCAAGAGGGCATAGTACTGGGGCATAAAATTTCACAATCAGGAATAGAAGTGGATCTAGAAAAAATTAAAGTCACCCAAGGAATTACCCGACAACCAGAAACTGTCAAAGACATTTGATCATTCCTTGGACATACTGGCTACTATAGGAGATTTATCGAGAACTTCTCCAAAATTTCCAAACCATTGGTGGAATTAAAAAAAAAAAGATGCACCATTTGAATGGACCAGGGAATGTGAATGAGCATTCCAAACTCTCAAATAGAGGCTTGTGGAAACTCCCATTCTACAAGCCCCTGACTAGTCTAGGCTACTCGATATCATGACAGATGCATCTAATTATGCCTTAGGAGCCGTACTGACACAATTAGATGAACAAAAATGACCTTATTACATCCATTGTGCTAATAAGAGTATCACCGGTGCACAACTCAACTACATGACCACGGAAAAGGAATTAATGGCTGTAGTGTTTACACTGGAAAAATTTAGGTACTATGTATTGGGCTACAAAGTATACATCCATATGGATCATAGTGCAATTAGGTTCCTTATGAACAAGCCAACAGTTAGCCCACGTATCATACATTGGTTGGTAATTCTACAGGAGTTCGATTTTAACAATAGTAGATTGCAAAGGCACTGAGAATGTAGTCGCAGATCACTTATCTTGGTTGCACTGGAATAGCAAAGAGGATGAATATGCCATATCTGATCATTTTCCAGATGAAACCCTCTTTGCTAATGTAGTGAATAATCAACCCATGGAAATAAATTGGTATAGTAGCATTCTTACTTATCTCATTTCCCAGAAAACACCACAGGGGTTGGACTTTAGGAAGAAACAATAGTTTCTTCACAAAACCAAGTACTTCATGGAAATCAAGGGACAACTCTATAAAGTCTATCCTGATGGCTTGGTTTGATGGTGTGTGCCTGATAAGGATCAATTAAAAGTTCTCCAGGATTCTCATGAGGGCCCCTGTGGGGGTCACTATGCTGGGAGACAAACGAATACCAAGGTCCTACTTGTAGGATATTATTGGCCAACACTATTTCAGGGCGTCCATCATTTTGCCCAATCCTGTGAATGCTGCCAATGTGATGGTGGAATGACTGCTAGAATGGAGGATCTGCAACAATGGATTCAACCTTTGGAACCCTTCAATATCTAGGGAATAGATTTTATGGGGCCCATTACACCGATGTCCAACGGAAAAGCCTATATCATTGTTGCTATTGACTATTCAACCAAATGGGCTAAAGCAGCCACAATAATATACTGCACATCATCTATGGTTGCACGATTTGTACAAAAACAAATTGTAAATAGGTTTGGTGTGCCGCATGCACTCATCTCTGGTAATGGGACACATTTTATGGGTGCAACCTTTTGCAAATTGATGCAACGCTTAGGGGTTGAGCATAAATTGACCACACCTTACCCCCCCCAAGCTAATGGCCAAGCCAAGGTTACTATCCCAGAGATTACGAGAATATTAATGAGAATGATTAGCAAATTTAGGTGAGACTAGAGCATGAAACTGAATGATGCTCTCTGGGCGTACCGCTCCACTTGGAAGCTCCCTACAGGCTACTCTCCCTATGAGTTAGTGTACGGGAAACTACCAAACTCCCTATACAGAATGAGCTCTGTACACTATCCATGGCTTATGACCTTCACCTGGACCTCAACCTAGCACAAAAACAACAATTGGAAAGTTTGAACGTGCTAGACAAGAATAGATTGGTTGCATTATTGTTAAATGAGTTTCACAAGGCACATAGTAAACAATGTCATGAATTAAGAATTCGAAGGTTTAGGTACCAACTAGGAGACAAGGTCCTTAACTGAAATCCCACACATGTACCACAATGTACAAAATTTCAAACATTATGGGAAGGACCCTATATTATTCATACAACATTCCCCTCTAGAGCTATGATGATATACAAGCCTGAAAGCCCGGATAAAAGGTTATTGGTTAATGTACAACAAAAAAACCTTTCCGTGAACCAAAAATAGCCAGTGCAAATTACACCTTTGCTAGCGGGCAACCTCGCTCTCTATTTTGGATCTCTCCCTTTCCATTCAGTCATGGGGGAGATGGCTACCTATGTTGATCATTAGAGGCCCTCAATTCTTTTAAATTTTTGTTTTACACATTTTTGTTTTACATATTTTTTTTCACATTTTTGCTTTTCTTGTTTTTGTTTTACAAATTTCTTTAAATTTTCTTGTTTTTATTTTACAACATCATTATACTTTTTTCATTTTTGTTTGTGTGCATGTGTGTGCGTTACCCACCTTGTAAGTTTGTCACCCAATAAGTGTTCTTCCCATTGGTATGAACTATTTTCATACTAATTGCTAATGTTTGGTTTTTACCTATAAGTTATGATGTTGATATTAAGGTATGTTTCTTTTGATATGGCAGGTAATGAGTCCACTTCATCCATCCATCCACAAGTTCTATGGTCTCTCTCGGCTTGGAAATGTACAGTCTCTTTTCTAATAAGAACATTAATGAATCAGTGACTTGGCATTTCTCAAACTAAGGAAGGACTCAAGGACTGAAAAGGGTGTGACTTCAAGGAAGCTTGATGCATTTGTGTTGGCCATTCTCTTGGGTGCTTGGATGTTTTCTTCTTGAGTTTTCTTATCGTTCTGACGTTACCCAATTATTGGAAGCTGAGCAAATAAAAATAAGAAGTCTTTGCATGGTGTGATTCTCACGAATAAAAACACAAAACACAAAAAAAAAAGAAAAGAGAAATGTGAGAATTCAAAGAACACCCTTAGAAGAAATAATCATTTGGGCTACAAGCACTGGTTATGGAACTAAAAACATTCCCTCTAACTACAGCCCTCCTCACTTCCCATTCTCTCCTCATTCATTTCATCAGAATGGTGGTGGCTCTTGGGGGAAGCATTCTTGTTATTCAAGGGGATGGATTAGCCAAATGCATTGATGAGAAGTCATTGGACGTGGTTGGTTTGAGGCCGAAGTTGGAATGAGATTTGCCAAGGCACGTTAATCATGCAACACACAAGGGGTTGCCCACCACCTTTCTCTTGGGATTCCATTCCATTCTCTTCTCTCCACCCTTCTCTCCATTGTTCACCTCATTGCCAGTTGTATCATTAGTGTATATTTTGGTAGATGCATTGTTTTCTTTTTGGTAAATTCTTGCGGTTAAGACTTTAACTCTTGTTCCAAATGATGTTCCTAGAGCCTACGGACTCTTTGAATGTGGGTTTGTCAGGGCATTAAGGGCATGAGACTGCTTTGGGGAGGACCCACTAACATTCCTATTTGGTGCACTAGTTAAATTATTTTCCCTAACATTTTTGCAATCCATTTTATTTTTTTCATTTCCATCTTGACATCCATTTCATTGATTTCATCGTTGTCCATTTTTATCTATCTTTCTTATTCCTTTTCTTTCTCCATTCTAACACTACCAGAGGTTTGTGATTAGTCATGGGGGTACAGGGCCCAATCTTTTCGATTTTTCTCCTAGCCCCTACACATTCGGTAGTCATCATTAATATATCTCTAGATTCGTATCAGCCATACCACAACCTAGCCAATGAACTTACATCAAAGCAAGGTATCAATTACATGATGATTTATTTACCCTTGCTAATATAAGACTATGTTGTGTGTATAGATGGCGATCATGTAACAATGGACCAGATCTAGAAGGAACGCTTGGAATGGAGTGGTGCTGAAGCAGCTATGCAAGGTGTAAGATCGATGGTGTGCTTATGGATGGACAATGAAAGGCACAATCTTGGCATTCGCAGCAATGACACTTCTTTCTCTCTTTCTCTTTCTTAGCTGCCAAATGAGGCCTGATGTCAATGTAATAAGGTGTTCACTCTTGTTGTCATGAACACCAGTTTTGTTGTGTCTTGTAATGATGATCCATTCACATGTCATCTCATTAGTTCCATTGAGTCAATAATCCCATACCTTCCCGATATTATTGTAAAGAACTCAAGGAAAATTTTTCATTTATTCATGGGGGTATGATGAAACGTGATATTGTGGCCATCGCGATATCGCATCCCTCACGATATCGCGTACGCGATATCACGGTGTGCCGTCATATCTATAAATAAGAGGTGGCTCTCCCTTGTTTCCCATCCTAGGCTTATACTGTAGTGAAAATCTAGCAAATTAATCACTCCAAAGATAGAATATTTTCCATGTGCCCACAGTAGGAGTCCTAAAGTGAATGACTCTTTATTCGAGCAAACATTGTATCTGAACACAAGTTTGTGTACGACAATAAAGACGAGCTTCTTGGATAAACCTTGCAGTACATGGAGTAGGCTAATTAGGATTTTATTTATTATTATTTACTATTTTCCATTTAAATGCTTTATTATAAATTATATCTTTCTCAACCCTTCTCTCCTAGTTAAGTGCCTCAATACGACTACTTCGAGCATGTGCATTACACATGGTGATCCTAGCAATGACTAGCGTTTGGTAACCACGGTTGCATTAGTTCAGGGTGTGAACAGTAAATGGGAACGGATGATGATGCTAGATTAATTTAGAATTAGTTAGTTAGTTAGAGTTAGTAATTAGTCTCTTCAACCCTTCACCTCAATAACATAGGAGATAAAATAGAAAAACTATAAAAATCATATACCTTGGACTTACTTAACCATACACCATCACAAATACAAGTAAGTCTAGGAAGACAACGAATAATTAACCTTAAGTATTCCATAAGGTGTGTAGGCACTTAGTCTACGGAGTTCAACCGGATCACATGTGTTACACTTGTATTCGTATCGTTGATTGTAGGGGTACCTCACCACCCATCACTGGGTTACGAAACATTAAGTGTTTTTGGGTTACCAACTACTACATGTATGTTTGAGGTGGTCATGCTTGTGTTCATTAACAACTGAAAATTAATTGGTTAATTAAAGCCCATTAAATCATAGTGCATGAATATTAAATGCATTAAGGAAACATTAATCTATTCTTAGTTGATGAATCGTGATTCATCAGGCTATGATATCAGACCCCCAATATCGAATCCACGATATTAGGTATGTGATATCACTACCCAAATAACTATATCTGATATATGATATCATGACTCCTATGTGAGCCTATAAATACACATGTAGGTGCATGAGAGGAGTTAGTATTTCAGTTTTCAATTAGTTAGCTTTTTAGTTAGTTTTAGAAGCTAGTTTAATTCTTTTTCTCTCTCAACCATTTCTCCTAGTGCATGCCCATAGTGTGATGATTGTAATTGTATAGCATCCTTTATTTGAGTGTGGCGTACTTGGACATGCACATGACCAAAAATAAAGGTTGAGATTACTTCATCATTGTAACATTCACTTAGTTTAATTACTTAATTTTAATTGTTATTAAACGTAGAATGGGTACCACTTAATCATGAGCATCTACGTGTGACTGCTTGGTATCCCAGTAGTGTACTCAAGCCATGTGCTTGGTAATCCCAATGGTAGTTGTGCACGAGGCCTAAGATGT
Organism: Gnetum montanum; assembly: GCA_015680685.1. Lineage (NCBI taxonomy): Eukaryota > Viridiplantae > Streptophyta > Gnetopsida > Gnetales > Gnetaceae > Gnetum > Gnetum montanum. Next base: position 869,146 of record MNCI01010443.1, read on the forward strand.
GAACAAATGATTAAGGAATAGATGCTTATCACACTTAGGCTAGCTTAGACTCTCTCTCCTTATCTCCTCTTAGTATAGCTCTCTCTCTCTCCCTTTTCCTCCTAGCTTAGCTAAGATTATTTTTCATTTCCTCTAGGAGTAGCATTAGTTTAGGAACACATCATACACCTCACTCTGGACTAAAAGATATGTGACAAAGAAAATACTAGTCCAAGTGGTAAGACAACGAATTGTAATCAACGAGTAACTATCTAGATAGCACAACTAGCTCGTCTACGAAATTTGACCGGATAGTGCGTGAAATGCTCGTATTCATATGGTTGAGTGTAGGGGTACCTCCCCACTCATCATTGTCGCCATTGCCAGGGATAGTGCTAGTTATTTAGATTAGTTACATCATACAAGATCACTGTAACAAAGCCTTGATGATATATCTTTCAGAAAATAATAATAATAATAATAATAATTGTAATTAAATCACATACAAATTTATAACCGTGTCTCTCTCACAAGACTATGATAATGCAACAACTAGTAAGGAAATTCATTGGAAAACCAACAAATTATATGATGAAGAAGACAAAGTTTGGAGTACCCAATCTAATGCAAGGGTTTCCTATGAACATAAACATAGACAACATCATTCCAACTCAAAAATGCATAACATACCTCATGATGATGAACCCCTACTGGCCACTACAAGCCTAACAGAAATACAAGAGGCTATTCAAATATCCTGCAGGTACCATAAGGAAAGCCATCTACCCAAGCTTGACTTAAATAACTTTCCTAAGTTTTCAGGAGGCTATGATTTAGATCTGCAAAAACATTTACAAGACTTACATGATGCTTATGTATGGAATAACATTGATAATGGATGGAAAAAACTTAAGCTCTTTCCTATGACACTCGTTGGCCAAGAAAAAGTATGGTATAGGTCATTAAAACAAAATTCAATTTGACATTGGCCAACAATGGTAGAACTCTTCAATGAAAGATATCAAACCTATGTGAGAGTGTTAGCCTTGAGGAGAAAAATCCAAGAATGGGAACAAGCGCAACATGAACCCTTGGACATGGCCTTAGAAAGATATTATGCATTGTTAAACAACTACCCAGGCCATGGGTCCTCTGAGGAAAGGATAATGTACCATATCATAGATGGGCTCTATAATGAAACAAGGGAAACCTTAGGGATGTAGGCTTGGGGTTAACTATATGAGCTACGAACCTATCAATTTCAAGAGCTTATCAAGCGGGTAGAAAAAGAAGAAGGAGAAATGGCTAGATGGGAGAATGTTGAAAAATCTCAATGGGACCAAAATCTCACATCAACAAAGGTTCATAATCTAAAAGAAGAGAAATCAACTCACCTCAAGGATGTGGAACCATCTTTGCCAACACTACAATCATTGGATGAAATTGAGGCAAAGATCAATAAGATGATGGAATGGATATATGAAAAATGTGGAGAATATGCCAACATTATTGAAGGTAGAGTTATGAAAACCTAGTAAATAGGATAAAACACCTTTAGATGATTGGAAAGAAGGGTTGAAAAAAATAAGAGATCAATTGCCAATCATATGTATCAATGCAACATTTGCATATACGATCACCCCAAGGGCCAATGCCTAATCTTTTTGCATCTACATGAGCATTGGGGAAGAATGTTACATCTAGAGTTCATGATCATAGTGGCAAAAATCCCAGTCATGGGGAAGGCCACCCCCAAACTAGTTACATGCTTCATACCATCCGAACTCAAGTGCTTATCAAGTTCAACATCCTGTTTTCCCAAGTAGGTCAACATCCTCTATCTTGCCACATTATTATTATTCTTCTCAATATTATCAACCCATATCCTCTCCAAAAAGGCCACCACCTTGTGTACATTACAATTCTCCTCAATTTCAACATTCTCATCCTTCACCACCTTCTACATTGCCACCATTTATGCCTGAAGGATTTGCACCATAGCATCAACCCACAAATGTTACTTGTGCTTCTATTGACAATAGCAGTGGGAACTCTCCTCAACATCGATGATACCCCTTATTTCAACATGACCATAAGAAGGGACAACATAGTTTCGAGTCCACTATATCCTCCAACCCACCACAAGTGCAATACTATGGTTTATCTTCCTCCACAAACCCAATGCCTCGTGTTACTTTCTTAGCGCCACTAATCAATACTCCAACAACCATACAACCTAATGAATATCACCACATAGGGAGACATACCTATCCTTGCATACCATCTTATGGTCATGGATGCCATAGTGGGTCAACCACTCATCAATTAACTACATCTTATAAATTGGCCCACTATGCTTACTCTAATCAAGTGTGTGAACCCCCATGGGGTAAGTATGACCAAGTCCCAATATTTCCAACATGCAAGGATCCCAATTCTTCATTTATTAATCCTAGCCATGCTCAACCGTTTAGTTATGAGGGATATCCACCATCCTAATAATAAGAAGGATTAATAAATATTTTTCATTTTCTTTAATTTTGAATTTTTTTTTCAGTTTTTCACTTTTCAACTTATTGTTTGATCTTTTTAACTTTTTGTCTTTTTATCTTTTTACCTCTCTATGAGTAATCTCATCTAGGAATAAAACACTCATGTGAACCATTGGTTGAGGTGTTGTTTTATGCTATCAAGTCTCAGGAGACTAATTACTTGGACAACAAGCCCATCATATCCACCTACCCATTCCATTAATAAGAGGTTCTACCTTGGGTACAATGATATTCCTAATCATTAAAACTTAAAGTAACCTTGTGTTATTATACCCAAAGCAAAGAAGGATGGACCAAGAGGGAATGGTTAGGGTGTGACATCAAGGGAACTTGTGGATTCTCTTTGGTGACATTTGTAGGAGTATCATGCAGCTTGGTTGTACTAAGATCCTTGTAGATCTAATGAAAAATGGGAGTAAGAGTAATAAAAAAGTACTCAACTAGAAAAGAATAATGCTATTCTAGGGGGTCCCATTAGAAAGACGTGCACCCATGCCTAAAGGTAGGCAGCTTCTCTGGATTAAGCAATACTTAAAAAAATGAGTGCCACAAAGCAAAATCACTCCTCCCTTGAATGAAACGCCAAGTGATCGTATGCCTTACTGTCATGGTGCTCTTATGGTTGTCCATCATTGGATGAAGAAATGAGATGTCAGTGATAAAAGGCATGGACTTGGTCCTGATTTTGGAGTGACAGGCTAATGACACACTAATCATGCCTTACACATAGGATTCATTGTTCCCTGAGATAGATACCTCATGTCCCAATCTTTGCAATCCCTTCTATGATTTGCCTCACCTCACTATTCATATAATTATGACTCGTGATTTGGGTATCATGGGATTCATATCTCATTGCGGTGATATCTACATGTGTGTGTTTGTGCGATTAGTGTGGATTACATTTAACCCTTCTAGTGCGTATGGACATTTTAAGGTGTGGTTACATAAGGGAATTATAAGTTGGAACCTGCTTTGGGGAGGACCCACTTGCGTAACCCTTGTAATTTACACTCATAACACATCTCCCGCACATCATCTTCTACCTGCCAAGTATTACCAATGATCTTATTTCCCTTATCATCCTTCCAATTCAAACATTCCTATGAGCCAACACATGTCCTTTTTTCTCATACTCTTAATAACTTTCATTATCAACTTTTACACCATTATATTTTTTGTGCTTTCAGGACTATTTTATATTACACTGGACCCTTTACATTGACCTAAAAGTCCTCAGTTTATACCTTGGAGTTTCAAAAATTTATAGATTTTTCCAAGTACCCTATTTATAATAGGACTGAATATCAGGTCGGTCGCGATATCAGGTCCCTGCTAGTAGGTACGCAATATCGCGTTCTTAAAATCTATATATATGGAATCCCCTACGAATGTCAACATCATTTGCAACCATTCACATGGGGGAGTTTTTCAAATTTTCTTCTACAACTTGCGATTGCGCATCTCTTGTTTCGATAACCAGAACTTACTTGCTAGTGCTTTGATTTTCATTTCGTCTGAACCTACTTGAACCTAGAGTGTTCAACTTAGTTGTGGGGGAGGGGTACATGCTGAATTGCATATAAAGTTTTTGAAATTCTTCATTTTCCAAAGGACACTATCAAGTGTAATTAGTTATAAAAATAATAAACATGTGCCAAAAACAATTTTATCTCCTTATCTATACTGGGAAATTAAACATTGAAGCCACCTAAGCAAAGTGGGCCAAATATTAAAACCTTTTGGGAAAATTTCCATAAAATTTATAACTTTAAATCACAAAGAATAAAAAAAATTCATTAAGGAAACGAGTAAGGTATAACTTAACTTTGGTAAGCAACCTTACCAATGATTGGCCCCGTGTGATTGCAAATGGCCCCAATGCGTGGAAAACAAGAAGGTCCCTCTCAAGGTGCGTCTAAGTGACCCATGAGAGGTAGAGGATAGGCATCTACCAAACAACATACAAAGTAGGAGGTGAAATCCTTCAATATCCATTAAGATACTCCTACAATTGTACAATCAGGATAGGCAAAAGGTGGAGTTGCTACAATGCCTGAATAGGGACAACACCTCACATTGCCCCCAAAGTGTGTTCAGGCCATCTGTGAAAGGTCCACATCAATTACAGTGATTGTGGAATTGAAATTCATGCCCTTCATGAAATTCACTCCTAAGGCCATCAGGGACCAACTCAAAGGGTCCCCATTATGGCCTATCCTCTCTAAACGTGGTTCATGGTACTTAGGAGAAATGTACCAATTTTGGCATAATAAAGAAGAAGGTAGCATGGTTGACATAGATGGTGTGTCTATTGATTTTTCCACCAAGGCCATTTTAGAAATGTTAAACCTCTTGAATATGGGGCTAAAAGTTGCTCACTTTTCCACTTGCTCCGATGTTGATGTGCGAAAGGTTTGGTTGGATAGGGTGTACGATAAAGAAGATATGATATATGGAGAATTGACGTTGGAAGAGAGAATCTACTTTAAGATTGGTACTTATCACATCTTCCCCACAAAAATATTAAATAAAATTTTAACATGTGTGGTAAGAGGAAGCATGATATTGATGGGAAAGGTTAATGCAAACCTGTCCCATCTATATTTCATGGAGATCTTAAGGTGGTTCAAAGAATGCAAGATAGGGAAGTTCATGTTTCCCTTTCCTTGTCTCATTAGGAAGTTGTGCAAGCATGCTAAGATTTTGGCGTACACCATTGACGTTCCCAGAAGAGTCCAAAATGCTTCATTCGCTGAATTACTAAAGCCACTAGCTCCAAGAAAAAATGCTGGTGAGACACTAGGGCTAGAGCTAGAGTAAGAGAAAGAATAGACTGTAGGGCCCACTACAATAAAAACTATGGGGCCTAGCCAACTCCCAAGCTCAAGGCCTAGTCAACAACAAGAAGTGGGGCCTAGCATAAGCTAGTGAGACCAACCACCACCGCCGTAGGATTATCGACCATCGATGAGCCATCTTAGGGCCATCGTTGAGACGGTTAGTTGGGGGAGTCATGATGATGCTAATCTATTTTTCATCATCGATGATACTATATGGTCCACTATCTCTATAGATCACACATGGGGGGAGGTGTGCATTTAGATAGGATGAGGGGAGACTGATTTTTCACAACAGATTTTAGAAAATGCTACATCCTTTCAAGTGCAACTTGAGTCTGGTGAAGGGGCCACAGTGGTGGTAATGTAGCACTAGGATGTAGTAGGAGCTACAGAAGTGATCACAGATCACATCAAAGAATCTTTCAACATCCCTGTTGTGCCACCGGTAGACTTCATAGGAGCACATGATGCTCAAACATTGGCTGATCCATTGATGACTCCTATAAAGCATGAGGATGTGTTTAATCAGTTGTTACAAATAGGACAAGTCATGATGTCCTTGTTCGACATCCCACAAGATGTCATGATAGCATAATTAGACCTCATCTCTACCCAGGGAAAGTTGTTCATGGCGGAAATTAGGGCTGAGCACGTAGAAGAGGAGTTAGCAAAACACCAAGAGAGGCTCGTAACCGTGCAAGCTACACAATGGGACCCCTCTCAATTTGTTCCCACAGACCAGCTAGACACCTTCAGGATCAAGCAACTCAAAAAAATTTTGGTGAACAATAAGAGAGTGCTAGATGAGAAAGAGAAGGTTGACTGGGATGCCTGGCACAAGTGCAAACCTACGTGCACACGAAGGCACTCAGAGCCTTATAAGAGGAGAACAAATAGCTCGCTATTGACAATCTTGAATTGATCGTTGTAGAAAAATAGAAGAATATTCTCAAAGAAAACTTTTAATAGCTATGAGAATAATTGATCAGGGTCAATCAAGATATGAACCATTGGCCAGAGAAAATAAAATCCTCTCAATGGAGGCAGTATGCACAATTTGTTAGAAGATAGCCATCGAAATAAGCACATGGCAAAATGAGGCCAAGCTGCATGAAAATTCAAAAGAGAATTTATGAGACTAGGTGGGAATGTACAAGCAGGTCATTGAGAAGGAGATCCATATGGCCAAGGCCCACATCAGTGCTTTCAGTTCTCAGCACACTAATTAGCAGGCCATATTGGACACATGCATTTTTCCACTAGGCAAAACTTAAAAGCTAGGACTTGCAAATTAAAGACCTCATAGAGTACATGGAATTGGAAAACCTATGGTATGCTAATCTATCCATGTTGATAGTAGGGCACCTAAGGATAGAGCTTGAGGGGCAAGTAGTAGCCACCTACGTCAAATATGAAGCAGAATTTGTAGAGAATAAGAAAACATTATAGAAACTGGAAGTTGCAAATTCTAAACTAGAGGTGGTTAAAGCAAGCTACCAAGGATAAAAAGATGTCGCAGTGGACTTGGCTCAATGACTTATAGATTTTTAGGAGCACAAAGACAAAGCTAGAGCCTACGAGGAGGAATAGCGGTTGTCTGTAGCTTGGTATGTCAAAGTAAATAAAATGTTTCTGCAACTACCATGCCCATGGGAGGTGCCAACTCCATCAAAATTAGAGCATTAGCATGGAAAGCACTGGCCTTTGAACCCACGAAAGTTAGTTTAATTCTTTCTCTCTCAACCATTTCTCCTAGTGCATGCCTATAGTGTGATGATTGTAATTATACAGAATCCTTTATTCGAGTATGGCATACTTGGACACGCACATGACTCAAAATAAAGATCAATATTACTTCATATTGTAGCATTCACTTAGTTTAATTACTTAATTTTAATTGTTATTAAATGAAGAATGAGTAGGAATTAATCATGAGCATCTACGTGTAACTGCTTGGTATCCCAGTAGTGTACTCGGGTCATGTGCTTGGTAATCCCAATGGTAGTCATGCACGAGGCCTAAGATGTGTATGGATGATTAAGGAATGGATGCTTATCACACGTAGGCTAGCGTAGACTCTCTCTCCATATCTCCTCTTAGTATAGCTCTCTCTCTCTCCCTTTTCCTCCTAGCTTAGCTAAGATTATTTTCCATAACCTTTAGAAGTAGCATTAGTTTAGGAACACATCATAAACCTCACTCTAGACTAAACCATATGTGAAAAAGAAAATACTAGTTTAGGTGGGAAGAAAATGAACTGCAATCAATGAGTAACTATCTAGATACCATAACTAGCCCGTCTGCAGAGTGTGATTGGATTGTGCGTGAAACATTCGTATTCGTATTGTTGAGTGTAGGGGTACCTTGCCATTCATCATCAGTGCTACAAGGATGATCAAAAGAGTCCATTTTTATTCCTATCACACAACTGTGCTTAGGTACATCAGTATTCAAATAAAGATCCACACACACTTAGACTCTTGCTGCAAGCACTTAGAAAATATTCTAACCTTGGAGAAAACAAACTACAAGATCTTTGCTACTCTATGCAAAAAAAAAAAAAACTATAAAAAATTCAACTAAAAATTAACTTCAATTGTGAGCCTGAGCACTATATTTCTAGGCTAGCACATACCCTATGATATTAGATATTCAACATTTTGTCTTAGGCTCTGATATCAGATATTCAATATCGAAGCCAAATAAAACATGATTCATCATACCCCCCATGACCAAATGAAAACTAGTCCTTGAGTGAAGAAGAGGAGGAACAAGTTCTTTACAAAATATTAGGAAGGTATTGGATTATTGATTGACATACAAAGTGACACAAATGGAACAAATAGACTCCTAACTACCTGAGTGTACAAATTACAATCTTTTACAAAATTGGGTGTTCGTGACAAGAGAAGAGAAGACCCTAGAAAAAACTAACATCCACTCCTCTAGTAGCTGAAAAGCAAGAAAGAAGATTCAACAATCATGAAGAGTCCTTGTCATATGGTGCTGCTGATATTGCTTCCTTTTTGAGAATAATACCACTTCTACTACGTGCATTCCATCCATGCTTTCCATTGTAATCACAACAAAATCATGGATTAGCATGCAATGTGTAAAATATAGCTTTGAATTACCTCATCTCATCAGTGGTTACACTTGACCAGGTTGTGATTATGGTGGATTGATTTCATTAGTAGTGTTAGCGAGAAGATTGATAGATAGGGTAAAATAGATAAGTGGTTCATTAAATTTGAAAAAGTTCTACACAAGGAAATATTTGAAGAGGGTGTAAGAATTCACAACAATAAAAGGGAAAGTTCATTAAAAAATGTTGTAAAGATGTGTACAATTGGATGTCGTTAATGAGCTAAAGAAAAGAATTTGATTGTAAGAGTGTCTAAGGATAAAGAACTTAACTAACCAAACCAAAAGATATGCAAGTGGGTCCTCCCCAAAGTAAGCACAGGTCTTTTATTGCCCTTACATAACTTCAAATTTAGGTGTTTCATAAATTATATGGTGCTTTTTGTTGTATGCCTTGTGCAACTCATTAGATGATAGGGCCACCAATTGGTTTTTGTCTAGCAAGTTGAGATTCATCAATCTTTCTTTTTGTGCTAGACTCAAGTCAAGGTCAAGGTCACAAGCTATTGATAGTGTACGAAGCTTAGATTGAATAGGGAGTATTGGTAATTTTCCATACACAAGCTCATAGGGGGAGTAGCTTATAAGAATTTTCTATGTTGAGCAATAGGCCCAAAGGGCATCATTGAGTTTTGTGCTCTAGTCTTTCCTATATTTGCTGATAGTTCTTGTTAGAATCTTGGTGATTTCCCTATTAGTAACCTTAGCTTGACCAATGGCTTGGGGGTGGTAGTGTGTTATGAGTTTATGTTCAACCCCCAAGAATTGCATGAGCTTCTAAAAAGTAGTGTCTATAAAGTGAATTCCATTATCAGAAATTAATGCACATGGCACACCAAACCTATCTACAACTTTTTTTTGTACAAACCAAGAAGCAGTAGAAGATGTACAATCGATGATGGCTACTGCTTCTACCCATTTCGTACAATAGTTAACAATGACTATGATGTATGCATTTCCATTTAGCATGGGCATGATGGAACCCATGAAGTCAATGTCTCAAATGTTGAAGGACTCTAGTGATTAAATCCATTGTTGAGGTCCATCCATTTGAGTAGTCATTCCACCATCTCATTGGTAGCTTTTGCAAGAGTGAACATATTGATGAGCATCCCTAAAAATTGTTGGTCAATAGTACCTTTCCATTAGGATTTTAATGGTTGTGCATCTTACAACATAGAGGCCTCCACAAGGACCTTCATGAGCATATTGAAAAATGCATAGTTGATTAGCATCAGGGACATACTAATAAACTAGGCCATTAGTGCACACCTTATAGAGGTGTCTATTGATCTCCATAAAGTGTTTCACTTGGTGAAGAGATTTTTATTTCTTTTGGTGGCCCAACCCTTGTGACATCTCTTGGGTGAGAAGATAGGTAAGAATGCCATCATAACATTTGGGCTCATTCAGCAATTATCTAGTTATAGCCCCAACAAAGAGGAGTTCATCAGGAAACATATTAGATAATGAGCTTTTGTTTTCTTTGTTGTCCCATCATAATCGAGATAAGTGATCAACAATCAAATTCTTAGTGCCCTTTCAATCTATCATTGTAAGATCAAATTCCTATAAGATCACTAGCCATCATATGACATGGGGGCTCACTGTTGGCTTGTTCATCAAGAAGTGGTTGTCATTGTGATTTGTATGCACAAATACTTTGTATCCAAGCACATAATGCTTGAACTTTTCTAGAGCAAACACCACTATCATCATATCTTTTTCTATGGTGGTGTAGTTTAGTTGTGCATCCACAATGATTTGGCTAGCATAGTGGATGTAATATGGATGTTTTTTATCATCCAATTGTGTAACCATAACTTCCAAGGCATAAGTTGCTGCATTTGACATAACATAAAATGGTATGGACTAGTTAGGTGCTTGTAGGATTGGAGTTTCTATAAGTTTCTCTTTTAGCTATTGGAATGCTTGTTCACATTCATTAGTCCAGATAAATGAATCATTCTTCTTTATTAGCTTAACCAATAGTTTTAAGATCTTAGAGAAGTTCTCTATGAATTGCTGGTAGTAGCTAGTATGTCCAAGGAATGATTGAAATCTCTAATAGTTTCTAATTGACGATTTATTTCTTAGATGACCCTTATTTTTTTAGGGTCTACCTCAATTCCTAATATTCTATGTCCTAATACAATGTCTTCTTGGACCATTAGATGACTCTTTTGCCAATTGAGCTTGAGGTTTGTCTCAACACATTTTTTCAGTACTCACTCAAGGAAGTCCAGGGCTTGCTCAAATGTAGCTCCATAGGTGGAGAAGTCATCCATGAAGACTTCCACATCACTATCGATTTTCTATTGAAAAATTCTTAGAACTAGGCATTAGAATGTAACATGGACATTACATAGACCAAAAGGCATCTTGTGATATCCAAAAGTCCCCCAAGGACTTGTGAATGTTGCTTGGCCTAGTCCTTTAGCATAATCTAGATTTGGTTATAGAAACTATAACCATCCAGGAAACTGTAGTAGCAATGCCCAAATATTGTGTCTAATACCTAATCAAAAAATGGCAATAGAAAATTTTCCTTGAATCTTTCCATATTCAATAGAAAAAAATCGATGTAGACCCATCACTTGCCTCCTTTCTTAGGCACAATAATGAGTGGACTAACCCACTCACTATTCACAATGTGATAAATGAACCCCACCTTGAGAAGTTGTTCAATTTCCTCTTTAACAATATGCTTTAGTTTTGCATTCAATCACCTCTGTGGTTGCCTCTTTGGCTTCATGACCAAATCAGTGTAGATACGATGCTGGCATATCTTAGGATAAATCCCTATGAGTTTAGGATATGAGTAGTGAAACACCACTAATTTCGAGCTTTAGCATTACAACTACAAATTTGTCTAAGTGTCAAAACCTAGAAAATTCTTCTAAGTGTTGGTGCTACACTCATGAGCATAGCTAGTGTAACAAGTTTTTCTAAGTATCCTTGCTATGCTCTAGAGCGTAGCAAGCATAGCTAGTACTGGACATCCAATTTTGCAAAATTTGACTAAGTGTTTTGCTATGCTTCAAAGTGTAGCCAGTGTAGCACTACAGAGAAGCCTCCAAAAGCCTCTAGAGCTTAGCATCAGCCTTCACCTTAGCTCCAGCACTCCTTTGGCAAGTAAGATTAGCAATTTTCATTTCTCTTGCACTCCCCATTTTTCCCAAATTGTACCTATGCTCTAGAGCGTAGCAAGCATATCAACCAAAGTTAGAAAGTTTTCTAGTCACCTTTGAACTTAGAAAATTTTCTGAATTTTTCTTGTAGTCCCACCTACAACACTACCATGTCATACCTGATCGACATTTTGGGCCAACCCATGTCCTATAAATACCCCTAGAACCCCAATGTTTTAATGATTGGCATTCCTTGACTATCAGCATTCCCTGACTATTGGCATTCTCAAGTGGTTGGCATTCCTTAGATGTGAGCATTTTTAAGCACTTCACATTAGGCATTTTGGCATCTTGGCATTGAGCTTCATGGGCAAATGAGATCCAAAGCACACCACACCAATACAAAGGCATAGTTGCACTGCATGGTACACCATGGTGACCAACTCAATAGGCATGATTCATCACAGTGAGCGCTAGACTTCATAGCCTAACACCATTGAGACTATGATTGCACTTTCATTTGGGGTGGTGTTCCATTTCTCTCTTCCATTTCTAGCATTTTCTTACATTTTTTTACATCTTTCTGCACTTTTTCACACATCATCATGTTGTACTACATATTGTTTGTATTTGCATTTTGGCTAACCATGCCACCCCTCGATTGCATCCACTACCTTGGTTGCAACTGGCAATGTCCCTATTTGATTGACAAGATTGTTTAGGATGCTTCGCCTCCATTTTCAACAAGGGCCTCGCGTGGAGGTGAGGTTAGTAATTCCAACCATTGACATTTTCAACCGTTATAGTTTTTGGCACTAGAAGGATGGCCTTGCCATTTCCTTCTCCATTTTCTGATTATTGTCCCACATGCTCTCTCCACCATCAGTTGGTGTAGATTAGACCCCATTTTCAATTCCCCTAGAACCCCATTAGACAAAAGCTGAAGTGTATCTTTAGCACTTAACCAAAACTCTAGATACTCTGGAGAGTGTAACAAGTTCTTAGAGCATAGCAAGTTCTAGTGTAGCAAGCATAGCACCAGAGTCAGCCATTTTCAGCAACTTTCACAATTAGCATTTTTTCTACATTCTCATACTTAGCATTTTTTTTTGCATTTTCATACTTAGTCTAAATTTTTATAGTCTTACACTTGATCAATTTGTTTCGCAATTTCCATACTTAGTCATTTTTCTACATTTTTACACTTAACCATTTTTCTACATTTTTAGCCATTTTTCTACTACTGGTAGACTTAGTCATTTTTCTACAATTTTTAGAGTTAGCCATTTTTTTTTGCAAATAGTAACTCTCACAACCTGATATGTGAACATGAATCCAAATCAACATTCCACGTCGGTGTCTAACACATTTGACACCATGATCCACCCAAAGCGGGTTGCACTAAGCCATGAATAATACAATTTTGTTTGTGCCAAAATCCAAGCAAGATTATAAGTGGATCACCTCGACCTAGAGGCAAAACAAGATTACAAATGAGTGCACTGAGATGGATGGGAGAACAACCACTCCTTGTTTAACATAATCCCACTCACAGAGTCCTACCACCATTTGTTGTTGCATCTCATCTATGAGAATGAGCATGATGTAGGGACAACCTACAAAGAAGCCTCACAGGAGGAAGAAGATGAGTTCAAGACCCACTCTAAATGCGAGAGCCCCCTCTACATGATCTTCCAACAATTTCTCCTTAGTACAGCCCCTCCTTGGTTCGGTCTACTTATCCTTTCTAAGATGGTGACCATGCCAATTCAGCCTTCCTTATGAGCGATTGATGCATTTTCCCAACCCTATGCTCATGTAGGGGCCACCTCCCAATCCTAGATGACTAAGGCATCATATGTACTATTTGTCTCATCAACATCCATGGTGTTTGTCCAACTGACTCGTGTGTGTCCTGCCTTGGTCACCACACCCATCTCTCAGCTAATGCATCAACTAAACCTGTCCACTATGACATTAAACTGGCAACAACTATTTGCTACAACATTAAACTGGTAAACTCCACAACCAACAATCTAATCCTATGCTATGAAACCAAAAAAAGCCCAACCAATGCAACTAGCTAGCACATCCCCAAGCTTGGATAAAGTATTCCAGCTAATCCAAAGTTTGACAAAGGAGATAAACCAACTCAAAGGTGCCTCCTTCAAAACTATCAAGGTGGTGGACTTCTACCAAGATGACCCCATAAGTCCTATGATTCCACCCCTGACTCTTCCAACTAAGGTCTAACTACCTCAACTTACCAAGTACAATGGTGAAGGATACCCAAATGCACACTTAGTCACATTTCGATTTGAGTGCTTGCTCCTTCAAGCCTGGCCACATGCCATCATGCACGTGTTTCCCATGTCACTCATTAGCAAGGCCTTAAACTAGTATCATGTACTACCCAAGGCCTCAATCTCTTCTTTGAAGGATATCCTAAGCTAGTTTTTAACACACTTTAGGTACAACCTAAAGCTTCAAGAAACCCTTGACTAGGTCATGCAGGTCAAGTAGGGGCCCTTAGAGCCCGTGCCAAAATTCCTCCAATGCTCAAGCATTGCATTGAGTGAAATGCATGAACCCCTATCAAAGATGCACCTACTGGCCATCTTCAAGGGTGCAGTGAACGACTTCATCAAGTCCAAACTATATTACCTAGCCCTAAAGTCTTTTAGCCAAGCCTTTGCTCAAACGAAAGGCATAGAAGAGGTAGTGCAAGCTAGCAATGACCTAGCCTACATGGTCTACAAAAATCAACATGTGCACAAGCAAAACACAAAAGTGGTAATAGTGGCCACAAGCACAAAAGTAACTAACCGGGGCCCGATGGCTAAGCAACCCAAGGCCCCAACTCACAAAGCCATCAACTTTAGTGCCAACTCACCTCCATTGGAAAGGGCCACCCCAAGGCTCAACTTTGATCACAAGGATCACTCAACGTATACATCACTATCAATGGAACCCTTTGAACTACTGGAGAAACTCCTAAAAGATGAACAAATCCAACATAAAAATGTATTAGAGATTGCCTACAAAAAACATGACAGGTACTATGAACTATTGAGGAACCTTACCTTAGTAGTATCGAACGAGCCCCCAGTCCCACAACATTTTAAATTGGACCAATACTATCATTACCACCAATTGTATGTTCATAGTACAAAAAAATCTCATGCTTTGTAGGATGATCTGCAAAGAATGATAGAATAGAGCCAATTGGTGCTCGACATAGTAAGCCAATCCAACATAGATTACACTTCCTACATCATAAACTCCATTAGTATAGGTGGCAAGTCTAAACCTATGTAACAACCTTTTATGATCGCATGCCTTCCAACAAGGCAAGGATCCCCTTGGCCTCCATAAGAAAGAGGCCCAACTTTGTTATTAAAGTGCCACCTCAAGCACCCACAACATCCTTTGTGGTCAAGGTCCCATAGCAATCATTCACTAAGACATTAAACTAGCAATCAAATCAACTATTTGCTAAGACATTAAACTGGCATGACACAACAACAACAACCACTAAGCAACCTTTCATAATCAAGGTGCCACAATAAGTTGGCCCTGCAACAACTCCTAAACCACTATTTTTCATAAGGGTGCCACAACATGATGGCCCCTCACCTATCCAAAGCCCAACAGTGGGCAACGACTTGGTCTCTCCTCCTTCAGGGGCTGATCCCACTAGCAACTTGGGTAGGCATATCAAATGGCAACACAAGAGGATGAACGAGCATCTTGAAACCCCCATGGCCAAAGTAAAGGCCATAACCAGCAAGCAACAACTAAATGCTAGGGTCCTTACTCCCAAGCAAGCCAAGCCCATGTCCCCTCCATGAGAGATCCGTCTCTCATGCCACATGGAAGAAGTCAAGACCAACACAATGACTAATGATAAGGACTTCATAGTAGCACTTAAGTAAAAGAACATAATGTTGAGCTTGTACGACCTGGTCATGACCTCATCTACTTACCACTTAGCATTGTTCAAAATGTTAGCTTCCATTCCTATTATGGAGGACATCCTTGTAGATGAGGCATCCATCTGTGCAATAATGTTATCTCCTACACCATAGGAATTAGGTTCAACATCCCTAGCATTTTGCAATGATGCAGTCAAGATCAACCCTGAATGAGGGGAAGTCACTATAGCTCCATTATCCATTAGCATACATGTTGGGCAGTGCACAATTTGTAGAGTGCATGTTAATGATGGTGCAATAACAAATGTAGTCCTGTACTTTGTCATTGAAAAGCTAGGACTAGAAAATGAAATCAAGCCAACCAAAATTGCATGTCTAAAATCCTTCAATGGATCATGCATCACTATCAGGGGTACAATCAACTTAGCCTTTGTGGAAAGAGAGCCATTCCCCACTAGTGCAGATTTCATTGTCATAGAGGAGATGCCAAGCTTCAACCTAATCCTAGGTAGGCCTTGGCTAGCCCAACTATGGGCCATCTCCTCTCCCATCCACCAAGAAGTCCACCTTCCATATGAAGGTGGTCAAGTTATCATCCATGGTGATAACACCTCCTCTTTAGCTATCCACAATAAAGACATGTCACAAGTGTCGGAGGCAGAGTTTCTTGGTGGTACACCTATGACAACCAATGCAACGCCTAAGGCTAATACACCCGAATGAGTGGTTGAAGCCAACAGCCTCTTAGAGGATCCTAAGCCTTGCATTCCCCTTAATCTATGCCCAATTAGAAAGCAAATATATGATTAAGACTTTCCATTGGCCAAAAAACTGCTAAGAGCCTACTTACCCCTTACCTCCACTTACCATACATTTTTGACTTTTGTTTGAATCACACTAGCCTACACATTTAAATTTTTCTACTTGCTTAGATCACATATTTCATTTTTTTCATATGTGTTTTTCTTTGTTTACACACCCATCCACTTATCTTATGCATTACATTTGAAAAATATCAAAAACATATAAAAATAAAAAAACATAAAACTACAAAAACACATGGCCCAAAAAGGCCTTAAACTAGCCCATAGCCTGGAATGACCTAAAACTATTAATTTTTTCATTGCTTTGCTTTCATTTGTACATTTTAAGTCTACTTATAATAAGTGTTACTTGATGTTATTTTTCCAGTTGATTTTTGCAGAATCTTGCAAGCACATAGCATGACTACACATGTAGCATCACATCTCACATAAGCAAGGTAAACTTGTCTATCATGATACAAAAAATTGGCACAGATAGTATGCTATGACTATAAAATAGCACAAATCATCCTTGGGTCATGACGTTAAACTGACATAACATCCACCATTTACTATGATGTTAAAATAGCACCTAGCAGTCTACTAAGACTATAAACTAGCACATCACGATCTGCCAGGACCTTAAACTAGGTTCATAGTTTGCCAAGACTTTAAACTGGCATGTTGTTGATATGTTGGAGCACTCTAATGAGAGTTCAACGTTTTAGGGGCAAACCACTCCATGCCATGGTCACCATAAGCTATGCTAACTTTACATCTTGCATCAGGATCCACTATTTGCATTTCATCTCCCTAGCATTATCTATACCCCTTAGCACTCTTGAGCATGGTGAAGCATCATCTGATCTTGTACTAATGAGTAGTGTTGGTGTTGTTCTTGCTGAGGTGTTTTGTATTCTTTGTTTATGTCTTTTACACCACTTCTCTAGATGTCAACAAAGAGGGGCAATTAAAACACTACCAATTTTAAGCTTCAGCATTGCAACTATAAATTTTTCTTAAGTGTCAAAACTTGGTAAATTATTCTAAGTGTTGGTGCTACACTCCTAAGCATAGTTAGCGTAGGAAGTTTTTTTAAGTATTCTTACCATGCTCTAGCTAGTGTAGCCAATATTGGACATCCAATTTTACAAAATTTGACTAAGTGTTGTGCTACGCTCCAGAGTGTAGCCAGCATAGCACTATAGAGAAGCCTCCAAAAGCCTCCAGAGCTCACCATCAACCTTCACCTTGGCTCTATCACTCCTTTAGCAAGTAAGATTAAAAATTTTCATTTCTCTTGCACTCCCCATTTGCCCAAAAATTGTACCTATGCTCTAGATCATAGTGAGCATAGCAGCCAAAGTTAGAAAATTTTTAGGTCACCTCTGGACATAGAAATTTTTTAAAATTTTTCTTATATTCCTACCTACCACACTACCATGTGGCACTTGATCCACATTTTGGGCTAACCCTAGCCTTGTAAATACCTTTAGAATACCAACATTTTAGCAGTTGGCATTGCCTAATTATTAGCATTCCCAAGTGGTTGGCATTCCTTAGATGTGAGCATTTTTAAGTACTTGGCATTTGGCATTTTTGTACCTTGTTATTGAGCTCTATGGGCAGATAAGACCTAGAGCACACCACATCAGTAAAGAGACATATCTGAACCACATGGTACACTACGACGACCAACACAGTAGGCACGATTCATCATGGTGAGCACTTGACTTCATGGCCCAACACCATTGAGACTGTGACTGCGTTTCCATTGTGCCTATTGTACATCGTGTATCTTTTGAGACCTTTTCAGAGTTAACTATGCTACCATTTGGGGTGGTGTCTCATTTCTCTCTCCCATTTCTAATATTTTCTTGCATTTTTTTGCATCTTTCTGCACTTTTTTTACATGTATTGTTTGCATTTGGATTTCAGCTAACCATGCACTTGGTTGCATCCACCACCTTAGTTGTAACTAGCAAAGTCCCTATTCGATCGACAAGATTGTTTAGGGTGCTCCACCTCTGTTTTCAGCAAGGCCCTCATGTGAAGGTGGGGTTAAGGCTATGTATCCATTGACTCCTTGGTGATTCCAGCTACTAACATTTTCAATTGTTACAATTAAGCAAAAGTTGTTGATCATTTTTCAACTACATTTAATAACATCTTTTTTTTGTTTTAGAGAAATATTAGCATTTATTATTAATGAGTTTTCATTTTTCAAAAGTAGATATTCCATGCTGACAAATAGAGTTTTTAGTTCAAGGGGCTCTTGCTCGAAATTTTTAGGAATTTCCAACTCTCCCTAGTAGGTATCATGATTTGCATCATCAAAGAGTTGGTGATGAACTTGCTCTAGTTCATCCATGCTTGTGACATATGCACATGTTAAGCTCTTAGTTGGTTCCATGCAAAGTGTGCTTCTCTCAGAATTAGTAGTCAGCCACTGGGTGCTTTTCTATTTTGTGGTTGCTACGTACAGAGACACCTTTGAATTTTTGCTTCTAGTGCACACTGCTTGCATGTAGAGATGGATGCTCGTTTCACTGCTCAAAGTTTTTGCACACAATTGCACCCTATATCACTGTACGTGATGCATGGTACTCACTTCTTCTCAATATTCCCGAATGAATTTGCTTTAGATATTTCCAGAGAAAGATCTCTGATGTCTATTCTTACATTAATAGTCCTTACCCATTCCCTTCTGATGATGATTATGAAGTCCCCTTTATGGTTTTCCACCTTGATCACTAAGAAATTAGTAGGATAAGACCACCCATAGACAATGGTCATAATGTCTTCTACTAATTTCAATGGAACAATAACAGACTAGTCTTCCAATTATAATATAATATTTCTCTTTGAAACACCACCAGATTTAGGCTCCCGAGTCTCAACCAAAAATTTAGCTGAGTGTCAAAACTTGGAAAATTTTTTCTAAGTGTTGAGTCTACACTCCTACTACTAGGACTATGCTCCAGAGCATAGCTAGCATAGTTGACACAAGCAACCTAGATTTGCAAAATTTCCTAAGTGTTAACAGTAGCTACAAATTTTTCTAAGTGTCCTGACTACATTCACCCTATTGGGACTATGCTCCAGAGCATAGTAAGCCTTAGAATAACCAGTTTTGTAGATTCACCTAAGTGTTAAGATAGAGGCTACTGAGATTTTCTAACTCCTAAGCTTATGCTTCCTACTACACTCTAGAGAGTAGTTAGCATAGTTTGCATGGGCATGTCATCTTTGCCAGATTTTTCCAAGTGTCAGGGCTATGCTCTCACCTATGGGACTATGCTCTAGAGCATAGATAGTGTAGCCTATGCTTCCTACTACACTCTAGAGAGTAGTTAGCATAGTTTGCATGGGCATGTCATCTTTGCCAGATTTTTTGACAGAATTTTCCTAGCTCCTAGGGATATGCTCTAGATTGTAGTCAGTGTAGTTTGTCGAAACTACCTCCAGAAGCCTTCAAAAAATAGGACTGGCTTGCATCTCAACTTCAACATCCCTTCAACAAGTAAGATTAGCAAGTTTTGCCCCTTCTACATCCCCATTCATCCCAAAATTGTACCTATTCTCAACATCACTCCGAAGAGTGGGCAGCATAGTCTCCAAACTATACTATTTTACATTGTTGTCAAGTACATAGCGGTCTGTTCAACACTCACACATACAGTCTTAGTAACATAGTCATAGTTTAGAAAATCTCAGAAGGTCCATTGGAGCACACCAACACAACATCATTTGCTTCAATGGAAGTGTAGTTGGGGCTAGCATAGTCTCAACTATGCCTTTGCCATGTGGTTCCTAATCCACACTTCATGCTAACCTTAGCCCTATAAATACCCCAACATTTCACATTTTAGGGGTTGACAAATCAAAAGCAAAGTTAGCATTGGCATTCTAAGCACTCAAGCACACTTAGCACCTTCACGAAACTTAGGACACAACTGAACACCATTGCACACAACTATGACATTGTTGTACACTGTCTAGCACACCATCAACAACTGGAGCCCATAGGAAACTACGAAACCAACCTGGTAGGCTCAAACTCCATGGCAAATGTCAGTTCTTCATAGTCAGACACCCTGAGATTATGATTATGTTGCCTACTGCACCTGTTATACACTATGTACCTTCTAAACTTTTCTTTATAGTTGACTATGCTGCCCCCATTTGGGGTGGTGACATTCTCTCTCTTGCTTACATTCTATGCATTTTCTCATATTTTGTTCAACATTTTACCATTTTAGTTGCATTTTTTACTATTTAAGCCAGTATTTGCATGTTTTCACCCTCATTTTCACATCCAAAACCTTTACTATGCTCACACCTATGGGCACCATGGACATCGCAAAACACCTTGCAAACCCATAATACTCATTTTTTCATAACACCTGTAAGTCCTATTTTGATCAACAAGACCATTCTAGGCATCCCACCTTTGTTCCCAACAGGCCCTTGTGCGAAAGTGAGGTTAATACTATGTGACTACAGACCTCTCGGTGTCCCATTCTAGCCTCCAATGTTTTTGATCACCACAATCTTCTAGCACTAGAAGGAGGGCCTTCACCATTTTCTTCTTCATCCATCCCTTGGTTGTTGCCTTGTGTGTTCTCTACACCATGTGCAGATTGGTCCCCTTTTTTGGTTTCCTTGGAACCCCGCTTAACAACACTGGTGTTTACACTTTGCCAAACTCTAGGTTTTCCATAGAGCATAACTAGCTCTAGCGTAGTAAGCGTATTCAACTCTAAGCATAGTCCTAGATTTAGTTATTTTTTAGCACATTTGCACTTATTCATTTTTCTATTCATTTTAGGCTTAGCCATTTTTTTTTTGCATTTTTTATACTTAGCCATTTTTTTGCATTTTTATGCTTAGTTGTTTTCTCAGCAGTTGCATACTTAGCCATTTTTCTGCATTTTAGCACTTAGCCATTTTCTTTGTATTTTTCATAAGAAGCCTTTGTGTTTCCTTTTACATCATGAATCCCAAATAGCCTTCAACCTCCATTCTAAGTGTTGTTGTTGTTCGACCCATTCAGTGGAAAATACAAATTGACCTTCCTAGGGCTAGGTGCCCTGTCCTAGCACATAGGTAATCTCTTAGGCAACACAACCTACCTCCCAAGGTCATGGTGCTTAACAATGAGCTATATAACTTCGTTGATGTAAAACTCCAGGAATTTTTTCCTTTAGAACACCAAGAAATGGAAGTCAAACATAGTTCTGAGATCATGTATCATAATTGAAGGAAATGGTTCCCTTCCAATTTTGACTTTGTCCCACCCACAGAAGATTGCTAGTGGATGCTGGAAAACCTCATCCGCAACATGGGCTATAAGGCAAGGATGGACTATGAGGAGCCCCTTCCCGAGGATTTGGATGAGTTCAAGGCTCAATCTAAGCATGAGAACTTGATCCATGCCTCATTCTAGTAGATAGCCTTTGCTTTCGTTCCTTTGATGTCCCATACCCTAGTGTCATCACCTAGGTCAACACCTATGGCAACAACTCACTAGATGTTGCAGATGCACTAGGATGATACTCTGCCTTTTAGTCTTTTCTTTAGCATGCTCTTCACTATCCCTTCACAATATACATAGCCTTCATAACCTATTCAATCCATTTAGCTTATTTAGGTTGTCTAGCCTTCTATAGCAGTAATTGTTATGCCTATGCAACCCTACATGTACACCATGCACATTCCTCCTCCATTATACGTGACTCAAGTGTCGTTCATCCTACTTGTTGTGTTGGTACCCTACATGATGGCCTAGCCCACAAACCCATGGTAGGGTCCAAGTGTTGTGTCCATGACATAGCCCATGCAATAGGCATCATGTGTAGTCACATAGCTCAGAGTTGGGTCGTGGGCCACTTAACAATTACAGCAGGCATCAAAACCCATGTAGCCCACCACTATAACCATATCCAATTTGGATCAAGCATTCTAGCTGATCTAGAGCCTTAACAAAAAGGTCAAGTGTCTTAAGGCTACCTCCTCTAAAATTGTCCATGTGATGGACTTCTACCAAGATGATCCAATCAGTCCTGTAGGCCCACCACTAGTATTTCCCATTGGGGTTCTACTCCCATAGTTCACTAAATACAACGATGAAGGGGACCCTAACATCCATTCAGTGATCTTCTAGTCAGAATGCCTCCTATTGTAGGCATGGCCAAATGCCATCATCTATGTGTTTTCCATGTCCTTGACTAGCAAGGTACTAGCTTGGTATCATGCACTCCCCAAGGCCTTTTTGACTTCTTTGGAGGAATTACTTACCTAATTTGTCACATGCTTCAAATACAACTTGAATCCTAAGATGACCCTGGATCAGTTGATGCAAGTTAAGCAAAGCCACCTAGAGCTTGTGTAGAAATTCATTCAACAATAGAGCATATCACTCAATGAGATTTGTGAGCGTATCGTGGAGATACATCTGCTAGGAATCTTCAAATACATAGTAAATGACTTCATCAAGTTGAAACCATACTACCTTGCCCCATAGTCCCTAAGTCAAGTGTTTACTCAAATCAAGAGCATTCAGGATGTGGTGGAGGCTAACAAGGATCTGGCCTACATGGCCTACAAAAACTTGCATGTAAAGAAGAAGAAAGACAAGGAGAAAGATAAGTAGGCAATCACAACCATTTTGATAGTGGCCAATAAGGCTAAGCTAGCCAACATCAAACCAATAATCAAGCAACCCAAGGCCTTGGCCAATAACAACAAGGTGGATGGCTCTAACATAGTAGCAAATAACCAACCCACATTATCGATGGGCATGACACCAATTACCACAAGGCCTAACTTCAAGCACAAGGATTGCTTGAAGTATATACCATTACATATCAAACGGTTAGAGCTCTTGGGCGAACTGCTTCATGCTACACACATCCAGTATAAGAAGATATCTAAGGATGCTCATAAGAAGTATCATTGATATTGAAAGATCCTCAAGAATCCTTTAGTTACACTATCTAATGAGCCCCTGATCCCTAAGAATTTCAAATTGGATCAATTTTGCTAGTATTAACAACTATAAGGTCATGACACAAACTTCTACATGGCTTTGTAGAATGACATCCAACACATGATTGACAAAGGCAAGTTGGTCCTTGACACAACCAACTTAGTGTACCCCCAGAACCAATTGATGGAGGTTTACAAGAACTTGCTCAATGCAAGTGGTGCATGGTACATCATCAATGCCATTAGTGTTGATGATGATAAAAAACTAGCATGAGAGCCATTCGTGGTTCATGTGCCCTCAAGTAACACTAGGGCCTTCTCGACATCAACTAGTTCGAGAATCCCTTTTGTCATTAGGACACCACCTAAAGCACCCATAACACCCTTTGTGGTCAGGGCCTTGTAGCATGTTGTAGTTGCAAAAAAAACAAACATCCTTCATCATAAGGATGTCACAACATGTAGACTCCCTACCTATTGGGAGTCTAGTGGTAGAAAATGCAGCAACCACTACTCATCTAAGACCTCGTCCTACAATTGGCTCAAACAAATATATGAGATGACAAATCGGGAGGCCTAATGAGCATCTCGCTGATCAAATGGTTGGGAAACACTAGGAGCAAAGGGAACTAGGCCCACCAAAGCCTATCCCCTTGTCTTCCATCCCAATGGTCCAACCAATTGAGGAGGTTGCAACAATAACTAAACAATAATAGAGCATTGAGGCTCTAGCAACTAGCAACCAACAAAGGAGCACTGAGGCTCCAAAGCAAGCAAAGTAAGCATGGCCCAAATCCCCTCCACAAGAGATTCATCTCTTGGACTACATGAAGGAGATGAAGGCCACCAATAACAAAGTGACAAACAATTGCAAATATTTCCTTGATGCATTGGCCTCAGTCAAGTAGGCTTTAAAATAGAAAAACACAATGTTAAGCCTATATGACTTGATAATGACTTCCTCCACCCATTGTGAAGCATTACTGTGCATGTTAACCTTTATTCCTATCATGGAGGACATCCCAGTGGATGAATAGTCCATTCATACTGTGATGTTGCCTCCTCCCTTATAGGAATTGAGTTCAATGCCCCTTGCATTTCGTGATGAAAATATTAAGGTGGACAGGCTTTGATGGACTCCTCTTTGAGTTGTTGTAGATACACATCTCACTCATGCTTATAATGGATTTTGTGGTCCTTCTTCATGTGTCCCAACTTACACACCTTAGTGTTAAATCTTTTCCACTCTTGGCCTTTTCAAGCAAGTAGATCCATCTGTAGCCTATGCTTGATGATCTCCTGGGTGGCCTCATTCTTACCCTGGATGGCTAACCAGTACCTGGTGTAATTAATCTCTATAGCCTACGAGGTACTATCTTCCCATGTCCAAGCCAATAAGAAATCATATTGGGATTGGATGTCCTTGATCTTCATGTTTTGGCTCACCATTATCTCTCGAAGATTGTGCATGTGTTTTCATAGGTCCTCATTCAAGTGCCTATAGGTCCCGAACACCTTTACACTAGAAAATATGCACTTGCTAACTACCTCATGCACACATCATGGTACTTGCTCCACTTCAAGAGGGTACTCGGGGACGACATCCAACTTAGTCACTCAGCTCGAATCCTAGCAGAGCTTAGAACCTATTGGCATGCAACAAGCAAATCAACATTAGCCATAGAAAAAGTGTAAAATTAGTAAAGTAACATAAGTTAAAACAATATCATATGCATACCAAACTTGGGATCTGCCTACTATTTGCAGTCCACAATGTCTCCAACTATGCCTTCCATGAAGTTAAATTTATCTAGTGTCTCTACCCATGGCTTCATGTAGTGGGTAGGAGTGGGTGGTGGCTTGTTGGTAGGAACATATGAGGTTGTAACCCAACATGATGCAATATTTAGTGACAAATAAATAGCCAAAGATGCAAGAGAAAAATAACAAAATAGATGGCAACTCAAAGCGCTTACCAAGCAAGCCCTTGAGTGTGAGTGCGGGAAAATCTCCCAATTGCACACCCTAAAAGAGGCTAGAAAATTCACCCTCATCAAGGTGGAATAGCCCCTTTGCATTGAACTGTTGGAAGGCCTTCATTACCTCATGCAACTCCCCTCAGTGTGCCTACTCCTCCTCAGCTTGAGGAGGGGTTGTCTCTACCATTGTCGTTGCCGCTGTTTCGGTAGCCCTCTCACATAACTTAAAAACATAGCATAATAGCATTAGTATAACATAGAAAGAAAACATAAAAAATTATAAACATAGAAAATTAAAAAAAATGCATCTATAGATGAATTAACCAACAACATCTATGTGCAATGTGGATATCTTAAGGTGGATCTTCTTGATGCTTGCTTGTCCAACTATCAGGGTAGCCTCCTTTGCTAGGCGTGGCTTCTTGATTTTTTCTTCAGAAGGCCCCACCATTTTTGTAATGTAAAAATTGGCCTTTTTCACATCCACAATAATGATTAGGTAACACTTGCCTACATTATCACAGGAAGAATGTGATCATGACTATCCTAGATGGGCTTTGGTTCTAATTGAGTATGAATCATTGATCCCCTTTAAGGGATCTTGCATACAAGTGGTTGTGAATAGGTGCTTAATCCAAGGTTTGGACAGCTACTCATGATCCTACGCTACCTAATTCCTACTATCTTAGACCACTAGGAACTCCACAAACCTTCACAAATATGCTACAAAGAATATGAAGTGCATGTGAGACCTTGCTTGGAGGTTGTAGTGAAGCCTGGTGATCTCTACTTGTAGTCTAGTGGTGAGGAAGGAGGCCCAATTAAATATCATGCTCTCCTCCAATAGCTCCCTCATTACCTATGCCTATTCCACCCCAAGGATGTTTCCTTGGGAGAGTAGCTTCAGAAAGGCATGGGCATGAAAAAGAGGGTAGAGCTCCCAAACCTCAAGCACACGCATGTCTCTAACCATGATGCCTTTGTGAGATCAGGTGGTTCCCAACCACTCATCGATCTCTCCTATGGTCCACCTCTTTTTTGACCTTGTAAATGACCAATAATCATTCAGAGGAGATTCCAAAGAAGTTAGCAAAGAAAACATCACTAAGGCCCAAGACTACCCTCACTCTGTGCATGCGGGTGATGAAGTGATAGGCATCATTGTTGAATGAGTCAATAATGGTGACCATCCTGGCCACTAGAATGCTTGGGCTAAGGTCCAAGAAAAGGTCCATCAACCTAGCACACATGAGTTGATTAGTCAATGCCTCCGAGGCCTGATGGCACAACCAATGTTTTGGCCCTTCTACATCATCATATTTCATTATGAGGGTGGCATCACTGCTACTTGTGGTGATGAACATCACCTTTCCTAAAGAAACTACATCTGTAACATAGGAAAAATTTACATTAGCACTATGTAAGGAAGAATCAACAAGTACATGTGAGTAGGCTTAAAATTTGAGCAACAGGAACTTACATGGAATAAATGGTGTGCATGAAGGAGGTGGTGGTGCAACTGGCTCCTCAAAGTTAGGCTTGTCAATAGCCCACCCTTCATCAAGCCAATCATAGGAAAACATGTTTGGGTACCAAGTAGGATAATTCTCTAGGTCCTTTTCCACTTGCTCAATCATAGCCTCCCAAAAGTTTGGACTAGAGAAAAATACCTCTAGGGTGATGCAGGTCAAGGTAAGAGCCTCTGGCTTGTCATGAAGCCCCTGATCATCAACTTTAAATTTGGCATCGAGCATGAGTAATTAGTAGTTAACAAACTTAGCATGGGTTGGTAGCAAGAAATATAACTCAAAATCATAGGAGCACTTACCCTCTAGCATAATATATGGTTCTAGGTAGGTTCTAGAACATGGTATGCACACATAGAACAACACAGAGGGTATTTCTCCTATTGTACCAAGAGAACTTTGGAATTCCCAAAAATCTAGATAAGGGAGAAGTGTTTTTAAATCCTCATCTCAAACCACTTGCTTAGTCATCACTAGTCATGGGCTCATCAGACATGAACCTCAGTATGTCCCAGTTGGCCTCAGGTAGCAATGTCTTGGTGATGGAAATCACAAACTTCATAGCTAAGTGTGACCACATAATCACACTATAGTGTTGTAGTAGGAATTTCAAGAACTTGGATGCCCTTGGCCAAAACCATATTTCCTAATGACCTAACTTCATATCTAATGCAAGTGAGTTAGGCATAAGCTTGCTTATGTAGCAAAGGACACCGATAAGCTCCATGATGACCAAAATGGGCTTTAGCAATACTCTACAACTTCAAGGCAATGAACATAGTGCTAGTATGCAATAAGATGCATTTTACACTTAGTAAAATTTAGCATGACATAGCATAACTTAGCAAGAAAAAGTATCCTAGGGCCTCCTGGGTCCCCACGAGTATAGGACATCAACATACACATTTGATGTGCCTAGTACTCTTTGGGGTAAAGAATGTTTTCGTAGCACTAGCATCTCATCTCACAGGTTCACATGTTTAGCCTTACACTTTGCATATTTTGACAGTACAATATTAGCATTTTGCATTTCACAGGTTTAACATGTTTGCATAAAATTCTCTAAAATTTTTGTAACTCTAGGTGACATGGTCTAAAAAACTTCGAAAAAGTTCTAACTCTAGGCTACCTTTGGGAGTGTAGTCCAAAAACATGAATTTTTTTTAATTGTTGGCTAAGCTCCCAGCAAGCATAGCTTGAAAATCTTAGAATTTTTAAAAACTTTTCACCAGTGCCTACACTCCTAGTAAGCTTAGCGCCAAAGCTAGAAGTCAATATTTTCAAAAAATATAACTTCTGGCTATGCTCCTCAAGAGCATAGCCTCAAAAATCAATTCAAAATTCAAAATTTTTTTAGGAAGAATAGCCTCAAAAATTTTCTTCCCATTGTTTAGCACTACATCCAATGCATGGTGCATCATGGCCGTGACCTCAGTAACCATACCACCAAGCCACCAAGCCTTCCCCATGGCATTACCCTAACCAACGCTTTGGTACAGCCCCTACTATATGTCCTACCTTGCAGGTGATCATGACTACCAAACCCTTGTCCCTGTCTTACGCAGGGGATGAAAAATAAAAAAATGGCAAGGATCCTCTACCATGCTCTCGAGCTTGTAGGTGGTGGCTCCTAGTCATCACTGCCCAAACCTCCATTTCTACCTTGCCTACATGCCAAGATAGAAACCATTTGTAGTGCACCCTACCTTGCTAGCAGCAGCCTTAGGGACATGACAAAACCCTCACTCCTACCTCACATAGGTTGAAAAAATCATAAAAATAAATAATCATAATAGTTTCTCTTCCCTCATCTCCCTACATAGACCCACTACCTTTCTTGCCCTATGGCCACATAAACTACTACAGTAGCCATGGCTGCTACAAAATGTACCCTTACCCTCACTCTACCACCATTAAACCCTCATTTTGTAGCCACATTAGCCACCTCAATGCAAACCCTTGCCCTTAAATCGAAACTAAATCCTTGGCCCCTATGCATCACCTTCTACCCAATGCATTCAATCCTAAACCCCTGCAAGACAGTGCACTCCCCCACCACTATGATAGCCACAATTGACACAACGTTGACAACCCCTACTATGGTAGGGTGCTACCAAACATTTAAAACCTAAAACCCACAAAAAATGCCTAAGTGCATGATGTCAAAGAATGTAGAAAATGACAAGGGGGGTGACCATAATCAGGCATACCTAGCAATTGATGGTGCCATGTGCTCCTCTACACATGCCCATGATAGGAATTCCAAGACTCGCTCTCCCTCATTCATGTTGGCTAAGTTGAGGTGCTGATGTCCACTTCAGTAAGACATTTTTGGTGACTAAACTCTTACAACTATGCTATGGTTTAGAAAGTTTTTTTACCTTTTGATAATGACAAGTTTACTAAGGGTAAAATGTGCTTATATACTCCTAGGGACCACTTAAATTTTTACCTACCTAGAACTAAACTCAATAGTACAAAGCATAGTCAGGTTGAGTGTAGTCACCAGAGTTAGAAATTTTTTGATTTTTCTGGTTATCTATAGACATAGAAAATTTTTGAATATTTCTTATTGTCCAATGGGCACCTTGGACAATTTTGCTTTGCTAACACATTGAACCTCATTCCACTAATGCATTTAGCACATAAAATGTTTTGCTATGACATTAAACTGACATTTTATCTATCCACTATGACATTAAACTAGCACCCAACGGTCTACTAAGACCTTAAATTAGTACTTCACGGTTTGCTAAAATCTTAAATTGGTGACCCCATGGCTTGCCAAGGCCTAAACTTGCCCATGCATCCCTTGCCATTAAAATCGTATTTACATAGGCAAAATTTTATCTCATTGTTTTCTTTAATTGTGCATATTACTCTCATTAACATAGGTGTGGCTTGACATTTTTCTGGTTGTTTTTGTAGGATCATTGTAGGATTTGCAACATGTCTACGTATAAGCATCTTCATTCACCATTGGTCCTCACCAAGCCACATGGTGATCTTACATGATGCATCAATCCTCAATGCCTAGACCTTGAGCCCATAACCTACGATGAATATATAACATTCATAGAAGCATCGCTAGACTAGCCAGACCATCTAGTCAAGGCTCTAGATCTAGAGGTAGGTGACGTTATCTAGGATCCCCTTGTTGAAGTCCCTATAGCAACATCTAGTGGTGAGGCAAAAAAATTGAAACTTAGTTCTTTGTTAGAGCCTAAACATTTCCAAAACATCGCAAAAGTACTTAATGAAAACATCAAGGAATTTGCATGGTCTTACGAAGACATGCCAGGCTTAGATCCTTATGTAGTACAACACAACATAATCCTTGATCCTAGCATGAAACTAGTCAAATAAAAAGCTAGAAAGGTTAGGCTTGAGGTGGCAGATTGACTATGGAGACTGGGTTTTCAACATCATAGTTGTACCCAAGAGAAATGGAAGTATATGCATTTGCATAAACTTTTGGGATCTGAACAAGGTGACCATCAAAGATGATTTTTTGTTGCCTAGTATTGATCAACTAGTCAATACTACAACTAGCCATGTCTTGTTGTCCTTCATGAACAGGTTCTCGGGATAGAACAAAATTTGGATCAACCCAAAGCACCAATTTAGTACTACCTTCATGACCTCTTGGGGTACATTTTACTACACCATGATGCACTTTAGACTCAAGAATGCAGGAGCGACTTATCAATGAGCCATGACATACATCTTTAGCGATTACCTATTAGCTTTGCTTAATGATTATGTTGACAATATAGCAGTTAAATCCAAGGCATCATACAATGACATAGATGATTTAGACCTTGTGCTCAAATGTTGCTTGAAGCATGAACTTAGGTTAAAACATAATAAATATGTCTTCGGTGTCAAGATAGGTGCCACGCTAGGTTTCATAGTATCTAAAGTAGGCATATGTGTAGACCTCGATAAGGTTAAGGCCATTATCAACTTAGCACCATCAACTAATCTCATTGAGCTATGAGGGTTACAACGTAGATTTCAATTCATATGGTAGTTTATTACATAGTTGATTGACAAGTTGTAGCCAATGCAACACATGCTCAGAAAAGAAGTCCACTTTGAGTGGATAGTTCAATGCTAAGTAGCATTTGATAATTGAAACACCACAAAATTTTGTGTCCTGACATCACAACTGCAAATGTGACTAAGTGTTAAAACAATTGCACTTTCAACACCCTATTCTACTGGGTAGCGTAGTGCACTATTATGCTACATAGTGTAGTATAGCGTAACACCCTATTATGTGCTGTTACGCGCTATTACACTACGTAATGCCCTGTTATGTGCTATTATGTTGCATACTGTAGCAAAACACACTGTTATGCTACGTAACACCCTGTTATGTGCTATTACGCACTGTTACACTGCGTAACACCCTATTACACACTATTACATTACGTAGCATAGCACACTGCTATGCTGCATAGCGTAGCATAGCGTAACATCTTGTTACGAGATGTTATGCACTGTTACACTGCATAACACCCTATTACACACTATCTCATGCGGTTACATGTTGTTACACTGTGTAACACCCTATTACGTGTTGTTATGTTGCGTAACACCGTGTTACACTGCACCCTATTATGTAACACCCTGTCACACTATGCAACGTAGGACCCTGTCACGCTGTGTAGCACCATGTCCAGCATTACAGCTAGTGTCCCATGTCCCACGCGTAACATGGGACGAGTGTAGCAGACATCATGGTCCCTTTGTCAATAATTGGATTACATAGTGTAAAATTTTTGTTAAGATAGTTATGCTCACACATGTGGTATCTAAACAAACACTCTTCCACAAAATAAAATTAGCCCTAATTATCACTTAATCTATTTGAAAATTACAAGAAATCCATTCTAAAAAGGCTTACTAGACTCAAGTTTACATGTGAATCTCATATTATAAGAAATGTACAAAGCTTGAAACTTACCCCCATTAAAAATGAGAATCATTAAGTTAAATTTTATGGATCAATCTATCATGGTGTCACTAGGATAGATTATTGATGTTATGACCACTATTAGCATATCACCTTATTCTACACATTTATTGTTCATCCATGTTGGAAGTAAGAAGGGAGAGTTTCCAATCATCATGAGAAGAGCCTATCTACGTTGTTATTTGCTCAAAGATGTTCTTTTTAGCAACCATTCCATGGTTTGTTGGCATTCTCACCTACATGATAGAATAAAGGGTTCCTATTAAGTGGGGCCAAAGGAGAATCAAACAATTCCAACACCAAGAAAAATATTGCATAGAGATTAATCATACTCTTTATAAAATTTATGCTAATGGTTTGATGTGTTGGTATAGGTGGGATAGTAAATATAATAGGTTATTGAGGGTAGCACTTATAGGTGGTAAATGTTAGAGAGTAATACATATAGGTGGTACCAAGGGTAGGGGGAGGAAGAGGTGGGATGGGGGCATGATGGACGGGAGTGTTGGAACAAAAAATAAGTGAAACATAGGTACACCCCACAATATATAGTCCAATTATAACTTTATATAACTCACCATTACTCGTTGGAATAGAACCCATGACCTAGAGCTTCCAAATCAAGTATCTTGCTACTAGGCTAACACCTTATTGTTAGGTAGGGGATATAGAGGTTATTAATTTAGTATATATAAGGGAAATATTAGGTTAGTAGGAGTTATAAACATGTTCTTGTAATAGATAGAGCAAAGATGTGATAAGAAAAGGTCAAATTCTATAATATATAGGGGATGGAGACTATTAGTCTTTTAGGAAAGAGTAGTGGGCATAGTCATTATTAGTTTCTTTCATATAGGTGGTAGGTATTAAGGTTATATGTTATGTGGGATTTCAACAAGTGTGATAAATATTTGAAAAACAATATTAAGAGTAGACATATTGCCTTTAGCTCTTAGTCAATTAATCATATTTTACACATGAGGTACATTGTGTTTTTGCATTGGATAGCTTATGTTCCTAACTCTTATTTTTATTTTCTATTACTATCTCATCTCACTGTTTTCTATTAAATTCAAACACCAAGGTATGTGAGAATATGGGATGAATAGTTATAATCAACTGATGTGCATTCTTTCTACATATGATCATGTTCATATTTAACTACTAGGATGCTTACGAACATCTCGGTTGTTGGTTATTCAAAGGAAAGAAGGGTAGGATCTTGCTATGGAAGGATATACTAGACTAGCTTTTATCTATAATTTTTAATGAATTTTCATCTATTGGAAACCAAAGATTTCATAATTCATGCATCCAAAAGTAAATCTTGGAATCTCACTCTAGCTTAGGTGGTCCAACAAGGGCTTAGATGTTCCAAAAATTATGAAAAAACGGTTTCCAAGTTTAAAATATAAGAAAAAATCTAGTTTGATAAGTTGTGTTATTACATATGCATTGATGTAGAGGTCTATATATGCACATATGCATTAGTGCATATTCCACTATGCATATGTATTAGAGCAACCTATAATCTACTACTATAAAAGTAAGCTCAAAGGCCATATTTTTCTTAGTTTAAGTTCAAAACAGGAAGGGAGTTTTGCCATTTGAGAACACCTAGATCTTCCAAGAGTCATAACTTGCTTGTACAAAGTATGATTGAACATGTTCTTTCAAGATTTCACACTTGGAGTTGTGAACTAGTCATGGGAGATAATTGATGTGAAAAATTAAAATATTTTTCAAAATAGCCTAGAATTCAAGATTTTCATAAAAATAATATATTAAGTATTTATGGAAATCAAAAATGACAAATATTACATTTTTTAAGTTAATTTTACACCAAATGATCCTAATCATATGGTTCAAGAAGCATAATCATGTAAAATTAGTTGATTATCAAGTCTAATCAACATGTTTATTAATTAACTATAGATGACACCTAAACATAGACACAAGGCTTGTGAACTAAGGCAAGAAAGAGAGAAGAGGATTAGAATCGAAGAAAAACTTAAGCAATAATCTAAAAAAATAGACCATGGAGTAGTAAGCATAATTAAGGGTCAAAGTCTCAAAACTTGAAGTTGAATTTTTCATAAAGGTTTAACAAAAACAAGAATTTTCACAAGCTTTAGTGCATGAATCCATTACATTTCAAGTGACTCTACTAGGGAGTCTAATTTAGTCCATTAGCATCAAATGAGTGCATAAGGACATCTAGGAAGAATTAACCTTTTACTCATTTTTGAAGATTACCTCAAATGATGTTGAAGTTGTGACGTAAACATATATTGATGTGGCCTATATTTACTAATAGCAATGACTATTATGCTACTGAGAGATATCATTTTTGGAATAAAAGATAAGATTATTGCTAAGTAAAAAATGGAAACACACAAATCCCATACATAGTGGAAGTTATCATCAAGACAATAGGGTTCCCTAACATTAGGTTGAATCTACTAATGATGTCTCTCCATCCTAAATCCTTGTATAAATAAGAGGATTAAGATTATATTTGACACCAACACTAAGGAGTATAAGAACTTGAGATTTTCAAAGAAGATTCTATCCATAATAGCCACTTGATGAGTAGTGGGTACCCCCTACCCCCAATGATACGAATCATAAGTGTTCATGTGTAATCTGATTGAATTTTATGGATGGGATTAGTCTAGTATCTAGATTGTTAAGTGATGATCAAAGGTACCGTTACACCCAACCACAAAAATCACAAGTGTTCATGCATGATCCAATTGAATTTTGTGGATGGGACTAGTTGTGCATCTAGATTGTTATGCCTTGATCACAGTTCATTGTCTTCCCACTTGGACTAGTGGTGGCTTTGTCACGTATGGTTTAGTTCAAGGAAAGGCATTAGATTCTTGATGTTTTTTAACCTTAAGCTACTCCTAGTGATAATGAAGAAATTAATTATTCAATCTAATTAACAATGGAAAGTAAAGTCTAAACTAGCTTGTGTGATGAGTATTTGTTCCTAACCTTTCGTACACACCTTGGACTTCACGTAACTACCACTGGGATTACCAAGAATACTATTACTAAGAGTACCAAATGATACACTACTGGGTTACCAAGTAATTACACTTCAGCATTTACAATTAGTTATACTTATTTTGCTTAATGACAGGAAAAATGACGAGCAATAAATGATAACATTAACTAATGAAAATAGTAAACATTTAAGTAATTAAAAACAATAATAAGGCTAAGTGGATGTTGTAATGATGGAAGTAATCTTAATCTTTATTGCCGAACATGTAACATGTCCAAGTACATCACACTCAAATAAGGATGACATACAATCACTTAACATCACATTGCAAGCATGCACTGGAAAAAAAATTAACAGAATTTCTCTATGTCTACTTCTAGAATCTATATAAATTTATATCTCCCAATTGTGCACCCAATTGTTTTATTTATAGGCTAGCACGAAAGGGGAAATATTGAATTCCCAACATTGAAGGTTGTGCCCCAATATTGGATACCTAATATCTTAGCTTTGATATTGGATATCTAATATCAAAGCCCTACAAAACATGACTCATCATTAAGCATTGATTGTAGGTCATTGTCTTCTGACTTGGACTAGTGGTAGCTTTATCACATATGATTTAGTCCAAAGTGAGGCACATGATTATTGATGTTGTGTGGCTAAGAATAAATTATATAACATAATGAAAATTAATTATATAATATGATTAATAATAAGAGGATAAATTCTTAATTAGCTTAAGGGCTATGAGTGTCAGTTTCCAACTTGTGGTGCACATCCTGAACTCACATATCTAGTACTAGGATTACCAAGTGCTATACTACTAGGTGAACCAAGTAATAATGTTGTTAGGATTACTAAGTGAATACCTGTTTAAGCTCAAAATTGGTGGTGCTCATTCCACCGATTAATTAGTGTGTATGGAAATGTAAATATTAAGTAATTATATGGAAAATAAATTGCATTAAAAGTAAATCTATTCTAATTTAGAATGCTACAATGAATATGAATCAATCTTGATCATATTGTCATTCATGGAATGTGTCTAGGTACAATGCCACTTGAATAAGACTCTATACAATTGACTCAAATCCACACTATGAGCACTCACTAACTATTTTCTAAGATTACAAAATAATATTGCAAGAGTTCGGCTATACCATTGACCAAATGGTGTCATATACATTATAGGTGCTTCCATATTTATAGGCAAATACAAGCATTGTGTCGATGAGGATGCATGAATGCATTCAACTTCATCAACGATCATGCATCGATGGGGATGCATTACTAGTTAATGCAGCATCATCCACACATATGTGTCAATGCATCTAAGATGCATTGATGAGGATGTGTTGATGAAGTTGCCTGACATATTAGATGTCATCACCACTTATCATCTTATTTTGACAATGTGAATAACCAGTATGAACTTGTTCCACACCCAAGCCATGATGGTTTCAAAGGAAGTTGTTAAGGCTAATCTTTCTTACCTTCTCTACATGGAGGTTGAAAGCTAGTTTTATGAAAACAATATAGGTCTAAAGCCTTATTTATTTCTCTACCCCATTAGAAAGCTCTATGCTCGAAAAGGCATCATAATGCATATCAATGATCCTATATAGAGGGCTTTCAAAGTCTCATATGAGTGCATGATCAAGTAGGTTTTAGAGAAGAATATAATAGATCTAAAATAAAAATATACACTTGTTGATGAGCATCAAAGTGTCATGTCAATGGGCCCCTATTGATGTGGCCTCATTGATGGGGCCCTGTTGATGGTGTTGACATAGTACTGTAGAAAAAACTATAAATACAAGCTCCCAATCGTCTTTATGAGTGTCCAATTCATTCTAGCAAAACTCTTACATTTTTTACACTATTGAGTGTACAAATTTTTATTTGTGCACTATTGTACCTAAACCATACTAGTGTGTACAACAATAAAGACAAGCTTCTTGATGCACCTTGCAGCATTCTAGATAGTTTAAATGTTTTATTTATGCATTCATTATTTTCATTAAATATTCAATTAATTAAGCTAAATTAGACTTTAATCAATTAATATAAATAGATTAAGTACATAAGTACAACTACTTCAAGTGTAGGCACGTATTCACTTGGTAATTCTAGTAGCATTATTACTTAGTGTGCCTAGTACTGTAGCACTTGGTAACCCAGTAATGGATACGTGGGTTCAGGATGTGTATGGAAAGTGGGACTGGATTCTTATGTTAGGACTAGTTAGAGATTAGTTAAGTAGTTAAATTAAATTAGTTCTCAATATATTTCATCTCCCTTTAAGCACTGAAACTATAAAACATAAAAAGATATAATTATATACCTCGATTAGACTTAACCATAACATGTGCATCATAAGTGTAATTGGGAAGACAATGAATGACCTTAGGACAAAGTTCACTAGAAGACTAGTGCATCAAATGTGTGAACACTTTGTAATTCATATAGTTGGGTGTAGGGATACCTTCAATCACTCATCATTGGAACCATCATCGGGGACTCGATTTGTTGAAATGCGCACAATCTAGGATTAGTGAACATTATTAATATCATTAGATGAACTCAAGGTCAACATTACTCTTACACGAAATATAATTACAAAAGCATTCTAATTATTTTATTTTTTGAAAAATGTCTTCTTCTCATAGGAATGAAGATGTTAAATTGTTGAACCTATAGGAATGCAAAATGATATACACTCATCCTGATGAGTATGTACCAGACTTCACCTTCATCATACACCAAGATGAGTAGCTACAATGGTGTAACATGGAGGGAAACATTATAATTCCCCCCAATCAATCTATGTTTGGGATTCTATTTCAAATCCTTAAGAAGTTAGGCATCTTAGATCTTCAAAAGGAATACGTTGTGAATGGCTATGACACATGGGACTATTGACCTACTAAAACACAATGCAAGAGAGTTTGACACTAAGAGAAGAACCATGAGTTTGCAAAGGGGAAACACTTCACTAGGATCCTTCCTCTAGGATTTTTTAACATGAACATTCTCCACCTCCTATTATTGGATGAACTTTTGCTAGCAACTTGAAGAATGCTTAACATTGTAGATGTAGTAAAGATCCCAACTAAACATGTGAAAGACAATCAGATCAAGCACTTAGACATGAATAATATCCCAAGATTTGATGGGGATACAACTTTGATTTGTAGACACATTTACAAGCTTTCCATGATACATGTGCCTTGCAAAACATTAAATATGATTGGTAGAAACTCAAGCTCTTCCCCAGGATACTCATCAAAGAGGTTGAAAGATGCTACCAGTCCTTAAGGCTAGAATCCATCCACAAATGGAGTACCATGATAGAACTATTCAATGATAAATACCAAACATACTCTAGAGTGTCCAACCTAAGAAGGAAAATACAAGGCTAGAAATAGGGAACACATGAACCCTTGGATGCTACCATGGGTAGATACTACTCCCTCTTACATCGATGCCCTGCCCATGGTTATTCTTAAAGGGAACAACTTTGCCATGTCATAGATGGGCTTAAAGCAGAAACTAGAAGAACTCTTGGGGTTTATGCCCAAGAAAGAATATTTGAATTAAGAGCTCATTAGATACAATGGTTGATAGAATAGGTTGTAAAAGAAGAAGGTGAGTTGTGAAAAAGGTAAATTACAAAAGAATATAATAGGGATCCTTTCATCAGAAAAAGTAAGGTCTAATTTTGTGACGAGGAGACATCACTCGACAAAGTGGTAAACAAGAATACCTTGTATCTAATATTTTGGTAAAGGTTGATAAATTATGGAGCTCTTTGGATGAAAAACTCCAAACTACTATGAATATTGGTAAAGAATACAAAGAGCAAAATAGTGATCGTAATCATAGGAGGTGGAAAAAAGCTAAATGTGCCTAATAGAGAGGTAAGGGCAAAGCTGCTATAGTAGAAGAAGTTGTGGAGATAGACACTGATGATGATGTTAGTTGTGACATATGTTAATATGAACATCTTTAGGGATGTTACCATGTGGTGTCACACTTATAAGAGTTTGGGATGTATGCATTGAATCCTTAATTAGCATCAACGAAAGCACCCAGATAAGTGCCTTATCCACAAGAATGAAACACCCTAAATTTTTAGGATATCCTTGCTTCACCAGGTCATCGCAATTCAGGCAGCATCATGTCACTTTGACAAAAAATGAATGTTTTGAGTTTAGGCTATATAGTTTGGCAAATTTTCTAGCTAGGTAATTCGTCCAGTTGATAGCCTACACAGGAGCAATGCGGAGAGTTGTTGATGGTGCTCAAAATGTGTAAAACAGTTTGGCAAGTTTTCTAGTCAAGGAGTTTGCTATGCTACGCTATGCTATATAGCATAGCAGGCTTCGGGAGACAGTTGTTCAAATAGTCAACCATAAATTTTTGCAAGACAAGATGCTACGCTATGCTACGCTACACAACATAGCACAATGTAGTGAGAGAAAGATAGGAAGGCTTGGCCTAATTACTGATTTAAAATGCACTCATTCAGTGCCTCTGACCTTCAAAAATAGTTTCTTCGCTCGGCTCCAAGTTCTTTAGCAATGGCTCCTTCACCAGAAAATAACAAACTTAGCAAAAAGTAGGCCATGTTGGTTGCTACGCTACATAGCGTAGCAACTCTACTGGAGCAACGAAAGGCATCTCAAAGGGCAGGATCAATAAGTTCACAAGTTTCATAGTGCAAAAAGCAAAGTTTGCAGATTGGCGACATTTTCGTGACTAAGGCTAGCTACTATGCTATGCTACGGTATGTAGCGAAGCATAGCATAGCAAGTATGCAAAAAGCAGTCACAGCACTTCAAAGGTTTCGACACATGCAGTAGGACACCTTGAACTAGTGGCTATGCTATGCTACGCTACATAGTGTAGCAAGATGCTATGCTATGCCAACATGCTACGCTACAAAGCATAGTGCAGTGTAGTAAGCAATTACGCTACATCAATGCACTTCACCTATTTGCACCATTGGCACACATCTCCAAGTTCTGACAGCGCAATTACGGCATGGAAGGCTTGTAATTATAGCATGGTAGGCTTTTCCAATGGTCATGCATGTCCATGGATCATAGACAAGTCAACACGAGCCCAGGACACGTGGCATCCAAACTGCACCTTTTGCATGCCCTTGGCCCTATAAATATCCCAATCAGTAATGCTCAAAGGGGTTAATTAGTTAGTAAATTGGCTAGCTAGCAAGTAAAAAGTTAGCATGGTATTCCTGAGCATTGTAAACATCTTGTTGGATACTGTAAAAAATTGGCACTCTTGTTTGGCATTCTGCTTTGCTCTTTCCTGCTAGCCCCCATGGCATTTTTCATTGTTGATTCCCGAGTCCACGTTCAAGCATACAACTATCTTACTCTAAACGTCTTGGTTACTCTTGGGATCCTTGCATCCCTCAACAACGTGCAACCAATTGTATCCACATTGACAGAGTGAGGTGATAATGTTGAAATGGTGCATTTTTCTAACTGTATTTTACATTGTTTTCTTGCTTATCATCGCATTTTACATTGTTTTCTGCCCCTTTTGCATTTAAAGATTACTTTATGCTACAAGTCCCTTTTACAAATTATTCATGTGCAAAAGGTTATATTAACATAGACTAAGTCCCTCTCTGATCGACCAGACCATTTAGGGTGCCCCATTTCCATTTTATCTAGCATGGCCCTTGCATGGATCTAGGGTTAAGACTATCATGACTGATGACCTCTTGATGTTTTCCAGCCACTGACATTTTTAGTCGCTACAGTTTTCTAACGCTAGAAAGAGGAACTTTGGTGCCCTTTTTGTGTTTTATGGTAGCCTTGTAAGCATTATGCACCCTGATACATGTTAGCGTAAAGTTGACACCTATCTATGGTTGTTTACGTATTGTGTGGTGTAGATCGGTCGCTCCGATGGTTCCTCCAGAACCCTATAGGACATAAAGCCTCCCATCGCCATTTCACTCGCTCGTTTTTACGGTAGTCTTGCATGAGTTCTATACCCTATCGTGCACTAGCGTAAACATGACACCCTTTTGCGGTTGTTTGCGCATCGTGTGGCATAGATCGGTCTCTTCGACGATTCCTTTGGAATCCAACAAGACATATAGCCTCTTTGATTACTTTCTGATTTCCTTGCTTTTCTTGTTTGTGGAACTATTTAGCTTTGTAACAATGGCTTCCTCGAGCACTGTTGATAACACCTTCAATGTTGAGGTTCCCATCATGGTTCAAGGCATCACAGGTGCTAAAAAACTGCTCAACCCAATGCTGGAAACATGTTAATCCCTCAGGATCCAAAATTGGGGACCTAAGGGCTTGGCCCAGCAACATGAGCACTATAACCTCCTCTGTGCAAAGGTGTAGGTAAACCTTCCATTGGATGTGCACAAACTCGAAGAAAAACTTAGCTTCGAGTTCAGTTACTGTGATGGGAAGGAATTTCTTTCCACTCCCGGTGCTTCCATACCTTTGACACAAACGAATCAATGGCTTCTAGACCAGCTGATCCAGTTGGTTAGACTTAGGGAGCAACAGGACATGGTGTCTAATCATGAGGAAAACTTCCAGGATAGACAGGAGGAACTTGATTCCAAATCTAATGGGGGAGGTCAAAGAAACCTTGTTACCATCCCTCCTACCCAGTCCTTCTGGACCAACCTGTTGTCTATTGTTGCTCCCTTCATGATCATACCTACGCTTTCACAACAGGCAATTACATCTACAATGGGTAGCATATCATCACCCCTATTCCCTTATTTTATTTTTGGCCACTATTCCTTTTCAAACCTTTCATCAGTCCATTACTATAGCACATCATATGCCAATCACAGCTACCCTATCGCATGTTCATACTGTACCTACTTCACAGTTGTATGCAACTTCCGTTTCCATTCCCGCATTCACACCTTTCCCACCATCAGCGGTGGGCCTAGGCTTGTCCACATGGTGGACCCCATTCACTACTCCCCCTGCTATGCTACCATCATAGATGTCTCACCATGTTTCCCACTAGGCTTACAAAGCCCGCGGATAGTACAACCTAGCGCGGGAATATGATCTTTTCCATCTCACACATAAGCCACCCATTCCGTGGCGCAACCGGTGGCTGCCGCTTCAATAGCGCCACCTACCAAGTGGTGGATAGTGCAGCCACCACTATTCATAGGGGCCACCCCAACGGTACCACTGATGGGTAACACTGCCACCCCCTCCATTCCATAGTTGGGAGCTACCTCGATAGTTCCCCAACCATTCGCATCATCGCAGGGTCTGGATCAAGAATTCCAGCTTATCTAGACCCTTGCTGAGAAAAGAAAATGCCTCAAGGCTGTCGAGTATAACATGGTATAGGTCATGGACTTTTACTAGGATGACCCTATTAACCCTACAATCCTCACTCTCACGTTACCCCTAGGGATGTCCCTCCCCCACTTCATGAAGTACAATGGAGAGGGAGATCCCAATGAACATCTTGTTACATTTAGGTCTGAATCCCTTCTACTACAACAATGGCTACACATAATTATCCATGTATTTGCCATGTCTCTGGCTGAAAAAGCCCTGGAATGGTATCGTACCCTACCACGCTCCTCCATATCAACCCTAGAGGAGCTTCTGACCTAGTTTGTAACGTGCTTCAAGTATAACTTGAAGGTGGAAATCACGGTAGATTAGTTGATGAGCATGAAGTAGGATGCTATGGAACTAGTCCATAAGTTCATCTAGCATTGGAGTGTAACCCTTAATGAAATTTGCGAGTGCATCGTGGAGGCCCACCTACTAGCCATCTTTAAGGGTGTAGTGAATGACTTCGTCAAGTCTAAGCTATACTACCTCACTCCTCGCACTCTTAGTCAGGCCTTCGCTCACACTAAGAGCATACAGGATGCGGCTGAGGAAAGCAAAGACCCGGCCTATGTTTCTTACAAGAACACCTTCACAAAGAAAGTAAAGGGTAAAGCCCCAACAGCTACAGTGGCTGTTGTGACGAATGAGGCCAAGCCCAAACCTAGTAACAATGATAACAAGAACAACAAGAAACTGGCCACACCTACAACCAATCCCATGCCTAAGCAAGGCAACGCATTGCAACCTACTAAACCCACACCTGAGACATCTACACAACCCTAACTAAAATTTGAGCATAAAGACCACTCAAAGTATACCCTGCTACCTGTCAAGCCTTCAAATCTTCTGAAGTAGCTACTGGGATCAGGGCACATCCAACACAAGAAGATGTCGGAAGATGGAATCAAGAGACATCAACGCTACTACGAGCTCCTTAGGAACCCCTCTTTGGCTTTGCCTAATGAGCCCCTAGTTCCTAAGGGTTTTAGGCTAGATAGGTTTCGTGACTACCACCAACAATGTGGTCACAACACAGATTACTATATGGCATTGAAGGATGGCATCCAAAGGATGATTGATCAGGGAAAACTGGTGTTGGATGAAAGAACCCAATACGCCCTAAGAATCAATCTTTGTATATCTACATTGACCCCCTCAATGCCAACAACTCCAGTTATGTTATCAACACCATCGACGTTGACAGTGATCCTAGGCCACTGTAGCAGTCGTTTGTTGTCCATGTGCCTCAGCATAGTGCACCAGCACCACCAGTGGTTGGCCAAAGCTTGCAAAAGCCATTTTTTCTGAGAGTTCCTCCCCAGGCATACATCTCCATGCCACCTATTACTAAAACCATGCCACCCTGCACGTTAACACCGTTAGCTTCGTTTGTCATTAGGGGGCCGACTCCTTCAACAGCCCCTATCCTGCATAAGATAGCTGCACAACCTTCTCATCCTAAAAAATGAGAAGTGTGTTTC
The DNA here is from genome assembly GCA_015680685.1 of Gnetum montanum. Classification (NCBI taxonomy): domain Eukaryota; kingdom Viridiplantae; phylum Streptophyta; class Gnetopsida; order Gnetales; family Gnetaceae; genus Gnetum; species Gnetum montanum. The sequence goes on from MNCI01010443.1 coordinate 912,888, forward strand.
ACAGGTGAGATGTCAAAGGAAAATACCACACTAGGTATTTCTAAGCCCATGTCTTCACCCCCTATATCTACGTCCTCTTCACCAAAGAGGGATGTTGCTATGACCATGTAGTCCGTGCCGCCCTGCCAAAAAGGATCTGAACCCAAATTCGAAGCTACCCCTCCTTGGGAAATCCATCTTCTGGGATGAATAGAAGAGGAGAAGGGTAGTAAACAGGGGGGGTGGCCAGGAGCTCCTGGATTCCCTCACTCAGGTCAAGCAAGCTCTAAAAAAAAGAACACTACATTAAGCTTGTACCACCTAATCATAACATCTGTTCCACACCGTGAGGCTCTGATCCGCATGTTGACAGCGATTCTAGTCAATGAAGACATGCTAGCGGAAGAGGAAGAAATTCAATCATTCATGCTTTCCTCCACACCTGCAAAGCCAAAACCATCTCAATTAACTTTCTATGATGACTCCATTAGGCAAGATCCTGAAAGGGGATAGGTGACTACAACACCCTTATTCATCATAATTCGGGTCAACCAACACCAGATTTGAAGGATACACGTTGATGATGGGGTTGCCATGAATTTCATCCCCTTCCCTATTGTGGACAATTGGTCGACTAGATGAAACCCACAATGACGTCATGCCTGAGGTCATTCAATGGGGCGCAGGTCATGGTGAAGGGCACAATCCACATAAACTTCGTGGCAGGGGATCCGTTCCCCACGAACACAACATTCATCATGGTCGAGGAGATGCCTAGGTTTAACCTAATCTTGGGGAGAACATGGTTAGCACAACTTAGGGCTGTCTCTTGGCCCATTCATCAAGAAATCCACCTACCATACGCAGGTAGGGAGGTGGTAATCCATGATGACGAGATAGTGGCACAAGCTATCAATAACGTAGACATGGAGCAGGGCTCAGAGGTCGTAACCTCTGAGAATGAAGTGCTTGCTTACACACACACTAACCATCCAGTAGGGGAATCAGCTTAGCAAGTTGATTTCCAAAATGAAAGCACGTGGGTTGAGTTGCCCTTCCAAGCGAGGGATAATGATGTAAACGAAGGTCCGGGCAAAGCATCTCAGCCTTATGTTTCACTCAACCCAAGATGGGTCAAGAAGTAGCTATGCATAGCGTAGTGACCCTGTTGCTTCCTGCCTAGTTGCCATCCCTTGTACATTCAAAGCCTTTTTACCTTGCACTCGTGTTAGTTACCAGTTAGCCATTCTCCAAATTGTTAACATATCATCTCTTTGGCATGCCTCCCCACGGCCTGAAATGGCCTAAAACTATGTTCCCCCATGGCCTAAAACGACCTAAAACTATGTTTCCCTAAGGCTTAAAATGGCCTAAAACTATGCTACGCTATGGCCTGAAATGACCTAAAACTATGCTACGCTATGGCCCGAAATGGCCTAAAACTATGCTACGCTATGGCCCGAAACGGCCTAAAACTAGTCCATGGCCCAGAAAGGCCTAAAACTAGCTGGGGTTCGAAATGGCTTAAAACTAGCAGGGACCCGAAATGTCCTAGAACTAGTTGGGGCTCGAAATGGCCTAAAACTAGTAGGGGCCTGAAATGGCCTAAAACTCACAAGGGCCAAAAATGGCCTAAAACGAAAACATAAAAGCATGAAGATTTTGCATAAAACTTAGTACGTAGACAATGCAAAAGTTAGTGTATAACTGATTTCTTTTCCGAAATTCTCCTCTTTATTTAGAACTTTTTCCTTTTAGACAATATTTGTAAAAATTTTACAGAAATTTAAAATTTCAAAAAAATCCCATGCTGTCATGGGTTGTCTCTTCCTGCATCATCTTCATCATCAGCTTCTACATCACCCCCTTCTGCATCACCTTCCCCTGCGTTGTCCTCTGCCACCCCTTCATTCTTGTCCTTTGCACACCCTGCACCACCATCTGGAACCTACATCGTAGAACTGAAGTAATCAGCTAGGGAAACACACGCAAGATACAACAAAGCATGAGAATTAACATAGTAGAAAGTGACCGACCTGAGATGGACATGCATCCATCTTAAAGGGTATCTAGTCTAAACCCAGCTTGAGGTGGTGCTAGACCTTCTCTGCTATGATATCCACCCAACGCCTATTGCTTGGTTCAGCATCTAGAGCAACTTTTTCCTTTTTGGTGATCATCCATCTTGGTGGTCCTAGAGAAAAGGAGGCAGTTGTGGTCTTGCCTGTGGGAAGATCCACTTCCCATTCAGGAGATTCTGTAACCTTTACCTACTCTTTGAACTTGTTGTAGGCCTCCAAAATGCCAATGGCATCTACAAATTCCTTATAGTTAAATGCCTCCATAGAAGCATCCCTGTACAATTTAAAATAGGTGGCACATTCCAGTTTATACATGTGTTTATGGTTCTTCTAGGACTGCCCCCATTTGTAAACCCTGGCACTGAAATCTTTCCAATCCTGACTCTTTTGGGCCAACAAGTCCATTTGCATTCACTATTCTATTATTTCATGGATGGCTTCATTGTTTTGACATACAACTGTCCAAAATCTGGCATAATCTATCATAGTCATGCACCAGTTCTCATCATTAGTATCACGGGCTATGAGGAATTTGTTCCTCGATTTGAGGTCTTCCATCTTGGCACTCAGGTCAACCTTCTACTTCTTATCCTTCTAGACCCATTTCCACAGGTCCTTGTTGATGTGCTTATACTCCCATAGGGAGCGTGCTGAGTGCAAAGCGCATTTGTAAGGCTCGTCGTATGCACGATGAGGCACCCCGATCACTTCGGGTAGGGATGTAGCCATGACACCGACTTTCAAAGGCCGTGTCGGGTCCCATTTGAGTTGAGAGGCTATCACAACATAAAGATCATGTTAGTCGCATTAGCTTAGCAAGGTTAACGAATTCAAGAACTCTAGCGTAGAAACATGAGAGCACCTAGCACTACTACTTACCCACTTCAGGATCAACTTGTTGAAGATGGCTGATCATGTCGTCGACGACCCCCTGCATAAATGTAAACTTATCAGGGGTCTCGATCCATGGTTTCACAAGAATTAGAGGGGATCTTGCAATATTAATAGTGGTGTTTTTCATACAACTAAATGTGTTAGCAATGGCCAAAATGGACTATGAAAAAGCAGATATGTTGTTAAATTCACCAGCATCTAATTGCAATTCCCCTCCCTTCCGATTCAGAGTGATGGTAGCATCCTTGGCAGAAGTCCCTTCCAGGTCGATGCAGGCTTCTCCTTTGTTTCTTGGCACATTTCCTTTTGAGGCACCAGCATCATCTTTATTCATGGGAGACTCCTCTTTGTCTACAAAAATGTCGTCCTCATTTGTAGGAGGATTCTACCTAATAACAAGAGCCCCTGCCTTAGTGGCAGGAGTTCCTTCTCTCTTGACCTGGCCCTTTCTTTTGATACTAGGGCCTCCGTGTCTTTATTTTTCACCCCGTCTTAGGGGCCGACACCTCTTTTTCACCTTCTTCTTCTTCCTCTTCTTTCTCTAGCAGCCAAGAAACATGTTTACATCAGCTCAAAATAGGTTAGCTTAAAGTAGGTGCTACGCTGTCTAGCGTAGCAGGCATTAACAAAGTAGGAAAAGAAATAAACATGAACAAAAGCGTTTACGAATGGAGGGTTGCGTCCTCTATAGTTTAAAATATAGTCTTTGCCCCTCCTCTTCCTCCATGCGAAGAGTTTCCTCAGTTGAAGCAGGCCTCTTTTGCTACAATTTGGTGGCCACCATTTCGGCAACAAGATGTTTCCCTTGTGATACACTACCAGTGGCAGTAGGGGGTTCCTTCCCTACGCTATCCTAGCCACGAAATTTATTGGCCACATGATCCTTAGTCATCATAGAGAATTACTCCTCAATTATTTCTGGGTGATCTTGGGCTGGGATGGTCCGAAGGATCTGGTAGATCCAAGGTTTTGAAATTTGGTTGCGATTCCGCAATACCCATGCCCCTTTCTCGTGGACCACCAGAAATTCCATGAAACACCACAGATAGGCTATGTAAAAGGCATAATGTATATTGGAATGAGACTCCGGCTTCTTATGACGCTCCAAGATTTCGTTCTACAATATTTTACACAGAAACCTGGCCCAGTTGTAGTGAGCCCCCTCTTCCATGACCTCATGCATTACCTACGCCTACTCAATTCCAAGGATCTTCCCTTAGGAAAGTAGCTAAGGGAAAGCATGAGAACAGAAGATGGGGTAAACTTCTTTGGTAGGTCCAGCCCTGACCTTCTCCATAGGAATCCACTTCCACTCTTTGGAAACCCCTATCCACTCCATGATGTCATCCTTCTAAAGGTTTAACTCCTTCTTGGACTTTAATCCTATGAGGATGCCATCGGTAGGGATACCAAAGAGGTCCACGAATAGCTGGTCATTGATTTCAATGACCACCCACACACCATGTATGTGTGTTCGGAAGCAGTCTGCCTTGTCAAAAAAGGAGTCCACCAGGGAAAGCATTTTAGCGGTAGGAATGCTTGGGTTCGAGTTCAAGAACAAATACATAAGCCCAGTGTTTTGGGCATTCTTAACTAGGGATTCCAAGGCCTCACTGTATATCCAATGCTAGCTCGCATCTACTTCTTTATACTTGAAGTAGATGTTTGCCTCCTGGTTCCCGATAGTTATCACCATCACCTCCTAGGACTTCTTCTCCCGTACAACAATTTGCATAGAAAAGGTTAGCATAAAAACACAAAAAATAGAAAAAAAATGGCAAAAACACTCTAGAATGTTGTACCTACTACATAGCTTACCAAGTTTATACGACAATGGGAATTGTGGAAGAAGGACCAAAACATCTTCCATGGGGATCATCTTGAAGGATGTCCATCCCTCATCCAACCAACCAAACTCCTTACATCTACCATAGAGATTGAGATATTGGTCTGGATAGGTGTGGTATTCACCCCTGCATTAACCTATCACACATGCACAGATATTCTTAGTAGAAGAGAATTCCCGTAGGGCCATCTCAGCTATGGCCAATGCATCCGTATTGCCATGAAGCCCTTTCGAGTTGATATAAAGCCTAGTAACAAAAACATAGTGTTAACATTTGTCTAGCATAGTAAATGTCACACAATCCAATAGAACGTGTGTACAAAACTCACCCGCCAACATGGTAGATGGTTCCTGGTGGGTTTTGGAAGCACATTCCTAGATGATGTGCAACAAACAATGTGTTATAGAGATGGTATCAGCTATACTCAGGCATATTCCAGATCCAGGACAAATGCCTCAAACCTTGGGGGTGCTAACTAGATCCTTCTCCCTACCTTCTACTGACTACCCCATCCTTCAAATACCTCAAAATACCTTAGGTTGCCCCAGGCAACAGGGTCTCTAGTATGATAGCCACCACCTCCTCTTCTAAGTGTGACCAAAAGATCACATTGAAGTGTTGGAGGAGGTATTGTAGGAACTTTTTTGTTCTTGTCTTGAACCAGACAACCTGATTTCCCACACGTGTGTGAGGAAGAGGAACATGGGCCACTGGTTTATTCACGCAGCACAGGACCCCTACAATTTCTAAGACAATTAGAACTAGCCTTAGCACTATCCTACACAACACAATGAAAAATGTTAGCACCATGACCGAGCATAATACACATGTAGTGTAGCAAGAACTAGCATAGCAAGAATTAGCATTTTAGTGAACCTGTACATAGCGTAGCAAAAAATGATAAAGAAATAATGTAGCGAAACTAGCCTAGCGTGGCAACAGAGTGATTAACCCTAGAAAATCAATTAGCACTACACCTTGACAACAACATGTGTCACATTGTCACATCATGCATGACTAAACCCTCCTAAGGGTCCTACGTTATGCCAATTGAAAGCCAAGTTACTTAAACTATCCAAACCCCCACAGTTATAACAACCGCGGCAATGGTGGTTTAGGCAACCTTACATGCAACGTTACCATAGCGTTTGTGCATCCGTCGTAGCCAAAATGGCAATAGCAATGGTGTAAAGGCCAAAACAATGATAACGCTATGATAGAAAACATGGATAACTAAAATTAAATCACAAAAATGAAAGAAAAAAATAAAAATGATAGCAGAAACACAAAAAAATAGAGGAGGCATAGCAGCCTACCGGGTCAATGGCGTGTCCTCCCACACCACGACATGTGCTTGTGTCACATGCCCTAGGATTTTCTTTACCTCCTCTACCTTTGTGAGCACCAAGTGAGTGCATTCTTTCTTTGGAGCCATTGTCGTACTTGCAAACTTTTCCTCATTGCTATGCAAAAACCTCCTTACTCTCTGTTAGCATAATCGCTCTACACTCCAAAATTGCTTTGTTCTCAAAATGTGGGCTTTGCGCTCTTACAGTGAGAATGACAAGCTTACTAGGGTTTAATCCCTATTTATGGCTATAATGGTGAAAAGGGGAAACTTTCCATTCTCTCTCTCCATTTGATGCAGGGTTTAGCATGCAGCGTAGCATGCCCTCCATGACATCGTAGCACTGTTGGCAATTAAAATGGGTAGATATGGGCGAAAGATCTTGGCACTCTTCGAGCTAACTGTTTGCTTTCCAAAAAAATAAAAAATATATATATATATTTTAGTTACTAGTTTGGAAATACCTTAAACTATTAGTCTTAGTGTAGTTACGACTTTAGCTATCTCGAAAGACCTTAAACTAGCAGTCTTAGCATAGCTGCGACTTTAGCGGTCCAGAAAGACCTTAAAGTAGTAGTCTTAGCATAGCTGTGACTTTAGCAATTCAAAAAGACCTTAAACTAGTAATCCTAGTGTATAGTTTTACTCTAGTTAGCAGTCTAAAAAGACTTTAAACTAGTAGTCTCAACCCTCTACGCATTCGTAGTCCACAATGACACTAAACTAGTGGTTTCACATTTTTGTATTAATAGTTTTACTTTTCTTATATACAACCAAATTTCCATTTTATATCCTAGTGGTTTCGCATTTTATGTCTAGGCAGTCCGAAATGATACTAAACTAGTAGCTTTGCATTTGTACATTGGCAGTTTTGCATCTTCGCGTCTTAACGGCCTACCATAACCTCGAATGGGAGAATTTTAATATTTATATCATACTTACACATTATTGCTACTTTGCAAGTTTTTGTTATAAAAAATTACTGTGAACAAGTGCCTCCTAAATAAACTCTCATTTCATTTTGGCAGGTTGAGAAAAAAATGGAAATCCATCGTGATCTCTCCACGCCTTTAGCTTTAGTGGGTCCACATGACAAGCTCGAAAGACAATTAAACCTAGACCTGACGGACTGGGAATCAACCATAGCTAGCACCATAGTGTCCTTAGAAACATCCCTAGACTAGCCCGAGCATCTGGTCCAAACCCTGGATTTAGAGGCTAGGGATGTAACTGAGGATCCTCTTGTTGAGACGCCTGTGACCACGTCCAAGGGGGAAGTAAAAAAGTTGAAACTTAGCTCCCTCATAGATGCGCAGACACACGAAGATGTAGCCAAGATTCTTCAAGATAACATTAAAGTTTTCACATGTTCATACAATGACATGCCAGGTTTAGATCCAAGGTTGATACAACACAACATTTTCCTAGACTCGTGCATGAAGGAAATCAAGCAGAAGGCTCGTAAGGTTAAGCCAGAAATTTCACTAGCTGTAAGAGATGAAATCACCAAGCTATACCAAGCTGGTTTCATCCATGTAGTTGATTACTCAAAATGGGTATCCAACATCATTGTGGTTTCTAAGAAAATAGGAGGAATATGAATTTGTATAGACTTCCGGGATCTAAACAAGGCAATGATCAAAGACGATTTCCCACTTCCAAGCATTAATCAACTCATCGACACTACGGCTGGTCATGTTGTATTATCCTTCATGGATGGTTTCTTTGGCTACAACCAAATTCGCATTAACCCAGAGCATTAGCTAACAACAACCTTCATGACCCTATGGGGTACCTTTTGTTATACCATGATTCCTTTTGGACTCAAGAACGCCAGATCAACCTACCAACGAGCCATAAATTACATCTTTAGCGACTACATCCTAGAAATGCTAAACGACTACGTGGATGATATAACGGTCAATTCCAAAGAAGCTGATGATCATCCACGCGATCTAAGGGTAGTCCTCAAGTGTTGTCAAATGTATTATTTACTCCTTAATCCTAAGAAGTATGTCTTTGGGGTGAAAATCAAATGCATGTTAGGGTTTGTAGTATTGGAGGAAGGGATATGGGTGAACCCTGACAAAGTAAAGGTCATTGTCAACCTGGCACCTCCTACAAACCTCAAGGAATTGCGTGGTTTGCAAGGTAGGGTATAGTTCATCCGAAGGTTTATAGCAAAATTAACTGACAAGCTACACCCCATGCAACATCTTCTAAAGAAAGGGGTTAACTTCGAATGGACAGATTAATGTCAACAAGCCTTCGATGACCTGAAGAAGAAGCTTTTGCACCTCCCAACTGTGCATTCGCCACAGAGGGATAAGCCTTTTTTCATCTACCTTACCACCTCTGACACATCTATCGCAACACTATTATGTAAAAAATGAGACAATAGATCTAAGATACCAGTGTATTATCTGAGTCATGCATTAATAGCATATGAGGTGAAATACGATGAGGTGGAGAGGAATTTCCTTGCCTTAGTATTTACGTTAAAAAAGTGGAGGCATTACCTATTTCACAGTACAATTAACATCATTTGCAAAAGCAACATACTCCAGGCTATCACTAATAACCTATATGAAAGTAGCAGGATAGCCCAATGGAAAGCAATAACCACAGAGTTTGACTTACACTATGTAAGCCAGTCATCGACGAAGGGTCAAGCTCTAGCGACAAAACTTATAGCCTCACCCATCGACGAACAGACAACCATAGATCCCGAATTCCTAGATGAGCATTTTGGCACTATCAATGCCATCCCATGGAACCTAGAAGCTACTTTACACTTCAACAACGCCTCAACCACGCAAGGAGATAGTGCAGCTTCCATCATTACATTCCCCTCTAGGGAAATGCATCCATTTGCTTATCGTTTTTGTGTTCCCACACACCAAAAATGTGGCAGAGTATGAGGGGCTACTTAGAGGCCTCTTGGCTACCCAAACACTATGCATACAACACTTAGCAATTCACAGGGATTCATAACTAGTTGTGAATCAAATCACTGAGGTATATGCCTGCAAAGCTCTTCACCTACAACCCTATTGCGACCTACAAAAAAGCCTACTCAAATAATTTGCAACTATGGATGTGCAACATGTGCCATGCAACGACAACACCATGGTAGATTCCTTAGCCACCCTAGCACTAAATATTCCACCATGCTTGTTTGCAAGTCTGCCAACTTCAATTGTCAAATGTACTGAACCTATCACTTAGGGGGGACACGTGGCCTCTATCAGTATTGTAGATACCCAGGAGTGGTACACCAATATTAAAGCCTACTTGCAACATGATGAACCCCCAAGCGAATTGACATCTGCCCAAAGAGATGTGATCCATAAGCCTGCTCGGCAATATACGCTCATGGGAGATAACACCCTATGCAAACGTTCCTATGACGGGATATTGCTGGCATGCATGGGTGAGGAGCAGGTGCAGAAGGTGGTTAATGAAGTACATGAGGGACTGTGTGGTGGACACATAGCACCTAGGATATGGCTGCAAAAATCAAACGCCTAGGGTACTACTGGCCCCATATGGAGCGTGACTGCTTGTCAAAAGTCAGGAAGTGTGACACATGCCAGAGATATGAAAATCTCATACACATCTCACCTACGGAGCTGCATCCAACACAGATCACATGGCCTTTCCAGTGATGGGGGCTAGACCTCATAGGGCCTATCACGCCTAAGTTCTCCATAGGGCATAGCTTCATTATCACTGCCACTAAGTACTTTACTAAGTGGGTGGAAGTTATCCCCCTGAGGAAGACGACATCCTAGCAGGTCTACCACTTCATCCTGGACAACATCATGATAAGGTTTGGGCTTCCGATGACTATTGTAATCGACAATGGACCATAGTTTAGTAGTACAAAAACCCAAACCTTCTGCAACAATCTAGGCATCAAGCAATCATTCTCCTCCTCGTATTACCCGTAGGCGAACGGGCAAGCAGAGGCTACAAATAAGTCCATCATCAACTTGCTGAAGAGGATTCTTAACAACAGCAAGAGGTGGTGGCATGAGCAAATTCTCTATGTTCTATGGGCCTACAAGATGACATGCAGGACTACGATAAGTAAGATCCCTTACAGTCTTTTTTATGGATCTGAATCTATGTTGCCTCTTGAGTTGTAGGTACCATCACTCCAGATGATCCTATCTGTTGTCATGAGTGAAACCTAGAATAACGAGTTGAGAATTATCGACCTCGACTTAATAGAGGAGGAACACACACAAATGCTGAGCCACATAAAGCACTACCAGAGCAAGCAACGGAAAAAACATCATGCAAACCCACATCAATGGCCAATACAGAAGGGAGACCTCATCCTTAAGTCTATCTGTGAACATGTGAGAAAATTCTTAGCCAATTGGAAAGGCCCATACATGGTCACTAAAGCTTTTGAGAACGGAGCCTTCAAGCTGGTAGACATGGACAGCAATGATTTCACAAATCTGGTGAATCATTCATATCTTAATTCATACTACATTTGAAGCATGAACATAGTAAACATCGTCCGCTATGATGTAAAACTGGCACAACTCATCTGCTACAACATAAAACTGGCACAGCTCATCCGCTATGATGTAAAACTGGCACAGCTAGTCCGCTACAACATAAAACTAGCACATCTAGTCCGCTATGACTATAAATTGGCACATCTAGTCTGCTATGACTATGAACTAGCACAACATGTCTGTTATGACATTAAACTGGAATATACAGTCTGTTGGGATCTTAAACCAGCACAGTGATCTACTGGGACCTTAAACTAGCACATGGTCTACCAGGACCTTAAACTGGGTTTGCGGGACGTCCTCAGCATGCATTTGCATCAAGTACACATCAAGTGAGCTTGCATAGTGCCAACATGGGGTGGGACATTACAGTTCTAGAATGCAGTTCATGATGTGATGAGAATAGAATTTGGAACATACACAATGCTGTCACTCCTGGCATCTTGCTAATCCCCCGAAGATGTCATATCACATCTGACTGACTCCCTAGACCTACCATTTCCATGACCCATCTCCCTGATGGTAGTTCCTTGGTCATTGCCTACTGCTAGAGTTCCAGAAGTATTGTGGCCCAACCACAATATTGTGAGCTCAAGTGATTTTAAGCTATGTGGTAGCTGATCCCATAGCTGAACTGAGAATGCATGTCTTAGGTAGGGATTCTAGTGCATCTACACTCACAGAAACTCCCCATTCCTTCAATGCCAACTCCTCCATGCTGATACTACCGAGGCCGCTGCTAGCCTTCCTACTTTGGACATCATGCACTAGTAAAGATGTCTAAGAGCTTCAACAATGTCTACAACAAGCAAGGCCTTTTCCCTCGTTTTGCATCATGGTTGTTTCTTCTATTTTTCTCTCTATTGTGTTTGCAGGGTGCAGCCGAAGATGCATCCTACCACAACAACAAATGCTACAGTGTTGTGAAGTGATTATCTGGATTAACTTTGCTACCTTAGAGTGCACATCCTGTCCTACCTTCTAATATCCTTCCCTTTACCTTACTCCTTGCATCCGCAATTCCTACTCACTTCCCTCTTTTACAAGATTTTTTCCAACTCCCATTTGAAACACCACTAATTTTGGCCTAGCACTCTGAAATGAGGATGACCCAAGCCCTCCCCGACATTCCAAAGGAAAAATTTGGCTAAGGCATGGAGCTCACACCTAGCTTGCCCAAGGAAGGTTTCTCACATTATCAAAAGTAGCTTCCCCCAGCATAACCAACTCCAAACAGCATCAAAATCAAGTCAAAAGGTGAAGGGCATGTTGTGGGCACGCTGTGGTCACTCTATAGGTTGAGTCAATGTGACCAACTCTCAAAAGCCTCCAAATCAAGTCAAAAAAATTAGATTTTCAAAGGTGCAAATCATCCTCAGGCTCACCATCGACAACCTCTAGACTTCAGCCTCTAGAATCTCCAAATTTTAAGTCAAAAATTGCAAGTTTTCATAGGTGTTTGTAGGTCAAACTACAGGTGATGCTGTAGGTCACATTGTGGTCATGCTACAACATGATTGTAGCATGACTTGCCAAAAAGGCTCAAGAACAAGATACATCAACCTTAGTTTTCAACCTCAAGATCACACACAAACAGGTAGTAGTTGCACTTCAAGAATCAAGCTTCAAAATTCAGAAATTGATTTGAAAATGTGTCTTTTTCCCCACTCATGCTAAAGGTCACATTGGGCATGAATACAACGTGAGTGAAGCGTACACACGCTGGACACTAGGATGCTGGGATACACACATTAAAGAAAAACATTGGACATGAATGCAGTGTGAGTATGTTGAAGCTAAAATCAACACACACTGAAGCCCACATCCATTCATATTGGAAGCTCTAGCAAAAAAGAACCACCTCAAGCAGCCATGAAACCTTTCAGATCGACATCCTACAACAGTTAATTCAGGGACCAAGAAGTTTCAAGTGAGCCGAAGTCGATCCCTTTGATTTTCTTTGCAAATTTTCTTCATTTTTGGGCATGTCGAGCCCTCATGGTCTAAATCGTATGTACTCCCATGGGCTTGAGTAACCCATGATTTGTAAAATGCAATGTACTTGGTTAAAAACGTAGCTTACCGACACATGACCAACTCACAAATAGCTATCCATCAGACACGTGTCAATTGATCCATTTTCCTATTAAATCCCAATCATTGATTCCATTCTGGAATTCTGCACGTGAGCCTAGCCCAGCCCTATAAATACCCTATCAATTCACATGAATTGGGGTTGATAATTGGAGACATTGACAATTCTGAGAACATACAGAAAACCAGCAATCCTTGGGTGCTCAGCACACTTGACTCCTGGCATCCAAGCACTTCCCACATACACCACATCTCATCATCATGTCATCATGTCACATCATCCTAGGGCTAGACGTTTGACCTGCCATCCAGATGTGTAGGTATGCTTTGACCGGTGCACATCTTTTCTATGCAATACAATTCAGTTTGTTTTGCCAACCAACCATTATTTTCGTTTACTCTGTTTTATATTTAGTTTACGTTCCATTTACATTCTTCTTACTACATTCATTTTACATTGTGCTTATATTCTATTTATGATCCTATTTACATGTTACATGCACTATTCACATTTTAAGACATTAGTTATGATAACCATAGTGCAAGCCATAGTTTATGCTCGGGGAAGTCCTTGGTTGATTTGCGTGCAGACCATCCAAGACACTCTGCCTTCGTTCCCTTTTCCATCTTTCCCTCAAGTGAAGGCAGGGTTAGCTGTGCCTACCTAACAATCTTTTAGTGTCTATTTCCTTCCAACCTTACACCGACAATTTAGGTCAGTATAGTAAATTGGCACTAGAAGGAGGGCCAATTTGTTTAACATCTGTCAAAACCTTATTCACGCTACGATTCAAAATCCTACACAACACCAAGCATTGAAACTAAAACCTAACTTGTTGCCCAGCTTGACTCACTAATGCTACCAAGCACTTTGAAGCTTGAATTAGCTTGTGCATGCTGAGCTACTCACGTTGGGGTTACTCATGCTGGCTTGCACACACTGCAGCAAATACATGTTGGCTTGCACACTCTGTTAGTCAAGCTTACGCTGTCACACAAGCTGTACATGTTGCACATGCTGCAAGTTTACTCATGCTGAGAAGCCAAGTTACACACGCTGTCAGCTTGCAGTCGCTATCATGGAATCTTCCCAGATCAATCCTATTTGCGCAATCCTCACACCAAAATAGTACAACTTCATTTGTGTGAAGATTCAAGCCAAGCTACCTATCGATTGTGTAGAAATAGAAGAAAAATGAGATTATGAACTCATCCATAAAGGAGTTCATGAGTTCATCCCCTCAGCATTTGACATAATCCCCTTTTCTAAGTCTCATCATCGACTCATATCTCAACTCCTCATGGCAATGAATCAAACCTTGCAGCCACCTCCAATAGAGCCTCAAAGTGGAGATGAGGAAGATGACTTTGCCATCCAATCTGAGCATGGGGATTCATACCGTACTATTAGCCCTCATTCCCATACAAACCTATCATTCCAACCTTTAATTGGGATGTCATCAGTCATACCAACTTCCACATCCATCCATTACATACCACAAGTACAAACCTATGGGGTACCTCTAACTACTTCAACACAACACGTTCAGGGGATCACCTCACAACCTGTGGCTGGGCAGTGGGTTTCACTAGCTATTCAATAGCATCAACCAACTTACTATAGCATACCACACCTTACAATCCCATCCCTAAATGTTTCTCCACTACCACAATCGGTAATTCAATAATTTTTCTTTCCACAAAAAATGCAATAGTCGAATTACTATCAACCACAATCCACTCAACCCACCGGTCTACCTACCATCCAAGAGTGGGTAGACAAGAAGAAAATGATGCACATGTTAATTGAAGAGGTACAACGCCTTAAAACTGCAAACATTGAGGAAGTCAAGGTGTTAGATTTCTACCAAGATGACCCAATCCACCCCTCAATTCTACCATTAACCTTGCCAAAGGAAATCCCATTACCTCAACTGACCAAGTACAATGGAGAGGGAGATCCAAATGCCTACCTAGTGACATTTCGACTAGAATGTCTACTGCTTCAGGCTTGGCTTCACTCAAGTCTGTGAGTTTTTGCTATGTACTTAATGGGAAAAGCCTTAGACTAGTATCGAGCTCTACCCTGTAAATCCATATCCTCTCTGGAGGATTTGTTACATCAATTCGTTACTCGCTTCAAATATAATTTGAAATCTGAAGCCACGTTAGATAGCTTGATTTAAATTAAATAAGTGCCATTAGAGCCAGCATAGAAATTTATCCAAAGGTGGAGTACAGCCTTGAATGAACTTCACAAGCCTATTCCTAAAACGTATATGCTTACCAACCTTAAAGTTGCTATAAATGACTTTATTAAGTCAAAGCTTTACTATCTAAAAGCCCTCACATTTAGTCAAGCATTCATGCAAATCAAGAACATAGAAGAAGTAGAACAATCAAGCAATGACCCAGCTTACGTAGCCTACAAAAACCAACACACTAGCAAACAAAAAAAAACAATAGCAATAGTGGCCGTAATCACAAAAGCAACTTAAAGCCCCAATTGACAAAGTTGCCAACTTTGGTGCCAACTCACCTACATCAGTAGGGGCCATCCCAAAGCCCAACTTTCAATGCAAGGACCGCTCAAAGTATGCACCACTACCGATGCAACCCTCTCAACTATTAGAGAAACTCTTGAAAGCTAGGAAAATCCAACATAAACACATGTCGGAGATTACCTGCCAAAAACATGATAGGTACTGTGAACTACTAAGGAACCCCACCTTAGCAGTACCAAATGAGCCCCTGGTCCCACAACATTTTAAACTGGACCAATACTACCATTACCATCAAATGGCTAGTTATAGTATAGACAACTATCATGCTTTGCAAGATGAACTACAGAGAATGATAGAACAAGGCCAATTGGTGATCGACATGGCGAGTCAATCCAACATAGAAGATGCCTCCTATGCATAATCTCAATTAGCATAGGTAGCAAGCCCAAAGTTGTGCAACAACCTTTCATGATCTGTGTGCCTTCCAAAAAGGCAAAGATTCCTCCAGCCTCCACAAACAAGAGGCCTCCCTTCATTATCAAAGTGCCACCTCAGGCACCCACAACACCCTTAGTGGTCAAGGCTTCACAACACTCGTCCACTAAGATATTAAACTGGCATGATGCGGCAACAAAAACTACTAAATAACCTTTCGTCATCAAGGTGCCACAATAAGCTGGCCACATAACAACAACTCCTAAGCTACCCTTTATCATAAGGGTGCCACAATGTGGTGACTCCTCACCTACCCAAAGCCCAACAGTGGGCAGCATCTTGATCCCTCCTCCTTCAAAGGTCAACCCCACTAGCAACCTGGGTAGGCCCACCAAATGGCAATGCAAGAGGACAAATGGACACCTCGCAACCCCTATGGCCTAAGCAAAGGCCACAACTAGAAAACAACAACTGAACACTGGGGCCCCTACCCCCAAACAAGCCAAACAAATCAAACGCAATTCCCCTCCACAAGAGATCTGTCTTCCAAGCCACATGGAAGAAGTCAAAGCCAACACAACGACTAACAACAAGGACTTCATAGCTGCACTAGCCTAGGTAAAATAAACACTCAAGAAAAAGAACACAATGTTCAGCTTGTACGACCTAGTCATGACCTCATCCACTCACTGCCAAGTAGTGGCTGAGATCTTGGCATGCATTCCTATTACGGAGGACATTCCTGTAGATGAGGTATCCATCCATGCAACAATGTTGCCTCCTACACCACAAGAATTGGGTTCAACCACCTTAACCTTTCACAATGATGAAATCAAAGTCAACCTCGCATGAGTGGAGGTCACTATAGCCCCACTATCAATTAGCATACATGTTGGATAGTGTACCATCCGCAGAGTGCATGTTGATGATGGTGCAGCAACAAACATAGTCCTATACTCCATCATCAACAAACTAGGTCTAGCAGATGAAATTAGGCCAACCAAAACCACGTGTCTAAAATCCTTCAACGGATCACATGTCACAGTCAAAGGTACAATCAACTCAGCCTTTGTAGTAGGAGAGCAATTCCCCACTAGTGCAGATTTCATTATCATAGAGGAGATGCCAGGTTTCAACATGATTCTAGGCAGGCCTTGGTTAGCCCAACTACATGCCATCTCCTCTCCCATCCACAAAGAGGTCCACCTTCGATACGAAGGTGGTCAAATTATCATCCATGGTGATAATGCTTCCTATTCGACTATCCATGACATAGACATGGCACAAGTTTTGGAAGAAGAGTTCCTTGGTGGTACACCTATGGTAACCAATGCAACACTTAAGGCTAACACACCCAAACAAGTGGTTGAAGCCAATAACTTCCTAGAGGATTCTTAACCTTGCATGCTCCCTAATCCATGCCTGGTTAGGAAGCAACTACAAGACCAAGAATTTCCCTTAGCCAAAAATGCAGGTGCCTACCCACCCCTTTGACATGCATTTTTGACTTTTGTTTACATTGCATTGCACTAGCTTACGGATTACATTTTTCCCACTCACTTAGATCACACATTTTGCTTTGTTTACACATTCGTCAACTTAGTTTACACATTGCATTTAAAAAATATTAAAACATCATAAAAAAGGAAAAAACATAAAACTACAAAAACACATGGCCCGAAAAGGCCTTAAACTAGCATACAGCCCAGAACGACATAAAACTATCACTTTTGGCATTACTTTTCTTTCATTCATACATTTTAACTTTGTTTACAACAGGTGTTGCTTGATGTTGTTTTCATTCTAGTTGATTCTTGTAGGATCTCACAAGCACATAGCATCACCATGCATGCAGCATCACACCTTACACAAGCAAGGTAGGCACAAAAAATTCCTAGCATCATGACTTAAAACTGATACCACAGAAAAGTCCTGGCATCATGACTTAAAACTGATGCCACAGAAAAGTCCTGGCATCATGACTTAAAACTGATACCATAGCAAATTCCTAGCATCATGACTTAAAACTGATACCACAAAATGTCCTAGAGTCATAACAACAAACCGACACCATAGAGCTTTGTCCAGTATGACTCTAAACTACCACATTTGTCCTCCATGATGTAAACTTGGCATGCAGAGTCCACTAAGACTATAAACTAGTTTGCCTCTTTATATTCTACTACGACTATAAACTAGCAATGCACCATCTGCTACGACACTAAACTGGCACCGTCCAAGGGGTTACAATGTGAAACTAACCCGTAACAGTCCACTAAGACTATAAACTGGGGAAATCATCAATGAGCAAGCAAAAACTTGAAAAGATGTGCTGCTACAATTGGCTATACATGTTCCACAAAGACTTGCTACATGATTTGTCTCATGGACACTAACGAAGCTGATGTTATTCATAATTCTGTTTGCTTTGAAAATTGCATGTTGTGACTCCATTTTCTTATTTAAAGTGCTTAGCTGACCATTTCATTTGTGGTTTTCTTATCTTCTTAGAGTTGTGTTTGCAGGAGGACACTCCTGAGATGTTCATGCATAGATGCACTTCATCATGACGACAAGGTATCACATTCTTCTTGACGCACATAACTAGGTTAATTAATTCATTCATAAGTACATTTCTAACTCCTAATACATCCCCTATTTCCCCATCATGTCCCAATTATCCTATTCAATTACACCCCTAGATACATTCCATTCAGCTCAAAACTCTTGACACACCATTGCACATTGTGACTCTCTAAGCAGTTGCAACGTAAAACACAGTATACGATGCATGACACAAAATGCAAGCGCTTGAACACGAGCACAACACTAAAAGTAAGCTCTTTCAAAAAGACCAAAGAGAAAAAAATAAAAATAAAAGAAAAGGAAAAGATAAAACAATGCAAAAAAGAAAAGAAAAGAAGAAACAAATAAGAAAAAACTTAAGAAAAAAAGAAAATGAACAAAAAGGTCAAAGAGAAAAATGCATGGAAAAGATCTTCATGACCCCATTGACATCATAAACAAAAGGCTATTGGCTATTTTCATACAAGCCCCAAGCCAAAAGGAAATTTTCTTGAAAAACTATTACACTCGTATCTTAAAGAGATCGTGTTGCACATCATCACGTGGCTTTGGTTGTTTACAACAGGCACCATAAACACTCTAAAAGAGTCCCATTTCTCCAAAGAACACACCTCCTACATCTTAGCTTTGAGTTTGCTGAAAATTGGCTATTGGCAAGGACCAAAGATATAACTTGTTCACATGAGAATATTCCTACCTCTCAATTCCAACAGTAATTACAACCCTTGATCAACTCTAGATTTCCCCTGGTTACAACCAATCCCCCTTGCATCTCAAATTGCATTTCCCAAATCCCATGTACTCTTGGACATAGTGTGATGACATCTAGCCAAGGGTCGACTGACAATTCTTGGTACTTTGTTGTTCATGGTGTTTTGCACTTCTTTGTTGATGCCTCTTAGGTGGATTCTGTACTGTCTGAAATCTTTGGTCTTTGGCTGGAATGAAACAGAGACCAGGAGATCCCCAGACAAGCACAGAAGACCCTACCTTCACTTTAGGGCAAGCTGGAATTAACAAAGGCAGAGTACCTTGAGTGGTCCGCATGTAGATCAGACTAGGATTTCCCCTAGCGTATATCGATATATTATATGCTGGGTTATATGTAAACAACATATAGCATATCACCAGTACGTTTAGGGAAATCCTTGCCTGATCTACGTGTGGACCACTCAAGGTACTCTACCTTTGTTAATTCCAGCTTGCCCTCAAGCGAAGGTAGGATCTTCTGTGTGTGTTCGGAGATCTCCAAGTTTCTGTTTCATTCCCGCCGGAGACCGACGATTTTGGACAGTACAAAAATGGTGCTAGAAGGACGGCCTGACTTATTTTTTGTTTAATCAAAATGCTAATCACGTTACCTGTTCAAACATAGTGTTTACGCTGCTATAGTGTCTACGCTGCTACAGTGTTTACACTGCTACAGTGTCTACGTTGCTACAGTGTTTACGCTGCTACAGTGTCTACGCTGCTACAGTGTTTACGCTGCTACAGTGTCTATGCTGCTATAGTTTTTACACTGCTACAGTGTCTATGCTGCTAAAGTGTTTACACTGCTACAATGTTTATGCTGCTACAGTACCACTACAGTGTTTTTTCAACAAAAACACACAAAATGGGCCCATTTCAAAGCCAAATTCGCTGCGATTCGCACCTACTTCAAACCGGTCTAAGTACTAATGGCCACCAACATGGATCACCTTGTCCAAGGCATACAATACACACAACATAATGATTTTGAGATGACTTCCTGTTACCCGAGATCGCCATCCGCGTATGACTACGGTTCATAATTTCATACTTAGCTAAATTTTCTCCCGTTTACACTGTACACGTTGGACACTTAGAAAAATTTTTAGTGTTCACACGCCGGACACTCTGCACACTTAGCCCAAAACACACTCGGCACTTGTTAGCTAGCTCATATGTTGCCCCATCACACATCACCATGGAATCATCCCAAAATTCCAGCGCACGCGCCTTCATAGTCCCCATACAAGAACAATATAACTACATCTGTGTGAAGATTTAGGCCAACCTTCCTATTGACCACATAGAATAGGAGGAAAAATGAAACTTTAAGCACATATACATGGGAGGTCATGAATTTGCCCCCTCCATATATGACATCATCCCCCTTTCTGATCCTCATCATAGGCTCATCTCCCAGCTCCTTCTGGCAAGGGGCCAAAACACACGGTGATCCAATGAGGAGCCCTAAAACCACCATGATGTAGATGACTTCGAGGAACAATCTAAACCTAAGGATTCATACCACACCCTCAGTCCCCATGCCTACGTGAACCCATTATGCCGACCGAAATCATCGGTGCGAGGTTGGAACGTCGCGGGCACCANGCCGACCGAAATCATCGGTGCGAGGTTGGAACGTCGCGGGCACCAAAAGATCAGCGGGCGAGCACAGTTGACCCTGCCTCCGCTTGAGGGCAATCTGGAGTGGACGAAGGCAGAGTGCCTTGAATGGTCCGCACGCGGATCAAACAAGGACTTCCCCGAGCGCCACCGAGGTGTTATACGCTGGGTTATATGTAAACCAGGGCGTAAAGGGCGAAACAGGCGCAGACGGCGTAAGCGTAGAGGGGCGTAAACAACGTTGGGCGTGAACAGCGTAAACAGAGATAGGCCCGGCATAAGCGTATACAGGCGTAAACAGCGTAACCGAATACGAAGGGCGTAAATAAATGCAAATAGTGTAAACAGTGGGCATACACGGATGCTGCCAGAGCGTAAACGCAAGCAGGCGCAGGCGGAGCATGGGCCAAATTGACGTAAAACTGTAAAACTTGAACCAAGCGTAAACAGTGGACGTCCACGGACGCAAACGGAGCACGGAGCGCGAACGTAAACAGCCATAAACGAGGCGCGGGCCAAATTAACTTAAAACTGTAAAAGGACTTGCAACAAGCGGAAACAATGGATTATAGAGTTAAAATGTTATGCACCGATCTAACGTAGTTGTGTAGGGACATAAGGCGGATGTAAAGCCCCGGTGGACAGAGGGATGCAGCTGGTTGACACGATAGGCGAAGCGCGGACTGTGCTCAGTGTGCAGCGTGCAGCATGCAGGGCTTTCAGCGTAAGCGTAAGAGTAGGGGGTTTCAGCAGTGTAATTGCTCTGGGTCGGCTCTCGTAAATTTCTGCGGACCTGGTAAATGTGGAAAACTGGGCTATTTATAGGGGTAGGGTTACCGGGAAAAGCGGACGGGGAGACACGTGGCGTATAGACCGGGCGTTACAATTTAGAAACATGATATACGCCGGGCGTATATCTTATACAACAGGCCGGCGTATACGCTGGGTGTATACGCCGAGCATATACGTTGGGCGTAGACGGATAGATGCTGGCGTATACGCTGGGGCGTATACGCTGATGGAAGTTGGGCGTATACGTTGGCGTGTACGTCGAAGGGTGTCCACTTGCTTCAATCTTTGCTCTTCGGTGTAATCTTCATGTTGCCATTGGAAAGCCCGTCGTCGAGCGTGTGCCTCTGCCGTACCTGGACGTGTACGCTGAAGAGCTGGGCATAGGCGCTGGGCGTGCACGCTGGGCGTGCACGCTGGGCGTAGATGCTGGGCGTGAATGCTGGGCATAAACACTAGGCGTGAACGCTGGGCGTAGACGCTGGGCGTGAACGTTGAAGAGCTAGACGTAGGCGCTGGGCATGCACGCTGGGCGTAGACGCTGGGCGTGAATGCTGGGCGTAGACGCTAGGCGTGAACGCTGGGCGTGAACACTGCCATACCACGGTTTAAAGCTGGGCGTATACTCTGGGCGTATACGCTGGCACAACACTAAGATTTTTGTGGTGTTTCATTGGCCCGTCTTTGTTGACGCTTGGAGGAATCGACCCGAGAAGCATCGACAAAGAAGCGCAAAACCCCGCAAGCAACTCGATAAAAGCCTTGTCCCTTGCCACCTAGCCAGACCTTATCGCACCGTGTTCAGTGGTAAATGGGATTGAAAGGGTGAGATTGGTAACTGGTAGGAGGGAAGGGATCGTGGGGATCGGTCGCTGCCCGAGGGACCATGCTGGGAGAGTAGGGTGCTCAGGTGTGCAGTATGCTGGTCCTTGTCGATAGCCGTCTTTCGGCAGACTCGGACCTCAAGCGTGTGATGTGCGTCCTTTGGTGGAACGGTGCTCTTGGTGGTTTTTCAGGAGAACCAGTTGGCACTACCAAAGCCACAGGGTGATGTTTTGCATTCTTTGGAGGAACAGCTCCCTTCTTTGGGGAAACCGTTAGCGAAGAGCCAAAGCCATGCGATAGGATGTTTCTTGATTGCGTTTGACATGAGTACATTTTTTTTTGAGCTTTGTCCTTGTACTCATGCATGACTCTTGTGTTCTGTGTGTTGCGATTGCTGTAACGTTTCGCAGTGTGCAATGGTTTGGTAGATAGATAGTGGGTTTTCGGGGAATGGAAATGTGCGGGTTAATGGTTCGATTTAATCTTGCCAGGTGGACAAATGGACATTTCCTCATCTTGCTACTTATGATGAAACGCAACCTCGTACGAGAACTCCTGAGCGTCATCCTGCAAACACAACTCCAAAGAGACAAGAAAGTCATGAGTGGATTAATGAGCTTAGATTTAAACAGCTGCAGATGAACAAAAATGTTAGTGCGATTTTGAGCATGGACTGTGAATGTCGATGACGCTGATGAGGGATGCAATGATTCTGATGAATGAATATGGCTATGGGATGGGAAGTCACAAATGAATGCACCAGTTTATAGTCTTAGCGGACTATCGTGGGTTAGTTTTGTGTCGTAACCTGTTGGACATTGCCCGTTTAGCGTCGTGGCAGATGGTATGTTGCCAGTTTTGAGTCGTAGAGGACTATACAGAGGCGAGCTAGTTTATAGTCTTAGTGGACTCTGAGGAGTCTGACGGTGCCATTTTACTGTCATGCCAGAGGGGTGCTAGTTTATCGTCGTTTGCGGACATTGCGGGGTATCCGTTTATTGTCATATACTAGGATAGTGATGGTGTCAATTTTAAGTCGTAACCCAGGAATATTCTGTGGTATCAATTTATAGTCATGATTCCAGGACTGTTCTGTGGTATCAGTTTATAGTCATGATTCCAGGACTGGTCTGTGGTATCAGTTTATAGTCATGATTCCAGGACTGGTCTGTGGTATTAGTTTATAGTCATGATTCCAGGACTGTCGCGTACCTGAGTTCGAATTCATGTATAGAACGGTTTGAGGAACAGATGATTGGTTGGATTTGCAAACTCTTTTCCATCCATGTCGGCTAGTTTGAATGCCCTGTTGTCGAATGCTTTGACAACCAGGTAAGGCCCTTCCCAGTTGACCAAGAATTTATCTGGGTGTTCCCGAACGGCTTTAAGTATGAGGTCCCCTTCTTTGATGGGGTGCTTATGAAGGTCATGTCGATGTCGTTTCCGTTGTTGTTTCTGATACCATTCGATCTGATCGAGTGCACGCACGTGTTCTTCCTCCACCGAGTCTAGGTCAATGATGCGTAAATCATTGTTTTGCTCATCGTCGAGGAGTCCGGAGAGCGTGATCCTTAGAGATGGTACCTGCAATTCTAAAGGTAAAACAGCTTCTGAACCGTAAACAAGACTATATGGAGTTTTACCTGTCGAGGTCCGGTGCATGGTACGGTATGCCCATAACACATACACCATTTGTTCGTGCCATCTTCGTTTGCTCTGGACAAGCATCTTTTTGAGTACTGTGATGATTGTCTTATTTGTTGATTCTGTTTGCCCGTTGCTCTGAGGGTAGTAAGGGGATGAAAACGAGTGTTTGATCCCTAGACTATCGCAAAACATTTTGGTCTCGGTGCTACTAAATTGTGGCCCGTTGTTGGTGATGATTGCCATGGGAATGCCAAAATGGGTTACAATGTTTTTGAGGATAAAGTTGCATACCTGTTTAGAAGTAGTTTTACGAAGGGGTGCCGCCTCTACCCATTTCATGAAGTACTCAGTCATTGTTATAATAAAGCTATGCCCGGCAGAAGATGTATGTGTTATCGGGCCGATGAGGTCCAGTCCCCACTTCTGGAAGGGCCATGTGATTTGTGTTGTGTGCGACTCGTTTGGTGGAATGTGGATGAGATTACCGTGTTTTCGACATACACTACATGTTTTGACCTTGGACTGACAGTTGTGTTCCATGTGCGGCCAATAGTAGCCTAGGCTTCTGATTTTGGTTGCCATTGCACTCGGTGCGATGTGTACCCCGCATATTCCGTCGTGCACCTGTTCAACAATTATTTGGGCCTCAGTGCTGTTGACGCATGTTAGCAGTATGCCTTCGTAGGATCGGCGGCACAATGTATCCCCTATTAATGTGTATTGCTTAGAACGCTTGCGTACTGCATCCTTTTGCGCGTTGGTTAAATGTTGTGGCGTTTCACCGTGCAGAAGGTATTCTTTTACGTCATCATACCATTCATTAGCGTGTGTTGTACTGACGGATGCAATTGGACGTACGTCGAGAGTGTTGGTTATGGGCTCGACACAGTTGGTCACGGAGCTCGGTAGTGCATGAAACATGTCAGGGGATATGTTTAAAGCTAAGGTTGCTAAGGTGTCTGCAATGGTATTATCGTTCCTAGGGATATGTTGGACGTCAACCTTTTTGAATTGTTTAAGTAGGTGCTTAGCCAAATCATAGTACGGTTGTAAGTGTGGTGCTTTACACGTATAGACATCTGTGACTTGGTTTACGACTAGTTGTGAATCCCCTCTAACTACGAGCCGTGTAATGTCCGAAGCTAATGCGGCCGCGAGACCTCTGAGGAGACCTTCATACTCTGCTATGTTGTTAGTACAATGGAAATCGAAGCGATAGGCGAAAGGTTTAATTTCCCCAGAGGGGTATGTGATTACAGCGGCAGCACTTCCTCCTCGGGAGGTGGATGCTCTGTCGAAGTTTAGAACCACCTCGTAGTCATCTGGGACCGTGTCTATTGTATTTACATTCTCGTCTGGGAATTCGAGTTCTATTGTACCTGGATAATGCATTGGCGATGTGGTCATTTGATTCGCTATGGCTTGACCCTTTACTGACGATTATGCTACATAGTGCAGGTCAAACTCAGCTATGATCGCCTTCCAATGGGCTATCCTGCTTGACTCATAGATGTTTCCGGTTATAGCTCTGAGCACATTATCTTTGCAAATTATGTTAACTTGATTTTGGAAAAGATAATATCGCCATTTATTTAAAGAGAAAACTAAAGCTAAGCATGAATTTTCTACATCGTTATATCTTTTTTCGTGGGCAACCATTGCATGACTCAAGTAGTATACGGGGATCTCAATTCCGTCATCTCGTTTTTGGCACAACATGGACGCGATTGATGATTCTGATGTTGCCAGGTAAATGTAAAACGACCTATCATTTTTGGGTGGGAATACGGTGGGTAACCGAGCGAGGGCTGTTTTAACGTTGTCAAATGCTTCTTGGCACTGTGGTGTCCATTCAAAGCGGGTGTTTTTGCGTAGTAGGTGGTTCATAGGCGTAAGTTTTCCCGTTAAATTTTCTATGAACCTCCTGATGAACTGCAATCGCCCTTGTAGCCCTCGGAGTTCGCTTAGATTGCTAGGTGGTTTTAGGTTCATAATGGCCTTAACCTTATCGGGGTCTACCCGTATCCCTGCCTCTGAGGCTACAAATCGAAGCATTTTGCCTGTTTTGACGCCGAAAATGCATTTCTTCGGGTTAAGCCTTAGTTCGTATTTTAGACAGCGTTTTAATACTAAGTCAAGATCTTGTACGTGTTGTTCTGACGATTTTGACTTGACAACTATGTTGTCCACGTAATCATTGAGCGAGTGTAAGATGTAATCGCTGAAAATATATGTCATCGCTCTTTGATACATGGCCCCAGCATTCTTGAGGCCAAAAGGCATCATTGTATAACAAAAGGTTCCCCAAGGTGTCATGAAAGTGGTTCGGAGCTGGTGTTCTGGGTTGATACGTATCTGGTTATATTCGGAGAATCCATCCATAAAGGATAATAGGGCATGCCCAACAGTTGAGTCAACTAGTTGATCAATGCTAGGTAAAGGGAAATCATCCTTTATGGTTGCTACGTTAAGGTCCCAAAAGTCAATGCAAAGACGAATGCTTCCGTTCTTCTTTGGGACTATAACCATGTTCGATACCCATTCGGCATAGTCAACAGCCCTAATGAAACCAGCTTGATAGAGCTTGGTAATCTCGCTACGAACTGCTAACGCCACTTCGGGTTTGACCTTTCGTGTTTTCTGTTTTACTGGCCTTAGTTTCAGATCAAGGATGATGTTGTGTTGGACGATACGGGGGTCTAATCTGGGCATGTTTGTATAGGACCACGCAAATGCCTTCATATTGTCCTTAATTACGTTTTCGATGTCTCTAGCCAGACTTGGTTCTAGTAGTGTACTTAGTTTTAGGATTTTAGTTTCCCCATTGGGCATGGTGATAGGTGTTTCGGTTAGAGGGTCCTCGGTAATGTTTTCAGCTTCAATGTCGAGGGACTTTGTCATTCCCTCATATTCGTCAACCGTTTGCTGTGTTGAAGCTATCGTAAAGTCGTTCGCTGATGAGCTCGTATAAACGAGATTCGCATCGATACTCCTTTCAATTGCGCCATATGGTCCGTCAACGACCAATGGCTTGGTCAAGCGTTTGCAATCCATTAGGCAAATTCCTGTCAATAAATGGAGAGCCTGGTAAGATAGCGGAGGTCGTTTTAGGTTTTTCGGCAATCTTTAGTGTGCAGATATGAAAACGAACTAACGTGACAGACGAACGGCAGTTTAATGCCTTACCGGGCAACGAACGGCAGTTTAATGTCTTACCGGGCAACGAATGGCAGTTTAATGCCTTACCTGGCAACAAATGGCAGTTTAATGCTGAAATTTGTGGTTTATCATTTTTGTGTGTAAAGTTTGCATCCTTTTTTTTGAAAAATTCAAAGCGAATTCGAAAAGCACGAAAAACGAGGCAAAAAGCAAGAAAAATGGAAAAGCGGCGGCGGCGTCAGCATCAGCTTGAACGCGCTATAAAAAGGAAGCGGGGGCATCATTTTGTCATCACTTTTGGAGCGTGAGCGTGAACCGAGAGCGTAACCCCAGCATAGACGCCGAGCGAAAACCCCAGCATACACGTCGAACGAAAACCCCAGCGTACACGCCAAGAACCCCAGCGTACACGCCGAGAACCCCAGCATACACACCGAGATGGGCAGAGGCAAAGAACTAGAGGGCTGAGGACAGAAAGGACCTGAACTAACGTTCGTGGAGGAGAGCCAGGAGATGCTGCAGTGTCTACCCCGCCCGAGCGTCTCCGCGTGGCCCGGATCTTCTTGCAGGTAGGCCTTTGACCCTGTTTTCATTGATTTTCCATTTTCGCAGTGTAGGGTTTCGGCGTATACGTCGAGCGTGAATGGTTAATGTCGGCGTAGACGCCGCGTGCGTTGTTTTCGGCTTAGGGCTTTAGGGTTTGATCAACTGTTTTTTCGCATGCCGGGCGTATACGCCGAGCGTGACTGTTTTCGCACGCCGGGCGTATAAGCCGAGCGTAACTGTTTTTTCGCACGCCGGGCGTATACACCGAGCGTGACTGTTTTCGCACGCCAGGCGTATACGCCGAGCGTGAATTTTCGCACGGCAGGCGTATACGCTGAGCATGACTATTTTTTTCGCACGCCGGGCGTATACGCCGACCGTGACTTTTTTTTCGCACGTTGGGCATATACGCCGAGCGTGACTTTATTTTCGCACGCCAGCATATACGCCGAGCGTGACTGTTTTCGCACGCCGGGCGTATACGCCGAGCATGATTGTTTTCGCACGTCGGGCGTATACGCCAAGCGTGACTTTTCGCACGCCAGGCGTATACGCCGAGCGTGACTGTTTTTTTCGCACGCCGGGCGTATACGCCGAGCATGACTTGGGAAATTTTCTGTAAGCGTCTGAAAATCTTTTAAAATGAAGTTTTGGATATTGACTTTTGGTGTTGTTTAATGGTTTGCAGAGACATTGAGACTCCCCTTCTTGTGATTGAATTGGTTGGGGTCCTAACATGGTTTGGTCCTTTGTAGGGTGATGACCCGACCCCGAACTTGGTCGTTGAACATAATGGGGTTTGGTTCCGAGACGGGGCCTGCGAATTTCTGGCCTTCTTGCTGACTATTTCGACGTCGTGGTCTGGTCTCATCTAGGCGGTGATGTGGCACGGAGTATTATTGAGGCTATACTACCCGGCGCAGCGGAAGGCGTCAGGATTTTCATGGAGGACATTGATGAGGGGCCACTTGTCGCCGAGGGTGTTCCCCCCGGTGGTCCGAAATCGACCCGTCCGTTAACCCGTGTGTGGGACCAGCTGCCGCGGGGCCCCAACTACATCAACAACACATTGTTCCTAGCAGGTCGTGCGCATACTTTGTTCCAGAATCCGCCTGGCACAGTATACCGGGTGGAAAGGTAATTTCGTCCTAACGTTGGTTGTTCCCTTCTTTCTCACATTCAAATACTTACTTTCGTTTCGACACATGTTTTCGCTTTCCCGCAGGCCAAATATTATGCCAGACGGGGCTTACGCGGGTGATGATGGGATTGGGTTGGTGCGCACGGCCGTGGAAGCGTTCATGGTGGATCCCACCCTGCGCGGGACCGTTTTGGCCCATACTAGGGACGCCATGAGGAATTTCCCCAAGAAATTTTTGAAGGCGTTTGCACAATGTGCCGCATGTGGTTGGTTACATGCTGACTGGGCTCCTAATGGACCGATTTTCCTGTCTGCCTCTGATCTGGGCGAAACTTCAAGGTCCAACACTGAAAGTAAGTGGCCAAGTTTTCTAGATGTTGTGTTTGATTTGGTCAATTGTCAAGTATCATGCTCATATGAGGGTTTTGGGTTTGCCTTTGTAGCCGGCACCACCTCTGATAGGGATTCCGTCATGATAGGGAGGACCGAAACTACCCTCTCCATGAAATTTGGTGAAACCAATGCTGCTCAGAAGTGGTTGCGTAAGAAGGCCTCACCGTCTATTGTTGCCTGCTTGGAGCATGCCGGCCTCATGGCGCTCTTTACTGCCCCCAGCCCAAATGTTTCTATAGCGGAGATGATAGGGATTGTAGACTCATTTGATAGATTCGTCTCTTGCTACAGCGCCCATATTAGGGGCGTGAAAGTGATTTTTGAATTGTCACCTCAATTTCTCGAGGATTTGTTTGGTGTACCTGCTAATGGCGTGAAAGTCGTTATGGACAGGACGCATAAAGAAATTGACATGATCCGTGATTTAGAGGATTGGCTAGGGATTAGGAAGGGTACCAAAGGGTTCCCAATGCAGGGAAAAACAAAGGTTGAGGAAGTCAACGAACTCTACCTCCTATTTATAGCGCGTTTGTTTCCGAAGACTCTATCACAAGTGAAGAGTTTCGGTGTTGAAGTAGTACGAATCATGCACACTATTCTGGAGGCTGGTGTTCGTTATAACTGGGTGGAATTTCTATTAGCAGGGGTGACCAAAGATATAGAGTGGATGCGTTCAAATATAGAGGCGTAGCCTCATTTTACCTTCGCTTTCTTCGCTGGCTACATCCGTCGCTTGGCTGAATTCTTGGTGGTTCGTGGGAAGGGCAAATTTGTTTTGCATGATAGGTATCAGTTATCTCGCCCCTGGGTGAACCAATTATTTGACACAGCCAAGTCCCAAGACGCCATTGAGGGGATTGATGAATCCCTTACAATTACCACGGGTGGATCGTCTGGCCCTTCGCTCCACACACGCGACAGCTTAGGGGTGGAACCCGATGAAGTACCCCCTACTGCAAGGAGGGCGGAGCGGGTGGTGAAGGAAATAATAGGCAAAGCGAAATCCAAGCTGGGGAAGCGTGACAGCACGGCGGAAGGCACCAGTGAGATTGAGCAGCCTCGAGTGAAGCGCATTCGTTTTAAAATTCNATTTTGAATTAAGTAGTTAAGAGACACGACTTGCAGACTATACCGGAAGACGAGGAGTTAACCGACCCGGCAGGAGGAATGGAATTGCTGGGGGAGGGGATTGGAGGGACTAGAGGTACTGAACCCCTGGATGACCAAGCAGAAACCGAAGAAATTTTCAAGAGTTTTCTTACAGGGAACCTTGATCTTGGAGACCCTCCGACACAAGAGGAGATCAGAAGGAACGGTATGTCTCATTACTCAGTTATGCAGCCTAGTATTTTCCTGGATTACCTTATTGCGAATTTTCTGTTTGACTCGGAGGAAAGCGAGACCGTCCCAGAGAAGGAATAAGAGATCCCTCCCGAAGCGCCTCCGAAAGTTAGCGCTCCGCGCACTGATGGACCTTTTACTTGGATGGAAATGCCGAGTAAAAGGGATTTCATAGCTGGGGTGGCCGAAGAGATTATCGAGCAGATCGAACGGATCAACCCTGGGATAGGTATTGATGCATTGAAAGAATTTTACTACGTTAGAGGTTGATGCCCAATTCTGTTTGTTCTAACGCTTGTCTTTTCCTACGAACAGGTGCCCAACTAAGGTGGGACCCTTCCCAGCCCGTCGTTATGGAGAGCTTGCCCACGCTATCTCTTGAGATCGAACAGGTGCCTAGACCTGTTTATGAAGAGGTAGCAGAGGGCTTTGTTCATAATGCCAAAACGGTATGGACGTGCAGGAGATCCATTGAATAGTTATGGCTCCAAATTCAGGCGAAAGAGAAGGAGAATGCTGCATTGTCAACGGAACGTGACGATTTGAAGGCACGATATGAGTTCGCCGCGGCTAGATTAAATAATGATCGCGCTTGGCGGACCTCTGAGGTCACGTACACAAGGTATTGGAACCTTTTCAATCGCCATGCAGGGCTAATACGAAGCCTAGGGGAGCGCAGAGCCCAAATTGATTTGCTGAACACCAAGTGTCAAGATTGGAAGGCTTTTGCCTCCAAAGTTCGCAAATGGGGGCAGGATGAAAAGAACCACAAGCACCAATACAAGAAGTCGTTAAAAGAGGTTTCTATTGAGAAGCGACAGCTAGAGATGTTTGTGGAGGGTCTTGGTCTGCGCTCCGCCTTTGACACCTTCGCCCAGAACACAACTGTAGAGATGGAGTCTCCTAAACGGCGGATAACAACAGCCTCTGGGGAGGTGTCGGTGGGTGAATTCCCTTTGAAACGTCCCACCTGGTCGGGCGTTGACAAAGGAAAGGCTCTGGCTGATATCGACTTGGGTCTCGATGGGACGGACTGGGCAAGCATTCCTGAAGAGGAGATCCTACGACGGCTTGAATTCGGCTTGGGGGGACCTCCTATGGTAAGCGTTTTGTCTCTTTCCGGAGTTAATTGATTGATTGATGTTTGAAATTTTAACATTCTCTCATTTTTGTGTTGATTATTTCCTCTTTGGTCTTTTCAGGATGAAGGTGGGGACGAGACTGGAGAAGCTGGCTCCAGTGGAGCAGGGGCGTCTGGTGCTGGTGGGCCTAAGGAGGATGATCCTCATGCCCCAAACGCTTAGGATTTTAGCATTTTTTGTTTTTCAATTCAAACTTGTACTGAAACTGTAACTTGAACATGACGACATTAACAGAGATTGTTGACTGTATGTAATAACATGCATATATATATATATATGGGTTTTTTTTTGATTTTGGGTTTAACATTCCATAGAAATATAAAATATTTTGGTTTGTTTTTGTTTTAAGTGCGATATAGGAAGCGATTAAAAGTAGAATGAAAAGCTGATACTAGTTTATGGCCATTTCGGGCCCCATGCATAGTTTATGGCCATTTCGGGCCCCATGCGTAGTTTATGGCCATTTCGGGCCGCATGCGTAACTAAGGAATGTTTTGGAGAACGCGGATAGATTTTTCGGATAACCGATCATTGCTGATCGTGGCTAGTTTTATGTCATTGCGGACATGATAGTTTAGTGTCATTTCGGACCGGGAGTGGCTTTTGATTGTTTTTGTTGTTTTATCATAGTTTAATGTCATTTCGGACTTTTTATAGTTTAACGTCATTTCGGACTAAGGATTTGCTTTCTATTTTAATTGTTTCTTGATATTCTTTATTTTTAAATCAGCGGATGTACTGACAAGCACTATTTTATACTCAGCGTCTCCCTCGCTGATTACGTTGAATGGCAATTCAGCCCAGGGGACGTTTGTTGGAATGTTTTCGGTGGTTGTATTTTCGAGCGTTTCGGTATTGGTTGTTATTTCCGCGTTGTCTTCTTCACGGGCCCGTAGGTGTAGTATGCCAGATGGAGGCGTTTCGGTGTTAGGAGATTTTTGATCCATGACAGAGGGCTTGCATTCAATTGGTGATTGGGGGTTCTTGTCGCTGGGGCTAGGCTTTTTGAGCTCTATTTCCGACCCTTGCTCCATGTCTGAGTTTGAAGAGATGATGGGAATGACCACTTCCCCATGTATAATGACTTCTCCGCCTTCGTAGGGCAGGTGAATTTCCTGGTGTATGGGGGATGAAATGGCTCTTAACTGGGCTAAACAGGGTCTTCCTAATATAAGATTAAACCCGGACATCTCGTCAACTACCAAAAAATCAGCGGATGTAGGAAACTGGTCCCCCACTATAAAGTCGAGAGTTATCGTGCCCTTGACTAATACACGCGACCTGCTGAAGGATTTCAAACATGCGGTTGTTGTGGATTTGATCGAGTCTGTAAGCCCCAATTGTTCAATGATTGGATATGATACAACATTAGTGGCTGCCCCATCATCTACATGTACCCTATGTATCTTAAATTGGTTTATGTGTATGGTTATAAACATAGGGGTCGTCGTCGTCTCGCCTGTTGTTTTATCTATTTTGATGCTCTTCTCACGGAAGCTTAAGGCCTTAGGGCTGACCCCGCGAGGAGGATACATCACCGCATGGATTGCTGGTTCGCTCGGAGGCAAGTCCTCACTAACCGGGATAGATGTTAACATGCGTACAAGAGCTTCGCGGTGAGTCTGGGAAGTCAACACTAAATCATATAAGCTTAAAGACGTGTTCTTTTGTTTCAGTGCCTGAGTGACTTGCGTTAGGACCATTGTGAAATCTCTGCTGTCAGGAGCATTTTGGTTGAGAGGGACCGGGTCCATCGGGCCCAGGAGTTTTATCTCGCATTTTTGTGGTTTCTCGTTCTTGCGGATATTAGCAATCTCACATTGTTTGTGCATCTGAGAGGTTTCACCGCTGCTGCCTATGTCAGGTAGATTGTCAGATGATGCCATGGGTATGGAGCTAAGAGGCGTTGGTTTAGGTGGTCCCACGGCTAGCTGTTGGCGTTCTCTCTCCATGCGCTCGCATGTGAGCCTGTCCGCCAGGCATTCTCGCGTGTTACGCGGAGGTGGGTTTGGCCTTAGAACCTGAGATTGCCCAGGGACCTTTACAACATATGGAGCAGGGCGAGATTGTTGGCACGACTGGGAAGGAGCCTGTGCAGGTACCCGGACGACGTATGGAGTTGGCCTTAGTGGAGATGGGATCTCCGTCATTGCAACAACGGGTGGTACTCGGACTACAAAGGGGGAAGGCCGAGCATAAGGTGTCGTTGTGTTCGCGGGATTAACGGGGGGTAAGCGCACCACGTAGGGTTGTTGGCGCGTTGTCATGTGGGAGGCAAGTGTAGTCGAGGGCACTCGGACTACGTACGGCCGCTGCGGGGTGCGGGATGTCTGGGGTGCGAGCGCGGGCTCAGCGGGAGGGATTCGAACTACAAATGGCTTGTTAGATATTTCCTTATCCTCGGGGTGTACTATGTTAATGTGGGACGTGTCGGGGTCATCGTCACAGTAAATCGTGCTAATTATGTATGGAGCCTCCTTAGTGTTTAGAGGGTCTTGGTACACCCCCATGGTCTGATTTTGTGGTTGGACGGGGTTAGCCCCGCCGAATGTGATGTTACCCTCGTCAATCATCCGTTGGATGTCCTATTTCAAAGTGAAACAGTAATCTGTTCCATGCCCCGGTCTTTGATGATAGTCGCAAAAGCGATCCATCCGGAATCCTTTGGGCATGGGGGGCTCATCTGGGGTTGCTAGGCTTGGATTCTGTACGAGTTGACAAAATCGGTCGTGTCTTTGTATGGCCGCAGGGGATAATTTTTTGTGGCTCATCAACCCAGCCTTTAAGAGTTGATCGAAGAGTTGGGAAGGTTTCATTAGCAGGGGCGTGTATTGAGAGGATTCTTTCCTCTCAAAATTCCGTGTATGGTTCGTCGGATTCTGTTGAGACGATGATTCCTGTGTGGTGGTTGCGGGCTGGGGGTGATAGTAGTTAGTAGGTGGCGTCAGTGGCTTTTGTTGTTGCGTCCCTGCTACGGCCGCTATAGTGGTTTTAGTCTTTTCTTTGTCTTTCTTAGTATATTGATTATTAAAGGCTATGTAGGCTGGATCGTGACTGTTTTGGGCAGCCTCTTCAATGTTCTTAATTTGCTCGAACGCCTGATTGAGATCTCGCGCATTGAGGTAATACAGTTTAGATTTAAAGAAATCGTTGACGGCCCCTTTTAGGATTGTAAGTAGGTAAAATGGTGAGATCGGTTCATGAAGCTCGTTCAGAGCTGCGCTCCATCTTTGAACAAATTTTTGGACCGGTTCGAGAGGCCCCTGCTTAATCTGCGTGAGGCTATCCAGCGTTGGCTCGGGTTTCAAGTTGTACTTAAACCGGGTCACAAACTGGCTTATAAGATCATCCAAAGCGCAGATGGAGTTCCTGGGAAAGGCACGGTACCAATCGAGTGCCCTTCCCATAAGGGACATGGGGAACACCCGGAGGACAGCGTGGGGCCAAGCCTGGAGCAGGGCACATTCCAACCGGAATGTTATGAGGTGGGCGTTGGGATCTGTCTCACCATTATATTTGGTTAGTGTTGGCAGAGGAACACCTTTGGGCAAGGTTAAAGGTGGGACAGAGGAGCTGATAGGGTCGTCATTGTAGAAATCTATCACTTTCATCTCCCCATCATTGACAGTTTCGAGGTGTTTTACCTCGTCTGTCAATTCCTGCATCATTCTTTTGGCATCTGCCCAATCCTGAGCGTTTGGGAGCAAGGTGGTTTGGGCTTGTGGCGCGCTATATGGGTTAGACTAATGAACGGTTGATTGGAAGGCTAAAAGTTGCGTCGTTGGGGGTTGCGTTTGCGGGAAGTGTATAGTAGATGGCATCAGAGGCACTACATTATAGAGAGGAAGCTGTTGCTGCTGTGGTCGTGGCTGTGCCTGAGGCACATGAATCAGTGGCAACGTGTGGGGCGGTATGTAGTGGTGGGAAGCCTGGTGCGACGTCGTGCCCATCATCAGCCACTGTCCAGCCATGTTGTACGAGGAGGCCCCTTGTTGGGTTACAGCAGTGAAAGGGGCGCATGCGTTTGGATATGCGGGATGTACTGGGCGGGTGTGGACACAGGTATAATGTGTGGCATTCTTACCACTTGGGACTGGGCTTGAAACGTCACTCCTAGGTTGCTGTGAGGGGGCGGTGCTTGTGAGGATGAACCTGCAAGTGTAAAAGGGAAGGCATTGGACAAAGGGTGGCCCTGGGGAGGGACTTGAGCTGACGTAGATGTTTCTTGTAACAGTGCTTGGGTGTTGTCAGAGGCAATGGGTTGGAGAGGTATGGTTTCCCCTGCGTCCGGGTTAAATACGGGGTTCACGTGGTTATGTGGACTGAGAATATGATAGGAGTCTTCATGCTCAGATTGTGCAGCGAATTCATCCTCTTCATCCCGTTGTGGTTCTACCATAACCTGATCTAACGATTGGCTCCTGTGCAGAAGGAGCTGCGTAAAGAGCTCCGAGAATTGCTCCGGAATGGGGATTACGTCGTACGGGGAAGGGATGAATTCATACCCCCCTCTGTAAAAGATCTCGAATTGCCTTTTTACTTCCATCTCAGCCCGGTCTACTGCCAGGCCAGCTTGTATCTTAATGCAAATGAAGTTATACTCGTCTTGGCTTATGATGTTAGCGGCAGGGTCTCTCCCTTGCAACCTCAACGATCGACGGGGCCCCATTGTGGATTGCCCTCCCATATGTTGTGTGGTGGATTGCTGGGCAGCTGTTGCGTCTGAGATGTTAACGTTCTAGGTAGTAGCAGCAGTGATGTTGATGGGATTCATGATTATAGACGATTTGAGTGTGGAATTGATATGGATAATGGTGTATGCGGTGGCGTAGACGAGTCTACAGGCTAAGTATCTGGTGTAAACGCTGGCGTAAGCGTGTAGCATGTACACTGGGGTTTGTCTGCAGCGTAAACGCTGGCGTAAGTGTGTAGCGTGTACGCTAAGTATGCAGCGTAGATGCTGGCGTAAGCTTGCAGCGTATACGCTAGGGTTTGTGCAGCATAAACGCTGGAGTCGACAGCGTAGATGCTGAGTCTGGTTTAGAAAACGGCAGCGAGGACGCTGATCAGCGTAAACGCTGAGGGACGTGAAACCTGTTTAGCGAAGGGCCCTCCTTCTAGTGCCAAAAACTGTGCCGACCGAAATCGTCGGTGCGAGGCTGGAACGTCGCGGGCACCGAAAGATCAGCGGGCGAGCACAGTTGACCCTGCCTCCGCTTGAGGACGAGCTGGAGTGGACGAAGGTAGAGTGCCTTAAATGGTCCGCACGCGGATCAAACAAGAACTTCCCTGAGCGCCACCGAGGTGTTATACGCTGGGTTATATGTAAACCAGGGTGTAAAGGGTGAAACAGGCGTAGACGACGTAAGCGTAGAGGGGCGTAAACAACGTTGGGCGTGAACAGCGTAAACAGAGATAGGCCCGACGTAAGCGTATACAGGCGTAAACAGCATAACCGAATACGAAGGGCGTAAACAAATGCAAACAGCGTAAATAGTGGGCGTACACGGACGCTGCCAGAGTGTAAACGCA
Source organism: Gnetum montanum (assembly GCA_015680685.1). Lineage (NCBI taxonomy): Eukaryota > Viridiplantae > Streptophyta > Gnetopsida > Gnetales > Gnetaceae > Gnetum > Gnetum montanum. Next base: position 950,079 of record MNCI01010443.1, read on the forward strand.
AGCAGGCACAGGCGGAGCGTGGGCCAAATTGACGTAAAACTGTAAAACTTGAACCAAGCGTAAACAGCGGGCGTCCACGGACGCAAACGGAGCACGGAGCGCGAACGCAAACAGCCGTAAACGAGGTGCGGGCCAAATTAACATAAAACTGTAAAAGGATTTGCAACAAGAGGAAACAATGGATTATATAGTTAAAATGTTGTGCACCGGTCTAACGCAGTTGTGTAGGGACACAAGGCGGACGTAAAGCCCCGGTGGATAGAGGGATGCAGCTGGTTGACACGATAGGCAAAGCGCGGACTGTGCTCAGCGTGCAGCGTGCAGCATGCAGGGCTTCCAGCGTAAGCGTAAGAGTAGGGGGGTTTCAGCAGCGTAATTGCACTGGGTCGCCTCTCGTAAATTTCTGTGGACCCGGTAAATGTGGAAAACTGGGCTATTTATAGGGGTAGGTTACCGGAAAAAGCGGACGGGGAGACACGTGGCATATAGACCGGGCGTTACAATTTAGAAACATGATATACGCCGGGCGTATATCTTATACAACAGGCCAGCGTATACGCTAGGCGTATACGCCGAGCATATACACTGGTCGTAGATGGATAGATGCTGACGTATACGCTGGGGCGTATACGCTGATGGATGTTGGGCGTATACGTCGGCATGTACGTCGAAGGGTGTCCACTTGCTTCAATCCTTGCTCTTTGGTGTAATCTTCATGTTGCCATTGGAAAGCCTGTCGTCGAGCGTGTGCCTCTGCCGTACCTGGGCATGTACGCTGAAGAGCTAGGCGTAGGCGCTGGGTGTTCACGCTGGGCGTAGACGCTGGGCGTGAACGCTGGGTGTGAACGCTGGGCGTAGGCGCTGGGCATAGACGCTGGGCGTGAACGCTGTAGAGCTAGGCATAGGCGCTGGGCGTGCACGCTGGGTGTAGACGCTGGGTGTGAACGCTGGCACACCACGGTTTAAAGCTGGGCGTATACGCTGGCACAACACTAAAATTTTTGTGGTGTTTCACCCATCAGTCTATCCTCACATGGGATAGATAGCCACTCACCAAATACCAATGAGCACACAAGCACCAGTATCCCAACAGAGATTATCCACCCCGATCTCCACCCAGTACATACCGCACGTGAAAACACATGGGCCCACTTTCACTACATCGGCCCCGCACATCCAAGGTGTCACTTCACAGTTTGTGGCTAGGCAAGGAACCATACCCCTTATTCAACAACCCAGTCACTTCAACATGCCACACCCTACAACCATAACTCTGAACATTGCTCTACAGCAACAAATGACAACCCAAAAACCTCCCCAACCAACTAATCTGCCTACCACTCAAGAGTGGGCAGAAGCCAAACAAATGATGTGAGCATTAGCTAAAGAGGTAAAGCACCTCAAAACGGCAAACACTGAACAAGTTAAAGTACTATACTTCTACCATGATGATCCAATTAGCACTTCAGTGCCACCGTTAGCTTTGCCCAAGGGAATCACACTTCCACAGCTAACCAAATACAACGGGAAGGGAGATCCAAATGCTCACTTAGTCACGTTTTGATCAAAAACTCTATTGCTTCAAGCTTTTCCCCATGCAATCTTGCACGTGTTTGCTATGTTCTTAATGAGCATAGCCTTAGACTGGTACCAAGACTTACCTCATAACTCCATATCTTCTCTTGAGAATCTGTTACATCAATTTGTTACCAGGTTTAAGTACAACCTGAAGCCTGAAGCAACCCTAGACACTCTGATATAGGTGAAACAAGCACCACTTGAGCCTATGCAAAAGTTCATCCAACGATGGAGTGCAGCCCTTAACGAACTTCATGAGCCCATCCCTGAAACGTATTTGCTTACAATTCTAAAGGGAGCCGTGAATGACTTCGTTAAGTCAAAACTATACTACCTAAGCACTCAAACATTGAGCCAAGCATTCACACAGATCAAGAATATTGAATAAGCTGCACAAACCAGCAATGACCCCACCTATGTGGCTTACAAGAACCAACATGTTTCCAAACAACAAACAATAATGGAAACTGTAGCCACAAGCACAAAAACAACAAAGACCAGTACCAACCCGCCTGCAATAATAAGGGCCACCCCAAGGCCCAACTTTCAGCGTAAGAATTGCTCTAAGTATATGCCGCTACCCACGCGAACCTCTAAACTACTAGAGCAACTCCTTAGAACTTGGCAAATCCAATACAAACAAGTAGCGGAAAATGCTCGTCGAAGACACGATAGGTACTGTGAGCTATTGAGGAACCCCACCTTAGCAGCATCAAATGAGCCCCCAGTCCCACGACACTTCAAATTAGATCGATTCTATCACTACCACCAGATGTCTGGTCACAATACCGACAACTGTCATGCGTTACAGGATGATCTACAAGCAATGATAGAACGGGGCCAACTAAACGTCAACACCCTGAATCAACCTAGCACAAACGATGTCTCCTATGTCATAAACTCCATTGGCATAGATAGTAAGCCTAAACCTATGTAGCAACCTTTTGTAATTCATGTGCCTCCCAGCAAGGCAACGATCCCCTCTGCCTCTATGAGCAAGAGACCTCCCATCATCACTAAGGTGCCACCTAGAGCACCGACGACACATTTCGTGGTCAAGGTACCACCACCTCATACGTCTGCTAAGATGTTAAACTGGCCAGATGCAACACAATCCCAAGCACCGAAGACACCCTTTGTGGTCAAAATACCCCCACAGTCGTCCGCTAAGACGTTAAACTGGCATGTTGCACCAACGACAATAGCAAAGAAACCTTTCATTATCAAGGTGCCACAACATGCTAGTCAAAAAACAACAACACCTCCTAAACTCCCATTTTTCATAAAAGTGCCACCACGCGATGGTCCCTCACTTACCCTGAGCCCAACCATAGGAAATGTCTCAACCTCTCCTTCCTCAAGATTCAACCTTACCAACAACACAGATAAGCCTACAAAATGGTAGTAGAAGAGGACAAATGAACAACGAACAACACCCACAACTGAAACAAAGGACACACCTAGTATACAACAACTGAACACTGGGGGCCCTACCCGTCATCCCAAACAAACCAGGCCCAAGCCCTCAACCCATACAGAGGCAACCAACACAATAGCAGACAACACAGACTTTGTATCTACATTGGCCCAAGTGAAACAAACACTCAAACAAAAGAACACAACCATGAGTTTGTACGATCTGGTCATGACATCATCGGCTCATCGTGAAGCCTTAGCGCAATCGTTAGCATCCATTCCTATTATAGAGGGCATCCCTACTAACATGGAATCCATTCGTGCAATGATTTCACAACACACACCACAAGGATTGGGTTCAAACACCTTAGCCTTTTGTGATGATGCAGTTAAACGTAACCCTAAACGAGGGGAAGTCGCAATAGCTCCATTATTAATTAGTGTGCATGTCGGGTAATGTACCATTCACAGAGTGCATGTGGATGATGGTGCAGCAACAAACATAGTTCTATACTCTGTCATCGACAAACTAGGCATGGCAGATGAGATCATGCCAATAGAAACCATGTGTTTAAATCTTTCAATGGATCATGTGTCATAGTTAAGGGCACAATCAACTTAGCCTTTGTGGCAGGAGAACAATTCCCCACCAGCGTAGAATTCACTATCATAGAAGAGATGCCTAGTTTCAACATAATTCTTGGTAGACCTTGGCTAGCATAACAACGAGTCGTTTCCTCACCGATACATCAAGAAATACTCCTTCCATACGAAGGTGGACAAGTCATTATACATGGTGACAACACTTCCTTTCAAGCTGACCACAACATAGACATGTCACAGGTCTTGAGAGAGGAGCCTCTTGAAGCAACACCCACAACAACAAATACAACACCTAGAGCTAAAACGCCCGAATGAGGGGTAAAAACTGAAAGCCTCCCAGAGCGAACTAGCATGCCTCCTAGACTATGTATGACTAAGAAAAAACCACATAATCAAGACTCCCCTGCCGTCAAAGACACGTCTAATCTCTGCCCACTCTTCACCTTTGTTCATTGTGCATACGTCACCTTAGTTTGTATTGTATTAGCTTACACGTTCTCTCATGGCCCGAAAAGGCCTTAAATTACCACCATTACACATTATCTTCTATATATTGGTGCATTTTAGTTCATGTTTTCTGTAGTTGCTATTTAATATTGTTTTCTCTAGTAGCTTTTGTTTACAGGATCATACAGACGCACACGCATGCATCCACATAGAGCAGTCATGGCATCATGACTTAAAATTGATACCACAGAATGTCCTAGCGTCATGACAGTAAACTAACACCACAGAGCTCTATCTGACATGACACTAAACTATCACACTCATTCACCAGAGTTCGCTAAGACTATAAACTAGCTTGCCTCTTCATAGTCCGTCACAACTATAAACTAGCATTGTACTATCCACTACGATAATAAACTGGCAATGTCCAATGGGTTATGATGTAAAACTAACCCATGATAGTTCGCTAAGACTATAAACTAGCCAAATCGTTTTTGGCACATTCATCTGCTATAGTAATTCATGAAATTTCTTCATCAATGTCTACTGCATCATTCATCACATCGGCTCTGACAACACTATTGCTACTTATTTTGTTTGCATTAAGTTTCACATGGTGCCTCCATTTGCATCAGTCACATTCATGCCTGAAGTGTTTGCTAACTCATTCACTTGTGATTTTCTTGTCTTCTTGGAGTTATGTTTGTAGGATGACACCCAGTGGTGCTCATACACGGATACACTTCATCACCGTGACAAGGTGCCACATTGTTTCTGATGCACGCAACCAGGTTAATCAATCCGTTCAAAAGTACATTCCTAGTTCCCAATACATTCTCTAGTTCCCCAACACTCTTGTTCCCTTTCCTACCTAGTTACAGTTCCCAAATACATCCAGTACACCCCAAAACTTTGAGCACACTATTACACGCTACGACACTCTTAAGCAACTGCAACACACAATATGGCACATGAGCATGAGTGAAAAATTGAAAGAAAGCTCTTGCCAAAAAATAAAGAGATAAAAAAATGAATGAATAAAAAAAAGAACAACAAAAAAGAGAAAAAAAAAGCAAAAAAAAAAGAAAAGAGCAAAGAGCAAAATGAACCACAAGACCCTTGGCACTTCCCACAAGCCTCAGGTGGGAAGGTAGTTGTCTTGGAGACAAATAATCATGTCTCAAGAGCTCAAGTAACATCTCATTGTGTAGATTTGGCTCTCTGCCAATAGGTTCTTTTTAACACCAAACAAGGGGCTTGTTCTTCCATAGAATGCAGCCCACCATCACGCGGCCAACAAGTCCTCTTAAACACTAAAGAAGAGTCTTGTTCCGCTAAAGGACACACATCTCATGTCTTGATTCCGAGTCTGCTAAACAATGGCTATTGACAAGGATCAGCAGGACCTGTATACACACCAAACCATCCCCTTTACCATGCACAATCCCTTGATCAGTTCCCAATCCCCACAATTTCCATTTCCCTATCTAGCTACAAACTTCATTTCCCCAATCCCATGTACTACTGAACACGGTGCGATGACATCTGGCCAAAGGTCGAAGAACAATGCTACTAGGTTTCTTGTGGTATTGTTTACTTCTTTGTCAATGCTTCTTGGGTCGATTCCTCCAAGCGTCAACAAAGAGGGGTCAATAAAACACCACAAAATTCTGAGCTTAGTACTTCTTCAACAAGAATCGAGCTAAGTCATGATGCTCCCCAACATGACTGAAGCTTGAGGAGCTTACAGATAGCTTCAAGTAGAGTTGAACTCAACAAGAAATGGTTCCTTGGGACCCATAGAAGACTACAATGACATCTGGCATCAAACTTGATAAATCTTGAGCTCAAAATACTTGGTTTTCACTAAGTATGCATCCTGTACGTTGGCCTATACATTCCCAGCGTACAGCCCAGCGTAGAGCAACTTTTGGGCCCCAAAAATGAGTCAAAACATGCCAGAACTAAGCATCTAGACCCCCTAGGACCTTACCCAAGATCCTCATTAGCTCTCAGGCACTTGAAAATTGAATTTTGGGCTCCAAATGATGGTTTTTCATTCCTCTACGCCCAGCATACAGCCCAACGTAGAGCAACTTTCGGGCCCCAAAAATGAGTTAAAATATGCTAGAACTAACCATTTGGAGCCCCTAGGACCTTTCCCAAGATCCCCAGAAGCTCTCAGGCACTTGAAAATCAAATTTTAGGCTCCAAATGATGGTCTTTCATTCCTCTACACCAGCGTACAGCCCAGCGTAGAGCAACTTTCGGGCCCCAAAAATGAGTCAAAACATGCCAGAACTGAGCATCTGGACCCCCTAAGACCTTCCCCAAGGTTCCCAATAGCTCTCAGGCACTTGAAAATCAAATTTTGGGCTCCAAATGATGGTCTTTCATTCCTCTACGCCCAGCGTAGAGCCCAGTGTAGAGTAACTTTTAGGCCCCAAAAATGAGTTGAAACATGCTAGAACTGAGCATCTGGACCCCCTAGGTCCTTCTCAAAGGTCCCCAGTAGTTCTCAGGAACTTGAAAATCAAATTTTGGGCTCTGTACCACCTGAAATCATCTATCTTCGGTTGGAAGGAAACAGAGACCGTGGGATCGCAGGGTGCACACAGAAGACTTTGCCTTCGCTTGAGGGCAAGTTGGAATGCACGAAGGCAGAGTACCTTGGGTGGTCCACACACAGATCAGACAAGGATTTCCCCGAACGTACACTGAAGTGCTATACGTTGGGTTAGACGTAAACAGTGCAGCGGGCGTAAACAAAGCGTGAACAATGTAAACAATACAAACAGAGTGTGAACGTAAACAAACGTACACAGAATATGTACAAAAATTAATGCAAACTGTAAACGATTGTGGGAAGAAAATGTAACAATGGCATTACTGAATGAAAGTACAATGCATCGGTCAGATGCAGTTGTGAATGGGACACAAGGCAGATGAAAGCCTCGGTGGATGCAAGGACGACTGCTGCTGGATCGCACTATAAGCACAGCGTAGAGACTATATGCTCAGTGTATAGGGTTGTCTAGTGTAATAGGTTTTTATGAACTGGTTCTCAGCGTAATTGCTCTTTGGTATGATCTCGGATTTTGCCAAACCCCCCCCCCCCCCTGTTCAAGTGGGAAAGTGGGGCTTTTATACCGATTGTTACGCTAGACTCAGGTTAGGAGACACGTGGCGCGTTGACCGGGTGCATAAGATTTACAAATATACAATATATTATATCCACCCATCGTATACGCTGGGCGTATACACTATATCAGGTAGGCGTATATGAACTCGGGTGGAGATGTTGTAGATGTTGGGCGTATACGTTGATGGTTGCCAACTTGCTTCAATCCTTGCTCTTCAGTGTTGTTCTCATGTTGTCTTTGGAGATTTCATGCTAGACGTATGCATCTATTGTACCTGCTGAGCGTACATGTGAGGTGTGTACATTGGGCATGTACGCTGGGCGTCTATGCTGGGCGTCTACGCTGGGACTTGGGCATACATGCTAGGCGTATATGCTGAGAATTTCAGCGTATACGCTGGGAATGTGAAAATGGGCGTATACGCTAGGCATATATGCTGGAACTGCATGCTTAGAAAAAATTAAGCCTCTGATCTCCAAAGTTTCCATGTTTGACACCAACTGTAGCTGTTGTCGTCTGGGGTCCCAGGGACCTGCTTGGTGTTGGACACGTACCAAGCTCAAAATTTTGTGGTGTTTCATTGGCCCCTCTTTGTTGACGCTTAGAGGAATCGACCCGAGAAGCATCGACAAAGAAGTGAAAAACACCACAAGTAACCTGATAGAGACTCTGTTCATCGTCACTTGACTAGACGTCATCGCACCGTGTTCAGTAGTACATGGGATTGGGGAAAGTGGAATTTTGTATCTGGGGGGAGAACGGGGATTGTGGGGGCTAGTAACAGCTCAAATGATTATGCTTGGTGAAAAGGGGATGCTCTGATGTGTGTCATGCTGGTCCTTATCAATAGCTGTTGTTTAGTAGACTTGGAATCCAGACATATGATGTGCATCCTTTGGTGGAACAAGACCCTTGGTTAGTGCTCAAGAGAACTTGTTGGCAAGACCAAAGCCACTGGAGAATGTGTTACATTATTTGGAGGAACATGAACCCTTTTTAATGTTGAGGGTGGGGGGGAACCTGTTGGCGGAGAGCCAAAGTCATGTGATCATGCATTGCATGCTTTGGAGGAACAGGGATCCTTTGTTTAGGGGATCTGTTGGCGGAGAGACAAAGTCATGCAACTGGATGTGTGTTGTTGTTTTGACATGAGTACTTGGTTTCGAGACAACTGCCTTCCCACCTGGGGCTTATGGGAAGTGCCTGGGGTCTCGTTTTTTTTGGAAGAAAACTTTGCTTTGGTTTTGTAGTCATGCTCAAGTGCTGTGTTTTGTGTTGTAACGGCTTCAGAGTGCTACAAAAGTTTGAATCTACTAGGTGTATCAACGGTGTGGCAGAGTAGAGTATGTGCAGGAGTAGATAGTGAATGCATTGGGAGATGGGGATGTACTAGTGAATGGCTCAATTTAGTCTTGCCTCATGCACTATGAACATTGTCCCATCGTGCTGCTTGTGGCGAGCTACATTCTTATGCGAAAACCTCTGGTGTCATCCTACAAACATAACTCCAAGGAGACAAGAAAACCATGAGTGAATAAGCAAGCTTAGACTTACACGGTGGTAGATGGAACAAAGATGTTGAGGGGGATTTCAGACACTATATGTAGATGACAGTAATGCTGGTAAGATGGTTTGATAGCGAGTGATGCAGTGATTCTAATTGAATGAACGTGGCTGCAGATGGATGAACCAGAAATGGACTTGCCAGTTTATAGTCTTAGTGGACTATCATGGGTTAGTTTTATGTCATAACCCTAGTGGAAATTTCCCGTTTAGCGTCATGGTGGACGTTACATTGCCAGTTTCTAGTCTTAGCGGACCATGAAGAGGAAAACCAGTTTATAGTCTTAGCGGACTCTGGTAAATGCAACGGTGGCAGTTTACTATCATGCCGGACGGGTGCTAGTTTATCTTCATTGCGGACACTGTGTGGTATCAATTTATCTTCATGATTCTAGGACGAGCTGTGATATCAGTTTTAAGTCATAATCCAAGACTGTTCTATGGTGTTAGTTTAGAGTCGTGACTCCAGGACTCACACATACCTGAGCTGGTACTTAAAGGTAGAATAGTTTTAGGTACAAGTGGTTGGTTAGATTGGCCAACTCATTCCCTTCCATATCAGCGAGCTTGAATGCTCCGTTGTTGAATGCTTTGGTGACCAAGTAAGGCCCTTCCAAGTTGGCTGAAAATTTGTCCGGGTGTTCCTGAACTGCCTTTAGTACAAGGTCACCCTCTTTGATGGGGCACTTATGGATGTCATGCCAATGTCATTGCCATTGTTATTTTTGATACCATTTGATTTGATCAAGTTCACGTATGCATTCTTCCTCCACCGAGTCGAGGTCAATGATGCGTAGATCATTGTTTTGCTCGTCATCGAGGAGTCCAAAGAGTGTGATCCTTAAAGATGGTACCTATAATTCCAAAAGTAAAATAGCTTCTAAACCGTAAACAAGACTATATGGTGTTTTACCTATTGAAGTTCAGTGTGTAGTACGGTATGCCCACAATGCGTATATCAATTGTTCGTGCCATCTTCGCTTGCTTTGGGTGAGCATCTTTTTGAGTATTGTAATAATCGTTTTGTTCGTCGCCTCTGCTTGCCCATTGCTCTGAGGATAGTAAGGGGATGAAAACAAGTGTTTGATCCCTAAACTTTCACAAAAGGTTTTGGTCTCGGCACTGCTAAATTATGGTCCGTTTTTAGTGATGATTGTCATGGGAATGCCAAAGCAGGTTACAATATTTTCGAGAATGAAGTTGCATACATGCTTAGATATAGTTTTTCAAAGGGGAGCGGCTTCTACCCACTTCGTAAAATATTCAGTTGCGGTTATGATGAAACTATGCCCTACGGAAGATGAGGGTGTTATTGGGCTGATAAGGTCCAATCCCCACTTTTGAAAGGGCCACGTGATTTGCGCTGTATGTAACTCATTTGGTGGGACATGTATTAGATTGCTGTGTTTTTGACAAGTACTACATGTCTTGACCTTGGAAAAACAATGGTATTCCATGTGTGGCCAATAATAGCCTAAGCGTCTGATTTTTTTTGTCATGGCTTTTGGTGCTATGTGTCCTCCGCATAGTCCATCGTGTACTTGTTCGACAATGATTTGGACATCGGTACTACTAACGCATGTTAGCAATATGCCTTTGTAGGATCTACGACACAATGTGTCTCCTACTAGGGTATACTACTTAGAATGCTTTCGTACTGCATCCTTTTGTGCATTTGTTAGATGTCATGGTGTCTCACCGCGTAGAAGGTATTCTTTTATGTTGTCATACCATTCTATCGCGTGTGTTGTACTAACAGATGTGATTGGCAACGTGTCGAGGGTATCGGTGATTGGTTCAGCACAACTGGTTATGGAGCTTGGCAATGTGTGGAACATGTCAGGCAATATGTTTAATGCCAGGGTGGATAGTGCATCTACGATGGTGTTGTCATTTCTAGAGATGTGTTGCACATTGATGTTTTCAAATTGCCTTGTTAGGTGTTTTGCCAGGTCGCAGTATGGTTGTAAATGTTGGGCTTTACATGTATAGACGTTTGTGACCTAGTTTATGACTAGTTGCGAGTCTCCTCTGACCACAAGCCATGTGATATCTAAAGCAAATGTTGCCGCGAGACCCCTAAGGAGACCTTCGTACTCTGCTATGTTATTTGTACAATGAAAGTTGAAACGATAAGCAAAGGGTTGGATCTCCCTGGAGGGATAAGTGATGACAACGGCTGCACTTCCGCCTCGAGAGGTGGATGCTCCGTCGAAGTTTAGAATGGCATCGTAGTCATTGGGCACTATGTCTATTGCGCTTATATCCTCATCTGGGAATTATGGCTCTATTATTGCTTGATCGTGCATTGGTGATGTGGCCATTTGACTTGCTATGGCTTGACCCTTAACCGATGATTGTGCTATGTAATGCAGGTCAAACTCTGCTATCATGTCTTTCCAGCGGGCTATCCGACTCATTTCGTAAATGTTTCCTGTTATGGCCCTTAGCACATTATTTTTGCAAACTATATTAACTTGGTTGCGGAAGAGGTAGTGTCACCACTTTCTCAAAGAAAATACCAAAGCTAAACAAGACCTCTCCATGTCGTTATACCTTTTCTCGTGGACAACTAATGCACAGCTTAAGTAATATACAGGGACTTCGGTTCCGTCATCTTGTTTCTGGCAAAGCATAGACGTGATGGACGAATCTGAAGTAGCGAGGTAGATGTAAAATGGTTTATCATTTTGAGGTGGATAAACCTTGGGTAAACGGGAAAGTATCATTTTAATGTCGTCGAATGCTTGTTGGCACTACGGAGTCCATTCAAAATGGACGTTTTTGCGTAATAGGTGGTTCATAGGTCTTAGTTTGTCTATCAATTTTTCTATGAAGTGCCTGATAAACTGTAATCTACCCTGGAGACCTTGAAGTTCGGTAAGGTTGCCTGGTGGTTTTAAGTTTGTTATTGCCTTAACCTTATCGAGGTCTACTCGTATCCCTGCTTCTGAGGCTATAAATCCAAGCATTTTTCCTATCTTGACGCCGAAGACACATTTTTTTGGGTTGAGTCGCAATTCATATTTTAAACAACATTTTAATACTAAGTCAAGATCTTGTACATGTTGTTCCTCTATATTTGATTTAACTACAATGTCATGCATGTAATCATTAAGCGAATGTAACATGTAATCACTAAAGATGAATGTCATCGCTCTTTGATACGTGGCCCCAGCGCTCTTGAGACCAAAAGACATCATTGTGTAGCAAAAGGTTCCCCATGGTGTCATAAAGGTAGTTCGGAGTTGATGCTTCAAGTTAATACGTATCTGGTTGTATCTCAAGAAGCCGTCCATAAAAGATAATAGCGCGTTCCCGGCAGTTGAGTCAACAAGTTGATCAATGCTAGGCAAAGGAAAATCATCTTTTATGGTTGCAACATTTAAATCCCAAAATTCAATGCACAAGCGAATGCTTCCATTCTTCTTCGGGACAATGACCATGTTGGATACCCACTCGGCGTAATCAACAGCTCGAATGAAGCTAGCCTGATAAAGTTTGGTGATCTCATTGCGAACTGCTAAGGCCACCTTGGGTTTAACCTTTCGTGCTTTTTGTTTTACCGGTCTCAACTTGGGGTTGAGGATAATATTGTGTTGGATAATTCGGGGGTCTAGCCCGGGCATGTTTGTGTAGGACCAAGTGAATGCTTTCATATTTTCCCTAAGCATGTTTTCAATGTCTTTGGCTAATCGTGGTTGTAGTAATGTTCTTAATCTTAGTATTTTGATTTCTCCATTGGGCATGGTTATGGGATTTTCGGCCAGCGGGTCTTCAGTGATGTTTTCGGCTTCTATGTCGAGGGATTTTTTCATGCCTTTATAGTCATCTATTATTTGCTCTGTTGAGGCGATGACCGCGTCTTCCATTGATGAACTTAGGTGGATGAGGCTCGTGTTGATGTCCCTTGTAATTTTGCCATATGGTCCATCGATAATTAATGGTTCAGTTAAGCGGTAGCGATCCATCAGGTTTGCTCCTGCCAATAAACAGAGAGTGGAATGAGCTAATGGGTGACGTTCTATGTTTCTTTGGTCATTTTAAATGATGTGTACGTTCATGGTGGATTATCGTCACACTAGGATGCATGGCAGTTTAATGCCTTACCGGGCCGTAACGGTAGTTTAAGGCCATACCAGGCCGTAATGGGTTTACGCTAGAATATTCAGCATAAATGTATGAAATGGGGTCCATGGGGGAGCCAGGATGTAATAATTTCTATTTTTAAATATTTTTCTAGGCAAAGTTTAGCAAAAAATAAGTAAAAAGGCACAAAATGGCAAAAAAGGAGCAACGGCGGCGTAAACGGCAGCGGTAGAGACGGCGGAGCGCTATATAAAAGGGGGAGGTTTCATTTGTTACATTACATTCCTGAGCGTAAGCGACTAAGCGAGCGTAAGCGTAAACTGCAGAACCTAGCATAAGCGTAACCCAGACTCGAGCGTAGACGCCAGACCTAAACCCCAACATAGACGCTGAGCATCAAACCCCAACATAGATGTTGAGCGTAGGCGTATAGAAATTCAACCCTCAGCGCGAGCCATCTATCCTAGCATAGACACCGAGATGGGCAAGGGCAAAGAGGTGGAAGGGCGGGGAGGAAGAGTCCGGACTTGACCTTCACGGAGGAAAGCGTAGCTATGCTGTAGTGTCTGCCTCGGCTAAGGATTCCATCATGGCCTGGAACATCACACAGGTAGGCTCTACTCCTGTCTCTGTTTATTACTTTCATAGCGTAGACGGTCTTGTACACAGTCTCAGCGTGTACGCCGAGCGTATACGCCAAGCGTAACAAGTTAGCGTAGACTATCAGGGCATAGTCGGTTTTATCAGCGTAAACACTTTTCTTGCATGATTATATTAGCATAAACCACGGTGTAATCAATTCTCTATGCACAAAGTTTTATCAGCGTAAGTTTTCTGTTCTGTCAGCGTAAGTTTTGTTTTCATTGTGACGGCCTATACGCTAAGGGTTTCTTTGGCATATACATTGAGCGTACACAGTTCTTTTAAGTATGATGCAGCGTAGGCTTGTTTTTCATGTTTCTGGCATACACTATTTGCTCAGTGTATGCCATAAACTATTTACGCTGGCCACTTCTGTGGCGTATACGCTGAGGGTTTCTTCAGCATATATGTTGAGCGTAAGAAGTTCAGGCGTCAGCGTAGACAGTTAATTATCAGTGTATACACTAGGTTAGGCAGCGTATACGCCGAGCGTAAATAGGTTTTGACAGCGTATACGTTAGGTTTTGACAGCGTATACATTGGGTGTAAACAGTTGGAAACTTTTTCTAAATGTCAGTCTATGCTGCAAACCTTGATTTTTTTGCATTGTTTTGCTATGTAGTTGACTTTACATTGGTACTCTGACTGTTTGCAAGGACACCAAGCCTTTTCTCCTCGTGGTCAAGCTTGTTGGGGTGTTAACATGGTTTGGCCCTTTGGATGCGAATGAGCCTACCCCAGACCTAACCATGGAACACAACGGGGTTTGGTTTAGAGAAGGTGCGCCTGGTTTCTTGTCCTTCATATTGGACAACTTCAAGGTAGTCATCTGGTCACACTTGAATGAACTGGTGGTGCAGAGCATAGTTGAGGCGATGTTGCCAGGAGCCGCGGAGGGTGTCGTTGTCTTCATAGAAGACATTGACGAGGGGCCATTTACGAATGAGGACGGTTCTTTCCACGGGCCTAAGTCCACACGCCCATTAGCGGGCGTGTGGGCCCAATTGCCACGAGGGCAGGACTACCTCGATAACACTTTGTTTTTAGCGGCGCGTGCACATATGTTATTCCAAAACCCTCCTGGCACAGTGTACCGAGTAGGTAGGTAGGACCATTCGAGCTTATCGCTTCTTTTCGGCGTTTGGCATTTGCCTAAGTTTTAATATTCACTCGTTTGTAGGCCAAAAGTTAATGCAGATGGAATATGCGTCGAAGATGATGGGCTTGCCTTAACTTGCACTGCTCTAGAGGCATTTATGGTGGGTCCTACCCTTTGTAAAACTGTAATAGGTTTAATGAAGGGGGACATCATCTATTTTCACCAACGATTCTCTAGAGTGTTGGCACTGTGCTAGGCCCGTGGGTGACTGGATAAAGATTGGTCGGACAAGGGGCCAGTTTTCCCCCGTGACTCTGGTCCAGGAATCACATCCAAGTCTACTATGGGAGGTAAATGACAGTGTCTTTTTGATGTGCTAACGTGTTTTAACTATCAAAGGTTATACTAATACAACAATCTTATATCGCGCTTGCAGTTGATGCACCCCCTGGCGGGGATCCTGTCACAACCGGGCGAACTGAGACAACATTGTCAATGAAGTTTGGGGAGGTGACTATGGCTCATAAGTGGTTGCGTGACCATGCCTCACCATCTATTGTTCGCTACTTGAATAATGTCGGCCTTGGGATCGTGGATTCTTTTAATGAGTGTGTCTCGTAGTATAGCACCCAGATTAAGGGTGTTAAGATGGTTTTTCATCTGTCACCTGATTTTTTCTCAAACTTATTTGGGGTATCGGTAGATGGCATAAATGTAGTCCTAGACAGAGCTCATAAAGAGCTCCATACGGTGCGTGAGTTGGAGGACTGGTTGGGCCTGGCCAAGGGTGCCAAGGGGTTCCCGATGCAGGGAAAGGTGAAGGTTGAAGAGGTGAATGAACTGTATCCCTTGTTTAGGGCACGGGTATTTCCCAAAACCCTTTCTCAGGTGAAGAGCCTTGGGGTTGAGGTTGTGCACATTATGAAAACTATCCTGGAAACTGGCATGTGCTATAACTGGGCTGAGTTTCTGTTGTCGGGCATGCACAAGGAGATAGTGCGGTTGCGCTCGAATGTTGAGGCGCAATCCCACTTCACCTTTGCCTTCTTCACTAGTTACCTTCGTCGCTTTGCTGAGTTTTTGGTAGTCTGCGCGAGTAACAAGTTTGTTCTACGGGATCGGGGTCAACTGTCTCGCCCATGGATCAATCATTTATACGACATAGCCAAATCCCAGGATGCACCTGAAGGCATCGACGAGTCCGTGACTATTACAACTGGGGGATCATCAGGGACCTCCATTCATACTCGTGATAGTATGGGGTTAGAGCCGGATGATGTGCCCCTCACTGCAAGAAGAGCTGAGCGGGTAATCAAAGAAATTATGGGCCAGGCCAAAACAAAGCTGAAGAGGCATGAGCGCGCAACTGAGGAAGCTTCTGATGTAAGGGAAACCACGAGTAAAGCACATAAGATTCAAGATGCCCGGTATGTAGACTTCTGCTAGCTTATTGTTTTATTGTTTTTATTGTATTCATAATATTTATTTTCGATTGCTTACATGTCACTGAAGCCTTTGGCTTGATTCGAGAAGTGAGGAAGCAGGCACTGGAAACCATTACGGAGGAGGAGGAGACGAAAACAGAGAAGAATAATGAAGAGGAATAGGTGGATAACGATCAGAGAGGAGGGACAAAGGAACTAAAGGGAGACACCGGTGAAACTGAACAATTGGATGACCAGGGCAGTGTCGAACAAATGTTCCGTAGCTTTCTTTAGGGGGATCTAGATTTAGGAGATCCTCTAGAAGGTGATGAGGGGTGTGGTATGTTTTCTTTTTATCTTATTTCAAATTGCCTTGTTAGTTGTCATTCCTATGGTATATTTTATTTTCATGTTTTCACTTGTCAGACGAAGGCAGCGAGACTAGGATGGTGCGCTTGGATGTACCTATGAAGACGGTTCCTCTTGAGAGGACCGCTGAGGTTAGTTCCCGCACCCGTGAGCCATTTACTTGGTCTGAAATGCCAAGTAAGATGGATTTTGTGGCCAGAATCGTGGAAGAGGTTGTCGAACGAATTTAGGAGGTCGACCCTGAAATAGGTATAATGTTTTTAAATGGCTTACCATTTTAGAGTGTCACACCCTGTTTCTACTGCTTTAACATTTGATCTTTTCGTACGCATAAGTGCCAAGTAAAGGTGGGATCCGTCCGAGGTGGTTAGCATCGACAGTTTGGCTACACTACCCCCAGAAGTGGAACAGGTACCAAGGCTGATTTACAATGAGGTGGCGGAAAGCCTTGTCCATAACGCCAAGTCGGTGTGGACCTGTAGGCAATCAATCGAACAACTATGGTTGCAGATTCAGACAAAGGAGAAGGAAGTCTTTGAGCTATCGACTGAACGTGATGATCTTAAAGCCCGTTATGAATTTGCTTCATCTTGATTAGCAGGTGATAGTTCTTGGCGAACATCCGAAATTACGTACAATAGATATTGGAACCTGTTAAATTGCCATGCGTCATTAACTCGGAGGTTCGCGGAACGTAAAGCCCAGATAGATCTATTGAATCTGAAGTGCTAGGATTGGAAGGCATTTTCCTCCAAGGTGCATAAGTGGGACCAGGATGAGAAAAATCATAAGCACCATTATAATAAATCATTAAAAGAAGTTTCCATAGAGAAATGACAACTTGAGATGTTCGTAGAGGGTTTGGGGTTACGTTCTACGTTCGATACCTTTGCGGAGAACACCATAGTTGAGATGGAATCTCCTAAGAGGGTTATTACCACTGCTTCTGGGGAAGTTATTGTGGGTGAATTTCCTCTAAAACATCTAGTCTGGTTGGCTATTGATAAGGGAAAGGCCTTGGCAGACCTCGACCTAGGCCTTGGTGAAATAGATTGGGCTAGTGTTTTGGAGGAAGAAATCCTTCGTCAATTGGAGTTCGGTTTGGGGAGATCTCCTATGGTAAGTATTTTGCCATTTTGAAACTAATTTGCTAAAGGATGTTTGAAATTTTGATGCTCTCTTATTCTTACATTGGTTGTCTCATCTTGTGTTTTCAGGGTGGAGGCGGCAATGATGCTCAAGAAGCTGGCTGCAGTGGAGTCGGGGCCCCTAACGCTGGTGGATCTAAAGGGGATGATCCTCCCGTCCTAGATGCTTAGTTTTTTTTTTGTTTTTAGTTTTATCTTCAAAACTATGTTAACTCAAATTGATACGGGAACTGTAACTTAAAAACTTTGAGATGAACGGAAACAATTGACACATATGATTGTATAGCATTGCATGCATAAATATTTTTTGTTGATTTTGGGTTTAATTACGCACACGACACGACAATGTAAAATATTTTGGTTTATATATATTTTTTGTTCTTGTTCTAAGTGTAAAATGCAGATGTAATCGTAGGAGGACAAAGGAAGCACAAGTGTGTGATCTAGTTTAAGGCCATTTCGGGCCTCTATGCGTAGTTTAAGGCCATTTCGGGCCCCATTGTAAACAAGTAGCGTTTTGTACAACATGGATGGGTTTCTTGGTTGACCGACCATTTCTGATCGTGGCTAGTTTTATGTCATTGCGGACATGATATTTTAACGTCTTTTAGAACAAGGGTTGTAGTTTAATGTTTTTGTTTTTGTTTTTTATGTGTTTTGTTTTTGAGTTGTTATAGTTTAATGTCGTTTCGGACTAGCTATAGTTTAACGTCATTTCAAACTGGCTAAGATGGTATCATTTTAGTAATTTTTAATTTTCTTCCTTTTAATGTTAGGTGATGTGTCAACGGGTATGATTCTATATTCAGCGTTCCCTTCGCTGATTACGTTAAACGGTAACTCGGCCCAAGGGACATCTGATGGAATGGCTTCTATGTTAATGTTTTCAGATGTTTCGGTGTTTGTTATGAGTTGTGTGTTAGTTTCTATTTGAGATGGCGCATGTACAATGTCTGATGCAGGTGTTTCCATTTTAGGTGGATCCTATTTCATGTTTAAGGGCTTATTGCTTACCAGTTGTTGCGCATTTTTATCGTTTTGTTTAGGCTCCTCAAGCTCGACCTCTGAGCCTTGGTCCATGTCTACGTGTGATGAAATGATAGGCATAGTAGCCTCCCCGTGTATAATGATTTCACCGCCTTCATAAGGCAGGTGGATCTCTTGGTGTATAAGGGAGGAGGCTGCTTTTAGTTGGGCCAACCAGGGTCTCCCTAGTATTAAGTTGAATCCTAACATTTCATCGACCACTAGGAAATTGGCGGATGTGGGAAATTGATCCCACACTATGAAGTCTAAGGTGACTGTGCCTTTGACCATCACGCGTGACCCGCTGAATGATTTTAAACATGTAGTCGTAGTCGGTTTGATTGACTCTGTCAACCCTAGTTGTTCAACGATTAGATATGGTACCACGTTCGTGGTGGCTCCATCATCTACGTGGACCCTATGTATCTTGAACTGGTGTATACAGATCATTATGAACATGGGGGCTGTTGTTATCTCCCCCGTTTTCTTGTCCATCTTAATATTGTCATTATGGAAACTTAATGGTTTAGGAGTCATCCCGTGAGGCGAGTACATTACCGCGTGAATGGAGGGTTCGTTTGGAGGCAATTCCTCGCTTAATGGGATCGACGTCAACATACATACCAAAGCTTCACGATGTATTTGTGATGTTAGAACTAGGTCATATAAGCTTAGCGAAGTGTTCTTTTGCTTCAATGCTTAGGTGACTTGTGTCAAAGCCGTTGTGAAGTCTCTACTGTTGTGGATGTTTTTATTGATGATGACTGGGTCCATTGGACCCAACAATTTTATTTCATATTTTTTTGGTTTGTCATTTTTTCTCAGAGCTATTTTTTTAGATAGTTCATGCTTTTTACATGAATCGCTTTCATTGCCTGCATTCGGTGGGTTGTTAGGTGATGACATGGATATGGAGTTAAGTGGAGTGGGCTTAGGTGGCCCCACAGCTAGCCGTTGGCATTCCTTCTCCACACGTTCACGTGTAAGCCTATCTGCTAAGCGTTCTCATGTGTGGCATGGAGGTTGGGCTTGTCTTCGAGCCTCAGATTTCCCTAGGATTCACACCACATAGGAAGCTAGGAAGAATTGCGGTTGCACAGTTGGGTGTGATTGGTCAGAAGGCTGGCCAGGTATCCTAATGACGTAGGGGCTAGGTTCGCCTTGCATTTGTGAGGTGGAGGCTTGGTAATCATTAGGACTTTCAGGTATCCTAATGACATACGGGGTTGGTTTTGGTGGAGATTGGACCTCCGCTATTGTGACTACTAGTGGTACTCGGACTACAAAAGGGGCAGGCCGAGTAGAAGGGGTTGGCGCATTTGAGGGAATAATAGGAGGGACATGCACCACATATGGTTTGTCACTTATCATGGTGTTAGAAGTTGCTACAGCTGGAGGCACCTGAACAACATATGCCCGCTATGGGGCATGCGGTGGTTGGGGCATGGATGTGGACGCAGGAGTAGGGATGTGAACTATAAACGGCCTGTTAGATGTTTGTAGTGTACACTCAAGGTAGATGGTGTTAACGTTGGGTGTTTTGGAATCATAATCAAGGTAGATTGTATTGATGACGTATGGCGCCTCTTTGGTGTTCAGAGGGTCTTTATACACCCCCATGGCTTGATTCTACTGTTGGATCGGGTTGGCCTCGTCGAAGGTGATTTGGCCATCATCAATCATCCACTGTATATCCTGTTTTACAGTGAAACAGTAATCCGTGTCATGCCCGTTTCATTGATGGTAGTCGCGAAAGCGATCCATTCTGAAGCCTTTGGGTACGGGAGGCTCATGCAGTGTTGCTAAGCTTGGGTTTTGAACAAGTTGGTAGAACCGGTCATGTCTTTGGATGGCCACAAGGGATAACTGTTTATGTTTCATTAACCCATCTTTCAGAAGTTGATCGAAAAGCTGGGATGGCTTCATTGGTAGAGGCATATATTGAGAGGGTTCTTTCCTCTCGAAATATATGACTCATTGTTGGGTTTTGCGATGATGATGATTCCGGCACGGTTGTGGGACTAGGTTTATTGTAGTTAGTAGGGGGTACGGGTGGTTTATTTTGGTGTGCCATGCTTGCTTGTTGTGCTCCTGCTATCGCTACTATAGTTTTTTTAGCCTTCTCTTTGTCTTTTTTAGTGTGTTGATTTTTAAAGGCTAAGTATGCAGGGTCGTGGCTATTTTGAGCCTCCTCTTCTATGTTTTTGATCTGTACAAAAGCTTGGTTGAAGTCACGTGCGTTAAGGTAGTACAACTTGGATTTAAAAAAGTCATTAACAACCCCTTTCAGAATAGTAAGCAAGTATGTTTGGGAGATTGGCTCATGTAGCTCGTTGAGAGCAGCGCTCCACCTCTGAATGAATTTCTGTAAAGGTTCAAGCGGTGCTTGTTTAACTTGTATGAGGTTGTCCAATGTCGCCTCAGGTTTTGAGTTATACTTGAACCAAGTCACGAACTGGTGTAACAACTCCTCCAAGGAGAATATGGAATTCCTCGGCAGGGCCCGGTACCAGTCAAGTGCTCTCCCTGTGAGAGACATGGGGAACACTCGGAGAATGGCATGGGGCCATGCCTGGAGTAACGCACATTCTAACCTAAATGTTATGAGGTGTGCATTGAGGTCTGTCTCCCCATTATACTTGGTTAGTGTCAGCAATGATATGCCTTTGGGCAAAGTTAGAGGTGGGACGAAAGGGATGATGGGATCATCGTGGTAGAAATCCACTACCTTCAGCTCTCCGTCAGCAGCCGTTTTGAGGCGCTTTACCTCGTCGGTTAATTCTTGCATCAGTTTTTTGGTGTCTGCCCAGTCTTGGGCACTCAGAGACATGGTAGCTTAAGGTTGTGGTATAGCATACAGGTTAGAGTGTTGTATGGTGGGTTGAAAGGCCAAAAGCTGTGTGGCCGGGGGTTGTGCTTGTGGCACGTTTATAGGGGGTGGCATTAGGGATGGCATGTTATAGGGGAAAGGCTGTTGTTGCTGTGGTTGCAGCTGTACTGGGGGAACGTTGGCTAGTTGTACCGTATGGGGTGGTATGTTATAGTGGGGAGGTTGATGTTGTTGTAGTTGAGTGCCCATCGCTACCCATTGTCCAGCCACGTTTTGTGAAGGAGCTCCCTGTTGAGTTACTGCGGTCGAGGGGGCTCCATGCATTTGGATGTGGGGAATGTAATGGATGGATGTGGATGCGGGTATCATGTGCAGCATCCCTATCACTCGAGGTGCGAAGGTTGCTCCCATGTTATTGTGCGGGGGTGGTGCTTGTGAGGACGGGTCGGTTACTTCATCAAGGATGATAGTAAGAGGGAGCGTGCTGAATTGTGAGTCAGTCAAAGGTGGAATATGAGCAAATGAAGATGTTTCCGAGGGAGGCATTTGTGCGTGGATGAGTCTAAGGGGTTGGAGGGGCATGACTTCCCCTGTGTCTGGATGAAAAACTGCGTTGACATGGTTTTGCGGATTGAGGGTGTGATAAGAGTCCTTGTGTTCGGATTGGGCAGCGAACTCGTCCTCCTCTTCTGGTTGGAAATCCACTGCAGGCTGATCCAACGGCTGGCTCCTTTGCAGGAGGAGTCGTGTAACGAGCTTTGAGTACTGTTCTAGAACAGGGACTATATCGTACAGAGAGGGGATGAACTCATGTCCCCCCTGTAGAAGAGTTCAAACTACCTCATTTCCTTTATTTCGACTTGATCTACTGTCAGACCAGCTTGTAGCTTCACACATATGAAGTTATATTGGTCCTGGGTTATGATGTTAGAGGTTGGGTTCCTTCCTTGCAACCTTCGGGACTGGCGGGGCCCCACTATGGGTTGTGCCGTGGGCTGGCGGACGGCCATAGTGCCCACGACATCGATGACTTGAGCGGTTGCAGCAGTGGTGTTTACAGGGTTCATGATGATCTATTGAGGATGTGATATGGTGTAGGGATGTGAAATTAGTATAAGTACAGCATACAACATATAACTGCCGACGTATAAGGACAGCGTATATGGGCACAGCCTATAGGGTCAGCGTAGACGAGGTCTACGGTGTAGGGAGTATAGCGTATACGCTAGACAGCGTATACAGCGTCAGGGTAGAAGGTAAAACAGGGTTATAGCGTATAGAAGGCGGTATAATGTATGACAACATAAACATAATGATGGTGTAAAGAGTGCGGCATAGACAGAATAGCAAGGATGAAGTTGGTGTACAACGTAGACGAGGTCTACAGCGTAAAGAGCATGCAACGTGAATGGTTAACAGCGTAGCGTAAAATATACAGCGTAGCGTAAAATATACAGCGTAGCGTAAAATATGCGGCGTAAGGAAAATCTGCACCGTAAAATGTGTAGCATGCGTGTGGCAGCGTAGACATTGCGGTTTCTGTGGACAGAGTCCACGTGAAGCTGGCAGTGTAGAAGCTGGAAAACTCGCAGAGAGTGAGTTTGGAACAGGACAGCGTAAACGCTGATCAACGTAGGTGCTGGGGGGCATGAAGGTAAGGTTTTAGGGGAAGGCCCTCCTTCTAGCACCAATTTCTGTATTGCCTGAAATCGTCGGTCTCTAGCTGGAAGGAAATAGAGACCGTGGGATCACAGGGTGCGCACAGAAGACCCTGCCTTCGCTTGAGGGCAAGCTAGAATGCACGAAGGCAGAGTACCTTGGGTGGTCTGCATGCGAATCAGACAAGGATTTCCCCGAATGTACATAGAAGTGCTATACGCTGGGTTAGACGTAAACAGCGTAGCGGGCATAAATAGAGCATGAACAATGTAAATAATACAAACAGAGCATGAACGTAAACAAACGTAAACAAAATACATACAACAATTAATGCAAATTGTAAACGATTATGGGAAGAAAATGTAACAATGGCATTACAGAATGAAAGTACAATGCACCGGTCAGACGTAGTTGTGAATGGGACACAAGGCAGACGAAAGCCCCAGTGGATGCAAAGATGACTGTAGCTAGATCGCACTGTAAGCACAACGTAGAGACTGTATGCTCAGCGTATAGGGTTGTCCAGCGTAATAGGTTTTTATGCTCTGGTTCTCAGCGTAATTGCTCTTTGGTATGATCTCGGATTTTTCCAAACCCCCCCTGTTCAAGTGGAAAAGTGGGGCTTTTATATTGGTTGTTACGCTAGACTCGGGTTAGGAGACACGTGGCGCGTTGACTGGGTGCATAAGATTTACAAATATACAATATATTACATCTGCTGGGCGTATACGCTGGGCGTATATGTTGTATTAGGCAGGTGTATATGCTGGGCGTATATGAACTCGGGTGGAGATGCTGTAGACGCTGGGCGTATACGCTGATGGTGGCCGACTTGCTTCAATCCTTACTCTTCAGTGTTGTTCTCATGCTGTCTTTAGAGATTTCATGCCGGACGTATGCATCTATTGTACTTGCTGAGCGTACATGTGAGGTGTGTATGCTGGGCATGTACACTGGGATTCTACACTAGGCATATATGCTAGGACTTGGGCATACATGCTGGGCGTATACGCTGAGAATTTCAGCATATACGCTGGGAATGTGCACATGGGCATATACGCTGGGCGTATACGCTGGAACTTCATGCTTAGAAAAAATTAAGCCTCTGATCTCCAAAGTTGCCATGTTTGACACCAACTATAGCTATTGTCATCTGGGGTCCCAGGGACCTACTTAGTGTTGGACACGTACCAAGCTCGAAATTTTGTAGTGTTTCAGGCTCCAAATGATGGTCTTTCATTCCTCTACGCCCAGCGTAGAGCCCAGTGTAGAGAAACTTTCAGGCCCCAAAAATGAGTCAAAACATGCCAGAATTGAGCATCTGGATCCCCTAGGACCTTCCCCAAGGTCCCTAGTAGCTCTCAGGTACTTGAAAATCAAATTTTGGGCTCCAAATGATGGTCTTTCATTCCTGTACGCCCAACATATACGGCCAGCGTGCAGCCAGCGTAGAGTAACTTTTGGGCCCCAAAAATAAGTCAAAACATGCTAGAACTAATTTTCTACACCCCTCAAGACCTTCCCAGGGTCTCCAGTAGCTCTCATGTACTCAAAAATCAATTTTTGACCTTAAAATAAAGCATTTTCATGTGTGTACGCTGGGTACATTTTTGGTGTACGCTGGCATGCTGTACGTTGGCATGCTGTATGCTAGCATCCTGTACACTGGCATGTTGTATGCTAGCATCTTGTACACTAGCATCCATGTATGCTAGCATGCTATATGCTGGCATCCTATACGCTAGCATCCATGTATGTTGGCATGCTGTACGCTGGCATGCATGTACGCTGGCATGCATGTACGCTAGCATCTTATACGCTGGCATCCAGTACGTTGGCATGCTATACGCTCGCATCCTGTATGTTGGCATCCTGTACGCTGGCATGCATGTACGCTGGCATCCTATACGCTGGCATGCATGTACGCTGGCATGCTGTACGCTGGCATCCTGTACGCTGGCATGCTGTACGCTGTACAGTTGTAACATATCCTACACTCGGTCAATGCACCACCTATCTCCTGATCCAAATTTTTCTCACCTTACAGCCACTCATCCCTTTTCAGACCTAAGTATAACATCAAAACCCATATAAAAACTCTAATTTTTTACCAGATTCAGGTTCGAAAATGGAAGGCATCTTGGCAAAAATAGAGGCAGACCACACTAAGAAAATTGAGAACCCTGCATCCTATACGCTGGACCTCAACCCTGCATGCTAAACATATAGCCTCTACGTTGTGCCTGCAGTCTGAACCAGCATGCTGCCAAACCCTCGCATTCACCAGGGCTTCTCATCCGCCTTGTGTCACATCCACAACTACGTTAAGACCAGTGCATTGTAACTTTTATTATGCAATGACATTGCCACATTTTTGCTAATATTTGTTATAGTTTTATCATCCATTCTTGTATGCTCATTGTTTACATTCCTTTACATTTACGCTCAGTTTCATATTAGTTATGCTGTTTACATATAACCCGATGTATAATATATCAATATACGTTAGAGGAAATCCTAGTCTGATCTGCATGTGGACCACTTGAGGTACTCTTCCTTTGTTAATTCTAGCTTGCCCTCAAGCAAAGGTAGGGTCTTCTGTGCTTATCTGGGGATCTCCTGGTCTCTATTTTATTCCAACTGGAGACCAACGATTTCGGATAGTACAGATTCCTCTAGACGTCAATAAAGAGGGGCCAATGAAACACCACTAATTTCAGCCCAGAAATTTGAAACAAGGATGACCCAAGCCCTCCCCAGCATTCCAGAGGAAAAATTTGGCTAAGGCATGGAGCTTACACCTAGTTTTCCCAAGGCAGGTTTCTCACGCTGTCAAAACTAGGTTGCCCCCAGTGTAACCAACACAAAATAGTGTTAAAATCAAGTCAAAAGGTAAAGGGCATGCTGTGGGCACACTATGGTCATGCTGCAGGTTGATTCAACATGACCAACTCTCAAAAGTCTCCAAATCAAGTCAAAACAATCATATTTTCAAAGGAGAAAATCATCCTCGGGCTCACCATCAACAATGTCTAGACTTCAACCTCCAGAATCTCCAAATTTTAAGTCAAAACTTGCAAGTTTTCATAGGTTTTTCTAGGTGACACTGTAGGTCATGTTGTGGTCACCCTACAGTGTGAGTGCAGTGTGACCTACCAAAAAGGTTTAAGAACAAGACACATCAACCTCAGTTTTCAACCTCAAGATCACACACAGGCAGGCAGTAGTTGCACTTCAAGAATTAGGCTTCAAAATTTAGAAATCAGTATCAAAACATATCTTTTTCTCCACTCACGCTGAAGGTCACACTGGGCGTGAATACAGCGTGAGTGCATCGTACACATGCTAGATGTTGGGATGCTGGGACACACATGCTGAAGACAAACGCTAGGCATGAATGCAGCATGAGTATGCTGAAGCTCAAATCAACACACATTGAAGCCCACATCCATTCACGCTAGAAGATCTAGTAGAATAGAACCAGCTCAAGTAGCCACAAAACTCTTCAAATCAACATTCTACAGCAGTTGATTCAAGGACCAAGAAGTTTCAAGCAAGCCAAAGTTAATCCCTTTGATTTTCTTTGTAAATTTTCTTCATTTGTGGGCATGTCGAGCCCTCACGGTCTAAATTGTATGTACTCCCATGGGCTTGAGTAACACACAAGTTGTAAAATGCAATGTACTTGGTCAAAAATGTAGTTTTCCAACACATGAACAACTCACACATGGATGTCCATCGAACATGTGTTACTTGATCTGTTTTCTTGTTAAATCCCAACCATGAATTCAATTCTATAATTCCACACCTGAGCCCGACCCAGTCCTATAAATACCCTATCAATTCACATGAACCGGGGTTGGCAATTGGAGACATTGGTAATTCTAAGAACATACAGAAAACCAGCAATCCTTGGGCGCTCATCACACTTGACTCCTGGCATCCAAGAACTTCTTACATACATCACATCACATCATCACATCATCGTGTCATCGCATCACATCATCCCAAGGCTAGGCATTTGACCTACCATCCACACGTGCAGCTACGCTTTGATCGGTGCACATCTTTTCTAAGTAATACAATTCAGTTCATTTTGCCAACCAACCATTATTTCTGTTTACTCTATTTCATATTTAGTTTACATTCTGCTTACTACATTCAATTTAAATTCTACTTATATTTTTTTTACGAACTTGTTTACATTTTACGTGCACTATTCATGTTTTAAGACATCAATTACGATAACCCCAGTGCAAGCCATAGTTTATGCTCAGGGAAGTCCTTAGTTGATTTGTGTGCAGACTATCCAAGGCACTCTACCATTGTTCCCTTTTCTAGCTTGTCCTCAAGCAAAGGTAGGGTCATCTATGCCTGCCCTATGATCTTTTGGTGTCTGTTTCCTTCCATCCTTACATCGATGATTTAGGTCAGTACACTGTTAAGCCCTTCTATTTGCTCAACCGCAAAGTCCATGACGTGTGTAAGATAGCTCACCGCATGGGAAGCATTTGTAGGCAAGTTAAAGCCCCATACGAATGCAACACAACTCATCCTAGGAAAGAAACACTTGTCTTGCAACAAGGTTGTTCACAAATGTAAATGGAAAAATAGCAAAAGGCAAAAGCATAAGAGAGAGAAAGCTCACGTGCATAAATGGCACATAAGCCATTTCGAAATCATCCTCTCCAAGCATTTCAATGAGAGGTCAAAGGTTAGTAAAAGTAAAGATGACCACACGAATGACTCCCTCATGAGCACTTTGATGAGGGGTTCTACTAAGTTTCATCTTTATCCTTTTCCTGAACCTCCTTCCTTCCATCTTTGCCCTTCCCCCCCCCCACCCTCACAAAAGCCAATGCAATACTCTTAAGCACAGCTAAGCGACGTCTTGATGATCACCGAACAACAATGTTAGCATTTTGTCTTTCATGGTGTTTCATATTCTTTGTCAACATCTCTCTGGCCCATCCTCCAGACGTCAACAAAGAGGGGAAAATGAAACATCCTAAATTTTTAGGGTATCCTTGCTTCATCAAGTCATTGCAATTCAGGCATCGTCATGTCAGTTCAGCAAGAAATGGATGTTTCGAGTTAAGGCTGTATAGTTTGGCAAATTTTCTAGCTGGGTAATTCGTCTAGCTAACAGCCTACATAGGAGCGATGTGGAGAGTTGTTGATGGTGCTCAAAATGCACAAAACAGTTTGGCAAGTTTTCTAGTCAAGGAATTTGCTACGCTATGCTATGCTATATAGCGTAGAAGGCTTCGGGAGACAGTTGTTCAAACAGTCAACCATAAATTTTTGTAAGACAAGATGCTATGCTATGCTACACTACGAAGCGTAGCACAACATAGCAAGAGCAAGATAGGAAGACTTGGCCTACTTAGTGATTTCAAATGCACTCAGTCAGCACCTCGAACCTTCAAAAATAGTTGCTTCGCTCAGCTCCAAGTTCTTCAGCAATGGCTCCTTCACCAGAAAATAACAAACTCAGCAAAAATCAAACCATGTTGGTTGCTACGCTATGCTGTGCTACATAGCGTAGCATAGCATAGCTACTCTACTAGAGCAACGAAAGGCATCTCAAAGGGCCAGATCGACAAGTTCGCAAGATTCACAGTGCAAAAAGCAAAGTTTGCAGATTGGTAACATTTTCGCGACTAAGGCCAGCTACTATGCTATGCTATACTATGTAGTGAAGCATAGCGTATCAAGTATGCAAAAAGTAGTTAGAGCACTTGAAAGGTTTCGACACATGCAGCAGGAGTAAATGCAAGTTTTTGCCTTGAACTGGTGGCTATGCTATGCTATGTTGCATAGCGTACTAAGACGCTATGCTACGCCAACATTCTACGCTATAAAGCATAGCAAAACATAGCAAGCAGTTATGCTACATCAATGCACTTCACCTGTTTGCACTGTTGGCACACATCTCCAAGTTCTGACAATGCAATTATGACATGGCAGGCTTGTAATTACAACATGGTAGGCTCATCCAGCGGTCATGCATGTCCATGCAGCATAGACAAGTCAACATGGGCCCAGGACATGTGGTGTCCAAACTACACCTTTTGCATGCCCTTGGTCCTATAAATACCCCAATGAGCAATGCTCAAAGCGATCGTTTGGTTGGTGAATTGGCTAGCTAGCAAGTGAAAAGGTAGCATGGTATTCCTGAGCATTGTAAACATCTTTTTGGACACTGTAAACAATTGGCACTCTCGTTTAGCATTCTGCCTTGCTCTTTCTTACTAGCCCCCATGGCATTTTGGATTGTTGACTCCCAAGTCCACATTCAAGCATACAACTATCTTACTCTAAACATCTTGGTTACTCTTGGGATCCCAGTGCCCCTCAATGCCATGCAACCAATTGTATCCACATTGACAGAGTGAGGCGATAATCTTGAAGCGGTGCATTTTTCTAATTTTATTTTACATTGTTTTCTTGCTTATCATCACATTTTACATCATTATCTGCCCCTTTTATGTTTAAATATTACTTTATGCTACAAGTCCCTTTTACAGATTATTCATTTGCAAAAGGTTATATTAACACTGACTAAGTCCCTGTCTAATCAACTAGACCATTTAGGGTGCCCCGTTTTCATTTTATCTAGCACGACCCTTATGTAGATCCAAGGTTAAGATTGTCATGACTAACAACCTCTCAGTGTTTTCTAGCCGTTGACACTTTTGGTCGCTACAAAGACAATCCAAGACAATTCCACAAAAAACAACAAGCTTACTACCCAAGTGGAGCTCCACCAGAACCATATGAATAATATCAACAATGGCATCAACCACAATCATGGGAAATACCACCACCAAGATAGTAGTACACTTATAGGCAACTAGATCCATATCGGGACTATGTTTAGCAACCCATTTCTCCAAGATGCTCTGCAAGCCACGCCTCATTCCAACATCACTATTACGCTCCAAAGTACAATCGAACTCATTCACCATCTACTCAAGGAAAGAATCGATATTCATACCACCCTCTGCATGCATCTACACATATTCCACTACCCTCAAACCAGTTACCTCCTATTTTGTTCATGCAAGGCAAAATTCCTTCATAGCCACAACAATGAAATGCTATGAGATTTTTGAATTTACAACTAACCTTCTAGCTAATTTGATTAGAAAAGTTCTTTTATTTACTTGCAAATTGCCTGGTTCTAGTGTCAATATCATCTCCCATTATATGTGTAAGGCTTGGAACATACTAGCTCTTAAGAAGAGCAACATTTATCTAGAATTGGTAGACCAATCAATCACTATCCCTTTCGGATTAGTAGAGGACATTATGACCATAGTTTATGGATGGTCCTATCCTATCAATTTTTGGTGATCAAGGTGGAAAATTGCAAAGGTGACTTTCCCATCATTATGGGAAGGGCATGCTTATGCACAGTAGATGGACGTATGGGCATAAGAAACCTCTCCTTGGAAATCATCAAGGAAAATAAATTTAGAAAGATAGAGAAGAAGCGTGTTTCATGCATCACGTACAATGATAATGGGTGCACCTACGTACAGAAAATATGGTGCATTAAAAGCACATTCATCAAAGCATGTAATCAATGTGCACATGAAACTAATATCCAAAGGTGTGTGTATGTAGTAGCCAAAAAATAGGAGGACACCTAGTGGCTAACAACTAACTCAAATAATAGCACACTATGTATGGAACCAACTAAGACCCTAACATGAGCAAGTTCATCACCAACTCTCCAATGATAAAGATGATGATACCTGTTGGGGAGAGTTGGAAATCCCTAATAATTTCAAACATGAACCCATAGAGTTAAAAACTTTATCGGCTGGCATGGAGTACACATTTTTAAATAATGGTAAGCCAATCATAATCAATGTAAATCTTGCTCCTAAACAAAAATTTAAGTTGTTGCAGGTCATCAACAAGTGGCCAATAACCTTTGCTTGGCCATATGCCGAGCTAATTGGAATTGATTCAAGGGTATGCTAGAATTATATTTACATCAACCTAGCCATGAAGCTAATAAGGTAGCCACAAAGGTGGTTGAACCCCAAATTAAAACAGATTATCAAAGAGGAAATAGAACAACTCCTTAAGGTGGGGTTCATCTATCCCATTGCAGATAGTGAGTGAGTTAGCCCACTCATGATTGTGCCAAAGAAAGATGGTAAGTGGTGGGTCTACATTGACTTTAGGTTGTTGAATATGACAACATTTAAAGATAATTTTCCATTTCCATTTATGAACCAAGTGTTGGACACTATCTCTAAGCATTTCTATTATAGCTTCTTAGATGATTATAGTGGCTATAACCAAATCCAAATTATGCCAAAGTATCATGCCAAGACAACATTCACAAGTCCCTAGGGGATGTTTGCATATTGTAAGATGCCATTTGATCTATGTAATATCCCTACAACATTTCAACACCTAGTCCTTAGTATCTTTCAATAGCATATTGGTAGCAGGGTAGAAGTCTATATGAATGACTTCTCTACCTATAGAGCTACATTTGAGAAAGCCTTGGATTTCCTTGAGCAAGTACTGAAGAGATGTGTTGAAACAAACATCAAGCTCAATTGGTAGAAAATCCATTTAATGGTCTAGGAAGGTGTAGTACTAGGGCATAGAATTATTCACACAAGGATTGAGGTAGACCCAGAAAAAATAAGGGTCATCCAAGGAATCACATGACAATCAAAGATAGTTAAAGATGTCTAATAATTCCTTGGACATACTGACTATTACCATAGATTCATAGAGAACTCTAAGATTGCAAAGCCATTGGTATAACTTACAAATAAAGATGCTCCATTTATCTAGACCAATGAATGTGAACATGCATTCCAATAATTAAAGAAAAAAGTAGTAGAAACTCCAATTCTACAGGTACCAGATTGGTCTAGACCATTTCACATAATGAAGAATGCATCTAACTATGCTTTTGGAGTCATCCTTATGATATTGGATCATAAAAAATGTCCATATTACATCCACTGTGCAATCTGAAGCATTGTGGGTGCACAACTAAATTACACCACAACGGAGAAAGAATTAATGGTAGTGGTGTATGCTCTTGAAAAGTTCATGCACTATGTGCTTGGTTATAAAGTATTTTTGCACATAGGACATAATGCCATTCGCTTCCTAAGAAACAAGCCAATAGTGAGCCCCCAATTCATACGATGGCTTGTGAACTTACAGGAATTTGATCTCATAATGGTAAATCAGAAAGGATCTAAGAACATGGTCATTGACCACCTCTCTCAATTGAGATGGGATAATAAATAGGAGGAGAGTCTACTCTCTAATCAATTTCTAGATGAACTCCTCTTTATAAGAGCAATCAATGACCAAGTACCCATGGAAACAAAATGATATGATGACATCCTCACTTACCTTCTCACTCAAGAGATTCCACAAGATCTAGACTTTAGAGAGAAACAACAGTAGATATGTGCCAATGACCTAGTTCGTTGGTATGTCCTTAATGTAGATTAACTACATCTTCTCTAGGATGCTCACGAAAGCCCTTAAATAGGCCAATATGTAGGGAGGCACATAATCATAAAAATCCTAATAGTACATGACAGACTATGCGGAGGACATATAGCACCAAAAGCAATGGCAACAAAAATAAGGCGATTAGGCTATTATTGGCCACACATGGAGTATGATTGTCTCTCCAAGGCTAAAACATGCATTACCTATCAAAGACATAGTAATCTAATCCATGTCTCACCAAATGAGTTGCATACAGTGCAAATCACATGGCCCTTTCAAAAGTGGGGGTTGGACCTTATCGGACCAATAACACCCTCATCTTCTGCAGGCCATAGTTTCATTATAACCGCGATAGAGTATTTCACGAAGTGGGTAGAAGCTGTTCCCCTTTGAAAAAACACATCTAAACACGTATGCAACTTCATCCTTGAAAACATTGTGACCCGTTTTGGCATCCCCATGACCATCATCACTGACAATGGGCCAAAATTCAGCAATGCTGAAACCAAAACTTTATGTAAAAGTCTAGGGATCAAAAACTCATTTTCATCCCCTTACAACCCTCAGAGCAATGGGCAAGCAGAGGCCACAAACAAAACCATCATTACAATACTTAAAAATATGCTTACCCAAAGCAAGAGAAGATGGCATGAATAGTTGGTATACGCATTGTGGGCATATCGTACTACACATCGAACTTCAACAGGTAAAACACCATATAGTCTTGTTTATGGTTCAAAAGTTGTTTTACCTCTGGAATTATAGGTACCATCTTTAAGGATCACACTTTCCGGACTCCTTGACGAAGGGCAAAATAATGACCTACGCATCATTGACCTGGACTCGGTGGAGGAGGAACGCATACGTGCACTCGATTAGATCGAATGGTACCAAAAATAACAATGGCAAGGCCATCAGCATGATATTCATAAGCGCCCCATCAAAGAAGATGACCTTGTACTTAAGGCCATTCAAGAACACCCGGACAAATTCTCAGCCAATTGGGAAGGGCCCTACTTGGTCACCAAAGCATACGACAACGGAGCATTCAAGTTAGCTGATATGGAAGGGAATGAGCTCGCAAATTTGACCAATCACTCTTTCTTGAAACCATTCCATATTTGAGTACAAGATCAGGTACGTGCAAGTCCTGGCATCATGACTATAAACTAATACCACAGCTTGTCCTAGAATCATGACGATAAACTGATACCATAGAACAGTCCTGGAATCATGACTTAAAACTGATACCATAGCTCGTCCTGGCATCATGATGATAAAATGATACCACATAGTGTCTATAATGACAATAAACTAGCACATGTCTGGTATGATAGTAAACTGCCATAGTCCCACTTGTCAAAGTCCACTAAGACTATAAACTGGTTTGCCTCTTCACGGTCCGCTAAGACTAGAAACTGGCAATGTACCGTCTACCACGATGCTAAATAGGAAATGTCCAATGGGTCATGACATAAAACTAACCCATGATAGTCTGCTAAGACTATAAACTGGTAAGTTCATCTTTGGTTCTTCAATCTATGGCTGCATTCAAACTTCATCAGAATCGCTACATCGCTCGCCATCAGCCAATCCTACCAACATTGTCGCCATTTGTATACAGTGCCTGAACTCTCATCCGATGCCTTTATTTCATTAGTAGCTATTTTAACTCTAAGCTTTCTTATTCAATCATGATTTTCTTGTCTTTTCAGAGTTGTGTTTGCAGGATGACACTCAGAGGTGTTCGTACAAGAATGCACTTCATCATAAGCAGCAAGGTGAGATGTTGTTTGCAGCGCATGTGATAAGACTAAGTCAAACCATTCACTAGTACATCCCCTGTTTCATATCCCACCTATCCCTCAACACCTTGTACTTGGCTACATCCCGAACACATCCGGTACAGCCCGAAACATCAAACATACCGTTGCATATCGTGCCACTCCTAAGCGGGTGCAACCCACAATATGGCATTTGAGAAAAAAAAAGCGTTGTCACTTCCCGCATAAAACACAAGATGGGACGATAGTGGCCTCGAAAGTAAACGCTCATGTTTGAAACAATCAAGAAACATCATGTTTCATGGCTTTGGCTCTCCGCCAACAGGTTCCCCCTTAAACACTAAACAAGGGTCCTATTCCTCCAAAGAATGTAACACATCATCACGTAGCTTTGATTTTGCAAAAAAGTCCTCTTGGACACTAACCAAGAGTCTTGCTCCGCCAAAGAACGCATATCTCATATCTTGATTCTGAGTCTTCTTAACAATGGCTATTGACAAGGATCAGCATGACCCATATACACGCTAGCACATCCCCTTCACTATGCACAACCTTGGTTCCTCCCGAATCCCCCACAGTTTCCCTTTCCCTATCAAATACAAATCTCATTTCCCACAATCCCATGCACTACTGAACACAGTGCGATGATGTCTAGTCAGGTGGCCAAGGACAAAGCCTCTATCGAGTTGCTTGTGGTGTTTTGCACTTTTTTGTCGACGCTTATCGGGTCGATTCCTCCAAGCGTCAACAAAGAGGGACCAATGAAACACCACAAAATTCTGAGCTTAGTATGTTTCCAATAAGAATCGAGCTTAAGGGCCCACTGACAGCTTCAAGTAGAGTCGAACTCGATGAGGAGCAGTTCCTTGGGACCCGTCGATGACCATGACAACATCTGCTATCAGAAATGGCAACTTTGGAGTGCAACATACTTAGTTTTCACTAAGTATGCATCTCCAGCGTATACGCCCAAGTTCACATTCTCAACATACACGCCCAGCGTATATGCCCAAGTTCACATTCTCAGTGTATACACGTAGTGTATACGCTCAAGTCTAGCATTCACAGTGTATACGCCCAGCGTATACACCCAACATTCACAGCATATACACCCAACGTATATGCCCAACATTCACAGCATATACGACCTAGCATATATGCCCAACATTCACAGCGTATACACCCAGCGTTCACAGCATATACGCCCGGCATGCAATCCCCGAAGATGACAAAGAAACAGCATTTCAGAGCCAGATTTGATACAAGATATCAATTCACGCGAACAGAGCAATCATCAAATGTTGACATCAGGCATCCTAGAGTCTATATGCTGAGCATATACATCCTGCACGCCCAGCGTATATGCCCAGAAGACACAGCGTATACGCCCAGCAGTCACAGCGTATATGCCCAGTAATCACAGCGTATACGCCGAACATCCACAGCGTGTACGCCCAATGTATATGCTCAAGATGGTAGATACAGCATATACACCCAGCGTATATGCCCAACATATGTAGCACATTGTACACTTATAACATTTTATTCTTTTGCACCCGGTCAATCCGCCACGTATCACCCAACCGGAGTCTAACGTCTAAACCTATATAAAAACCCCAATTTTTCATTAGAACGAGGTTGGACAATTTTGAACAAACCAGAGAGAAAAACAGAGACGCTAAGAACCAGAGCAGAGAACCTTGTATGCTGGACCTCAACCCTATATGCTGAGCATACAGCCTCTACGTTGTGCCTATAGTTTGAACCGGCACGCTGTCATCCCTGCATCCACTGGGGCTATTCGTCCACCTTGTGTGAAAGCCACAACTACGTTAGACCAGTGCATTGTAATTCTCACTTTGCAATAATATTGCTGCATTTGCTTCCTAAAATCTATTACAGTTTTTCACTAATTGTTGCATGTTTACCATTTACGCCCTCGTACGTTTACGCTCTGTTTACACTAGTTACTTTTTTTACGTTACATTTTACATCTGTTACGTCATTCACATATAACTCAGTGTATAGCACCTCAGTGTATGTTTGGGGAAATCCTTGCCTAATCCGCATGCGGATCACTCAAGGTACTCTGCCTTCGTCAATTTTAGCTTGCCTACAAGCGAAGGTAGGATCTTTTGTGCGTGTCCAAAGATCTCCCAGTTTCTATTTCCTTCCAACCGAAGATCGATGATTTCGGGCGATACAGCTAGAAATACCGAGAGGTTATCTAGCGAATAGTTTTAACCTTGAATCCATGCAAGGGTCATGCTAAATAAAATGGAAGTGAGGTTCCTTGAATGGTCTAGTCGATCAGACAAGGACTTAGTTGGTGTCACTAAACCTTATGTAAACGTTTAATATGGAAACAATGCTTATAGCGTAAAATAAAAATTATTAAATGTGAGGAAGTGAAAATGATATAAAATGCAATGATAAGCAGGAAAATAAAGTGAACTAGAGTTAAGAAATGCACCACTTCAAGATTATGGCTTTACTTTATCAAGATGGATACAATTGGTTGCACAACATTGGGAAGCACAGAGATCCCAAAAGTAACTAGGACGTTCAAAGAAAACCAAATGTGCGCTTGAACGCGGACTTAAAAGCCAATAATGCAAAATGCTACAAAGCCAACTTGTCGATTTTGTTAACAAATTGCTAACTGTATTTGCCAATTGGGGATTTTTTTTTTGCCCACCCTTTGCACAAATTTTCTAATCAACAATTGCTAAAGTTTTCCAACAAAGTTTTTCCAACCAAATTTCTGAAAGCTAAAAATTTTTCCAAACACCAGAATTGCCAATTTGCCAACCCTTCAAGCATTCCTCATCGGCGTATTTATAGGGCTAGGAGGACATGAGAAGTGAGGCTTAGATGACACATGTCATGGACCCACAAGATGTTGACGTGAACGTACTACATGAATGTGCAAAGCTGATCATCAACCTATCACACTACAATTACACTGTCGAAACTGGAGATGTTGGGATCATGTGTGTCAATGATGCAGACAAGGAGTGAAGCATATTGATGTAGCACAGCTACCTGCTATGTTGTGCTACATTGTGAAGCATAGCATGTTAGTGTAGCATAGCTACTTGCTATGCTATGCTATGCTATGTAGCATAGTGTAGCATAGCATAGCGTAGCTACCAGTTTGAAAAAGAAATTTGTGTTGGAGTTAATTGCATGTGTTGGAAGCCTTTAAAGTGTTTTGGCTAGTTTTGCATGTTTGCTATGCTATGTAGCACAACACAGCATAGTAGCTGGATTTAATTGTGATTTTTATTTTACTTGTAAATGTTTGTTTGAAGATCATGTTGAAAATTTACAACCTTTACTCTTCATGAAGTGAAGCTTTTGAACTTGCTGATTCTGCATTTTGAGATGCCTTTTATCGTTCTTGCATCATCGCTACACCGTGCTACGCTATGCAGCGTAGCATAGTGTAGCAGCTAACATAGCCTACCTTTACTTAATCTGCCACTTTTTTAGTAAGAGAAACTTTGTTGAAGGACTTGAAGTTGAACAAGAAAACTAGTTTTGAAGGCTGGGGTGCTTGCTAAGTGCAATTGGAATCACTAGGTAAGCTGGGCCTTTCTATTTTGCCTTTGCTACGTTGTGCTATGCTACGTAGCGTAGCACTTCATCTTGCAGCAGTTTGGTTTCCTAAGAAATTTTCTTCTGAGGCCTGCTATGCTACATAGCATAGCATAGTGTAGCAAACTTCTTGACTAGAAAACTTTCCGAGCTATTTTGTTGATCCTGAGCACCATCGACAACCCTTAGCATGCTTTCTAAATGATCTGTTAGCCGGTTAAATTGTTCAAAGTGGATAGTCTAAACTCAGAGCATACATTTCGTGCCAAAGGGTCATGAGGCTACACTTGTGGAAATGTTTGCCTCAGTTCCAAGACCTTGGTGAAGCAAGAATTCCCTAAAAATTTAGGGTGTTTCATTGGACCCTCTTTGTTAGCATCTGGAGGATGGACCCGAGAGACGCCGACAAAGAATACGAAACACCACGAAAGAAAAAATGCTAACATTGCTCTATGGTGATCATCAAGATTTCACTAGCTATGCTTGAGAGTGTTGGATTGGTTATGCAGGGAAAAGAAAAGGGTTAAGCAGGGGGGAAGGAGGTTCAGGAAAATGGTAAAGATGAAACTTAGCAGAATCCCTTGTTAGAATGCTTGTGAGGGAGTTGTTTGCATGGTCATCTTTGCTTTTGCTGACCTCTGACCTCTCATCAAAATGCTTAGAGAGGGTGATTGAGAAACATCCTATGTGCCATTTGTTTTAGGCAGGTTTTTTTGCAAGATTTTTCTCTTTTAGGATTTTTCTTTTGTTGTTTTGTCATTTACATTTTCAAACAACCTTGTTGTTGCAGGATCGATGTTTCTTTCCCAGGATGAGTTGTGTTACATCCACATGGGGCTTTAACCTACCTACAAATGTTTCCCATGTGACAAGCTATGTTACATGTGTCATGGACTTTGCGGTTGAGCATATGGCAGGACTTTATAGGTATTAGAAAAAGCTTGTAAAAGAGGTGAGAGATTGGATTGCGAGTGTAAGGAATAAGGTAAAGGGGTTTAAGGGGGAGGATAGGATGTGCACTTTGAAGTATCTAAGCTAATCAAGAAGATCATCTTGTAATGATGTAGTGTCCTGCTACCATGGCGCAACCCACCTCTGACCGACACCCCTCTAGTACACACCCTACAAACACAACAGAAAGCAAACCAGGAGAAAAAACCATGATGCAAAATGAAGGCAAAGGTCTTGCTTGATGTGGACGTTGTTGGAGCTTTGGACATTGTTCTTGAGACATGCAACATCCAAACTAGGAAGGCCAGCAGCAGCCTTGGCAGCATCAGTGTGGAGGAGTTGGCACCAAGGAAGCTAGGAGTTACTATGAATATAGATGCTCAAGAATCCCTGCCCAAGGCAAACATTATGCAATTCAGTTGTGAGATGGGCTACCCAGTAGCCAAATGTCTTTTGGGCTCAGGCAACGATGGGGGTTGGAGGATAATAACATTGTGGCTGGGCCATAATAACACTAGGACTCCAGCAATAGGCGCTGACCAGGGAAGCTACTACTAGGGAGATGAGCCATGGTGGTGATAACTTCGAAGGGTCAGCAGGATGTCAGAGGACATCTCTGGAGGATAAGAAATATGCCAGGAGTAGTGGAATTGCATATATTCTAGAGGGTGTTTTCTTGGCATCATGAGCTACATTCTAGAACTACAACCTCCCACCCCATGTTGGCATTGTGCACGCTCACTTGCTTGATGAGTCATGATGCATGCTGGGGACATGCCACGAACCCAGTTTAAGGTCCTAGTAGACCATGATGTGCTGGTTTAAGGTCACAACAGACTTTGGTGCACTAGTGTAAGATCCTAGCAGACCATCGTGCTAGTTTAGAGTTCCAGCAGGCTGTTGTGCTAGTTTATCATCGTAGAAGATGATGGATAAGCTACTTTAAGGTCCCAACAAACTGCTTGTGCCAGTTTAACATCTTGGCAAATGGTCTATGCTAGTTTATAGTCATAGCAGACTATCTATGCTATTTTATAGTCGTAGCAGACTATCTGTACCAGTTTATAGTCGTAGCAGATTGTCTGTGCTAGTTTTACATCATGGCAGATGAGCTTTTCTAGTTTTACATCATAGCGGACGTGTGCTCACCTTTGCCAGTTTTACATCGTAGTGGACATCTGCTTATCTACTTCATGCATCAGATGTAGTACAGCTTGAGATACAAGTGATTCACTAGATTTGCATAGTCGTTGCCATCCATATCTGCCAGCTTGAAGGCCCCATTCCCAAACGCTTTTGTGTTCATGTATGAACCTTCCTAGTTTGCTGAGAATTTGTTCATATGCTCACGGACAGCCTTTAGAACGAGGTCTCCCTTTTGTATTGGCCGTTGATTTGGATTTTTATGATGTTTCTACTACTTCTTTTTTTGATAATTCTCTATGGGACCTAGTGTCTATGCATGCTCCTCCTCTATTGAGTCAAGGTCGATGATCCTTGACTCGTTATTCTAGGCTTCGCTCACGACATTCGATAGGATCATCCAGAGTGATGGCACCTGCAACTCAAGAGGTAACACCACTTCAGATCCATAAACAAGACTATAAGGTGTCTTACCTGTTACAGTCCTGTATGTCATCCTGTAAGCCCATAGCACATAGAGTATTTTCTCATGCCATCGTCTCTTGCTATTGTTAAGCATTTTCTTCAGTAAGTTGATGATGGACTTGTTTGTAGCCTCTACTTTTCTATTCGCCTGTGGGTAATATGGTGAAGAGAACAATTGTCTAATGCCAAGATTGCTGCAAAAGGTTTGAGTTTCTACACTACTAAACTATGGCCCGTTGTCAGTCATAATAGTCAAGGGAAGAGTAAACCTTGTCACGATGTTGTCCAAGATGAAGTGGCAAATCTACTAAGATGTAGTCTTCCTCAGGGGGATAGCCTCTACCCACTTAGTAAAATACTCAGTAAAGATGATGATGAAGCTATGCCCTATGGAAGACTTAGGCATGATAGATCCTATGATGTCTAGTCCCCATTGCTGGAAAGGCCATGTGATCTGCATCAGATGTAATTCTTTAGGTGAAACGTGTATGAGATTTGCGTATCTTTGGCATGTATCACATGTCTTGACTTTGCCTAGGAAATCATGCTTCATGTGAGGCAAATAGTACCCTAGATGTCTGATTTTTGTAGCCATGGCTCTAGGTGCTATGTGTCCACCACATAGTCCCTCATGTACTTCATTAATCACCTTCTATGCTTGCTCCTTATTTACGCATGCTAGCAATATCCTGTCATAGGAGTGTTTTCATAGGGCGTTGTCTCCCATAAGCACATATTGCCGA
Organism: Gnetum montanum; assembly: GCA_015680685.1. Classification (NCBI taxonomy): domain Eukaryota; kingdom Viridiplantae; phylum Streptophyta; class Gnetopsida; order Gnetales; family Gnetaceae; genus Gnetum; species Gnetum montanum. The sequence goes on from MNCI01010443.1 coordinate 991,311, forward strand.
GCACACTTACGAATTACATCTCTCTGGGTAGATGTCAATCTACTTGGGGGTTCACCATGTTGTAGGTAGGTTTTAATGTTGGCATACCACTCTTGGGTGTCCGCAGCGATAATAGATGCTACATGTACTACCTGAGTGATAGGCTCTGTACACTCGGTAATCAAAGCTAGCAAATTTGTGAACAGATGTAATGACACATTTAATGCTAGGGTGGCCAGGGCATCTACTACAGTGTTTTCATTACGCGGCACATGTTGTACATCCATTGTTGCAAACTATTTGAGTATGCTTTTTGCTAAGTCACAGTAGGGCTGCAGGTGTATAGCCTTGCAAGCATAGACCTCAATGATTTGATTCACAACAAGTTATGAATCTCCATGAATCTCCAAGTGTTGTATGCTTAATGCTCAGGCTACTAAGAGGCCCCTGAGTAACTCTTCATACTCTACCACGTTGTTTGTACAAAAGAATGCAAGACGATAAGAAAAAGGTTGCGTTTCCCCATAGGGGAACGAAATGATGGCAGCCACACTACCCCCTCACATGGTCAAGGTGCCATTAAAGTGTAAAGTAGCCTCAAGGTATGGTGAGATGGCATTGATAATGCTAACATGCTCATCTAATAATTTGGGATCTATGATTGCCTAGTCGTCAACGAGTGAGCTCATAAGTTGCGTTGCTATAGCCTGACCTTTCATCGACGATTGGCTCACATAATGCAAATCAAATTCCATTTTTATTACTTTCCACCAGGCTATACTACTACTTTCATATAGGTTGTTTGTGATAGCCCAATTGTAAATAATGTTAATCTTACTACGGAATAGGTAGTGTCTCCACTTCTTTAATGCAAACACTAAGGTAAGGCAGTTTCTCTCCACCTCATTATAATTTTCCTCATACACTATCAGTGCATGAATTAGGTATTACATTGGTATGTTAGAACCATCATCCCATTTTTGACATAATAGTGTTGCGATAGACGTGTCCAAGGTGGCAAGGTAGATGAAGAAAGGCTTATCCCTCTATGGTAGGTAAATAGTTGGGAGGTGTAAAAGGTCTTTCTTCAGATCATCAAAGGATTGTTGGCATTGTTTTTTCCATTCAAAGTTAATCCATTTCTTTAGTAGATGTTTCATGGGGTGTAAGTTGTTAGTCAACTTTGCTATAAACCTTCTGATGAACTGTACTCTACCTTGTAACCTGCGCAATTCCTTAAGATTTGTAGGTGGCACCAGGTTAATGATGGCCTTAACTTTGTTAGGGTCCATCCATATTCTAGCCTCTAATACTACAAACCCTAACATGCGTCTGATTCTCACCTTGAAGACACACTTTTTTGGGTTAAGGCATGATTCGTGCATTTGGCAACATTTGAGAACTTCACCTAGATCATTGGGATGATTAGTGGCCTTTTTAGATTTGACTAGTATATCATCCACGTAATCATTCAACATTTCTAGGATGTAGTCACTAAAGATGTAAGTCATGGCTTCCTGGTAGGTTGATTCAGCATTCTTGAGACCAAAAGGCATCATAGTCTAACAAAAGGTACCTCATGGGGTCATGAAGGTTGTTGTTAACTAATGCTCTAGGTTAATGCAAATTTGGTTGTAGTTGGAGAAACCATCCATAAAGGATAACAGAGCATGACCAGCCGTAGTGTCAATGAGTTGATCAATACTCAGAAGTGGAAAATCACCTTTGACCGTTGCCTTATTCAGATCCTGGAAGTCTATACAGATTTGTATTCCTCCTGTTTTCATAGAAACTACAACAATGTTAGACACCCATTCTAAATAATTAATTTCCCAAATGAAACCAGCCTGATATAGCTTGGTGATTTCATCACATACGGCCAGTGCGATCTCTGGTTTTACCTTGCAAGCCTTTTTCTTAACTTCTTTCATACGCAGGTCTAAGACAATGTTATGTTGTATTAGCCTTAGATCTAAACCTGGCATGTCATTGTATGACCATGCAAAGACTTCAATGTTATCTTGCAGAATTTTGGCTACATCTTTGTGTGTCTACAAATCTAGGAGGGAACTAGGTTTCAACATTTTTATCTCCCCCCTTAGATGTGGTCACAAGCATTTCGATGAGAGGGTCCTCAGTTACATCCCCAGCCTCTAAATCTAGGGCTTGGACTAGATGCTCAGGCTAGTCTGGGGATGCTTCTAAGGATGCTATAGTGCTAACTACAGGTGATTCCCAGTCTATTAGCTCTAGGTTCAGTTGTCTTGCGAGTTCACCGTGTGGACCTATTAAAGCTAAAGGTGAAGAGAGATCATGATGGATCTCCATTCTCGCTCAACCTACCAAAATGAGATGAAAGTCTAGTCAAGAGATACATGTTTGTAGTAACTATGCATAGTGAAAATTTGCAAAGTATCAATGAAATGTGAGCAATATAAATAAGTAGAAAGTATGATAAAAAGCTTAATATTTGCTGGTTTAAGGTTGTGACAGATCGCTTGGAAGTAAAAATGTAAAATTGCTAGTATAAAATGCAAAAAAATGTTAGTTTAATTTCTTTGCATATTGCCAACAAGTTGGATTATTAGTTTATGGTCATTGTGGACCGCCAGAATGTGAAAATTTGAAGGTGCTAGTTTAACGTCTTTGAGGACCGCTAACGAGATATTTTTGTGAAGGTAAACAGCTAGTTTGAAGCATGTCAAGGCTTTTCACTCAGGCCTAGCTACCTTAATGTGAACAGTGCTACTACACCATGGAAGGCATGCTACGCTGCATGGAACACCCCACATTAATCAAGGAGAAAGAATGAAAAGTTTCCTTTTCACCATTGTGGCTATAAATAGGGGTTAACCCCTGGTAAACTCATCATTTTTGTCATAATAGTGCAGAGCCCACATTCGGAGCGTAGAGTGATTTTGTCAATAGGGAGCAAGGTGATTCGATGTAGCAATGAAGAAAGAGTCGGCAAGTGAGATGATGGCTCCCAGGAACGGACGCAAACACCTAGCACTCACCAAAGTTGACAAAGTAAAAGAAACCCTAGGGCATGTGTCGTAGGTGCACGTCATGGTGCGAGAGAAGACACCATTGGCTTGGTAGGCTGCTATGCTTCCTCTATTTTCTTATGTCTCTATTATTGTTTCTACTTTCCTTTTTTTTGTTTCTACGATGTTTATTTTGCAATATCTATTTTCTGTCATGGTGTTGTCATTATTTTTTCCCTTACATCATCATTGTTGCCATTTCGGCCATGACGGACATATGGATGCTATGCTAAGGTTTCATGCAATGTCGCCTAGACCGCCATTGCTAAGGCTATCATTGCTGCAGAGGCTTGGACGATTTGAGCCACTTGGCATTCAAATAGCGTAGCGTATGATCCTTAGAAGGGTTTGGCCATGTGCGTGATATGACAGCGTAACACATGTTCTATCATAGCGTGATGCTAATTGCTTTTTCAGGCATATTTGTTGAATGGATACAATGTATTAAATTCTTCTTTGTTTAAATATTTGTCTTTAGTTTTGTTGTTGCTATGCTAAACTAATTCTTCTACGCTATTGCCTTCGTATTTTTTTCCTATGCTATATGCATGAAGAGAATCATGCTACACTATCTACTAAATACTAATTCTACTATGCTATATTTGAACTCCACTCGAACATGCCGTTAACATTTGCTATTGTGTTTTGTAGGGTGGCACTAAGGCCAATCTCAATTGTCCTAGAAATTTAAGGGATCCTGTGCTATGTAAGTGAACCAGTGGCCAATGTCCCTTCACCCCATGCATGTGCGGGGTAGCAAGCGGTTTGGTTCCAGAATGGAGCGCAGGACTTTCTGCAATTTCTCCTCTAGCACTTCAGTATGATCATTTGGTCACACTTGGTGGAGGAGGTAGTGGCCGTCATAATAGAAACCCCATTGCTTGAAGAAAATCGGGGTGTTCTGAGATTTTTAACGAATGGAGCAATTAGCAATGGGCAGGTAGAAGGATCTAGTCAGTGCCCAAGAAATTTGAGGCATTTGACTTGGATCTGGAAGATGCCTAAGTATAATTGCTACCATTCATATAACACTTTTTTTATTGCACGTCACATGGGAACATGCTTCCAGAACCCACCAGGAACCATTTACTGTGCCAACAGGTGATTTTTGTAAACATGTTCTACTATTCTATGCAATTTTTTCTATAATAGGAAAAAGTTAACAGTGTGTTTTTGTTACTAGGTTTTTCATCAACAAGAATGGGCTTCACAGTGCTACCAATGTGTTGGCCTTAGCACAAATGATATTGTGGGAGTTTTCTTCTACTAAGAATATGCGCGTAGGTGTGATAGGCCAATGTAGGGGTGAGTACAGAACTTACCAAACTTGGTATTCAAAGCTCTACGACAGATGTAAGGAATTCGATTAGTTGGATGGGGGATGGGCACCCTTTAAACCGATCACCGTTGAAGATGTCTTGGTTGATCTTCTGCCATTCCCATCACCATTTAGACCTAGTAAGCTAAACAATCAATTACTGCATCTTCAAATTTTGTTCCTACTTTTCTTCTGCTTCTTATGCCTTGTCTAACTTATTTTTTTATTTTTTTTATTTTTGTGCAAACTGCTATAGAGGTGAAGAAGTCTCTGCAGGTGACGGTGATCACCTTTGGGCATTAGGAGGCCAACATCTACTTCAATTATGAGGAGGTAGATTAGAGCCAATGCTAGTTATGCAACATGGCCTCGAAATCCTTGATCAAGCACCTTCAAGATGCTGGGCTCATGGATTTGTTCTTGGCCACAAACCTGAGCATCCCTGCTGCTGAGATGCTCATCCTAGCTAACTCCTTTTCTGAAAAGGTATCCTGCTTCTGCACACATGTACACGACATGTGGGTGATCCTTGAAATCAATGACTAGCTATTCATGGACCTTTTTGATGTCCCTACTGATGGTCTCCCCATAGGGTCAAACACCAAGAAAGAGGCAAACCATTAGAGGGACATTGAGGAGTGGCTAGGGGTTGCAAAAGGAAAAAAGGAGATCCTCATGGAGAAGGTCAAGCCGAGAGCCGCAAAAGATGTTTACCCCATCTTCTGTGCCTGTGTGTTTCCCAAGCTACTTTTCCAAGGGAAGATTATTGGGATTGAGCAAGCTTGGGTGATGTGGGAGGTCATGGAAGAGAGGGCCCACTAAAACTAGGCTAGGCATCTTTGCAAAGGCTTGCAAGCTGAAATGGTCATGCTTCATAAGAAGCATGAGTCCTGTTTCAACGTGCACCATGATTTTTACATAGCTTATGTATGGTGTTTTGTGGAGTTTTTTGTAGTCCATGAGAATGGAGTCTGGGTTATGCGAGATCGTAACCAGATTTCCAAACCGTGGATCTGTGAAATCCTCCAGACCACCCAAGCCCAAGACCCCCCATAAGCTATTGGGAAGTCATTTTCCATGATGACTAAGGAATGGGTGGCCTGCAACTTCTGTGGCTAGGACAACATGGGAGAGGTGCCCCTGCTGCTCCAAGAAACATATCATAGGAAAAACGTCTCATTGCTGAGACAGCGATCACTAAGTTGCAATGAAAGAGGTCTCATCCAACTGAGGAGCCACCCCGTATGGATGAGAAAGGAGGGCCATCATTGTGGTTTAAGCTACGTAGGATAAAGCCTCCCATCGGTAAATTCTCTTCTCTGTGTTTGTTTCTTCACCTTTTGATTAAATGCTTGCTACTATGTGCTACGCTAGGCGGCGTAGCATAGTGCAGCACCTATTTTAAGCTAACATGGTTTAAGCTATAATGCAAATATATTTTTGCTGCCAGAGGAAGAAGAAGAAGGTGATGAAGAGGTGTCAGCCCCCAAGATGAGGGTGGCAAATAAAAATGTGGGGGGCCCAGTCATAGATGAAAGGGCCCCGATCAAGAGGGAAGAAGCTCCTGCCATTAAGGAAGGGGCTCCTGTTAATGAAGAATGCCCTCCTATTGAAGAGGAGGAAATTTTTGGAGACAAAGAGGAGCCTCCTATGGACGAGAAGGATGTTGGTGTCTGAAACACCGTGAAAATTACGGGTCGGCCTCAGGCGAAGATTCGTAATTTGAGCAAGAACGCGCCTCGAATTTGTCTAAGGACAAGTTTACGCTCTATCACGCATGGCAGCGTGATGAGCGTAATAGGCTCCAAGATAATTAAAGACGAATTTGGTGAAGGACAAGTTTACGCTCTATCACGCACGGCAGCGTGATGAGCGTAATAGGCTTCGAGACAGCTAAAAGCGAATTTGTTCAAGGACAAGTTTACGCTCTATCACGCACGGCAGCGTGATGAGCGTAATAAGCTCCAAAGCAGTTGAAGGCAAAATCTAGAAAGGTACGATGAGTTGGCACTTTTTCTTGCGGCGCATAGCATAAGTGGCCTTTACGCTCATTACGCAGCGGTGCGTACCAGTGCGTGGGTCATGATTCAAAGTTGCACGCTCCTTACGCTCCACCACGCGCCGCTACGTGGTAAGCGTAAGTTTGCATTATTTACGCTTTATCACGCGCAGTTGTGTGATGAACGTAAGTTAAGACTTGGTTTACGCTTCACCACGCGCGGCTGCGTAGTGAGCGTGCGTCACATTTACGCTTTGCCACGCACAGCTGCGTGATGAGCGTAAAACGATTTTGAACTCATCGTTTTTACGTCAGTGCGTTCATACACGCAACACAAAGCGAATGAGCGTAAACACAGCCAAGACACGCCCATGGGTCTGCTCTTTACACGCACAGCACGCAAACAAGCGTGTTGTGCGTAGTCGCAGTTAGATGAGCGTGTTGTGCATAGTTGCAGTTCGACTTAAAAGAATCGCGCCAACAGGATCCGTGACATTTGGGCCCACATCATCAGGGTTGCGCATGTCGCAGCCTATAAATACCCCGCCTAACAAATACACAAAAGAGAAGGGGGGATTTTGAAAAGAAAAGGGAAAGTTGGCAAGTTGATGAACGAGAGCACCAGAGCACTTATCGCTTTTTGTTGACAGCAGATCAAGAGGACAAGAGCATTTTCTGAGCAAGGGAACACTCATCGCCTTGAGCAGAGAAACAAGAGCAACCTTTTGGTAATCGCTGCAAACACGATCCGTTAGCCGAAACAGAACACAGCACGCTTGAGTCCTAATAGCAGATCTACCCGAAGCAAAGAAGCAGAACAGGAATTGCAGAGTTGTCTCGCCCAGTTAGCAGGTTCTATCGTTCAAAAGATCGACAGACTTCAGAGCTTGACCATTCCTGCACCTAGGCTTTGGGTCTACAAGGTAGATCAGATTTCTGTCCACACAGTTTTCTTGTTGTTTTGCGTTCATTTTGTATCCAGTTGTTGGGGGTTTTCTCCCATTGTAACGTAATATACACGGAAGCATATATCCGATCCAACATTGAGACATAGATCTTTGATCTTTGTGAAGTATACGTTTTTCTCTCCCGATTAGCATCTTTCCGGCGTTTTAGCGTTATCTTCATAACGATCCATCTACGTCGCTGTCTCCCCGTTTTTACGATCTCTCGCAACAAATCATGTCACGCAAAAATCCGTAATCGTCACCGCTTTTACTGACCCGTAAGTCCCTGTCTGATCGACAAGACCGTTCAGGGCGCCGCGGATTCATTTTTCCAGCTTAGCCCTTGTGCGGATCCGTGGCTAAAACTGTGTACGCCGGAATATCGGTCGGTATTTCCAGCTGCCGACATTTTCTGTCGTTACAGTGTCTTAAAAGGAAAGGCCCCAGCAAATAAAGAGGAAGCCCACATCAACCGGGAAGGGACTTCCACTAGAGATATCTTTGTTGAATGTAGTTCAGCATCAGAGGAGGTGACAAATGCTAAGGGTGCTATCATAGTTTTGAGCCAAAAAGGAGGGGAACTTCAATTAGATGCTGGTGAGTTTGATAATATATTTGACAATATGTCGATGGGTGATCGTCTCACTATCACCCCTGATGGTTTACTAGGTAGGAGCCCTTACACTATCGTTTATGTTACTCACAACCTTATTGTAGTCCATCTCAATCATTACTAACGTGTTTGGTTGCATGACAGACAACATTGTCAATGCTGTAGGACCTCCCTTAATTTGAATAGAACCATGGGCTGAGACCCCCACAAAGCTTACATTCATGCAAGGGGTTGTTGATTACATGATCGGTTGTCTTAGACAGGTCAATCCTAAAGTGGGTAAGTAAACTAGCTACACTAGGCTTCTTGAGTTGCTAACTTTGCTATACTAATGTGACTAATGCATCCTTTGTGTGGTTACAGCCTCTTGACTCAAGTGGGATTTAAAACAAGCGCTAAAAGTCGATGCCATGCCTACATTCCCACCAGAAGTGGCCAAGGTGCCTCGTCGCATATACGAAAAGGCTAGCAAATGTGCTTTGCACTAGGCACGCTCCTTGTGGGAGTGTAGGCGCATCAATGAAGACCTGTGAAAACGAGTCCAGAGGACTGAGAAAGAGAAGGCTAAACTGAGTGCCAAGGTGGGAGACCTCTAATCCAAGAATGAGTTCCTCTTGGCTTGTGATACCAATGATGGAAATTGGCACATGGCTGTCATATATTATGCTAGATATTAGACAGCTGTGCGGCATAACAACAAGGCTACTTGGGAGATAATAGAATAGCAGATGCATATGGAATTATTGCCTCACAAGAACTAGGACTAGAAAGACTACAGTGCTAGAGTTTACAAGTGGAGATAGTCCCAAAAGAACCATAAACATATGTATAAACTGGAACATGCCACCTACCACAAAAAATACTAGGATGCTTCAGTGAAGGTGTTTACCCATGAAGCATTCCTAAACGCCATTGGTGCTTCTGAAGCTTACAACAAGTTAATGGAGCAAGAGACGGTCACTGAATCTCCTGAACAAGAAGTGGATCTTCCCACAGGTGCAATCGCTACTACCTCCTTTTCTCTAGGATCATTGAAAACACCACAAAATTTTGGCCTAGCACTTTCAGACAAGATTCAAGCTAAGTCATGAAGCTACCCAAGCATGAATACAATATGACCAAACATGGAGGCCTCAATTCAAATCCTGATGGTTCATGATTCAACAAGAAAGGTTCCCCTAGGGTCCATAGGTGATTACACCAACTTTTGGCATCTAGAATCAAACGTTTTGGGCTCAAAATGCTTGTTTTGGCTAAGTACACTTTGGTTATGCTGTCGCTTATGCTGTAAAGCGTAAGGATCAGCGTAACCAACTTTTGGAGCCCCAAAAATGAGTCGAAATAGGCCAAAATCAAGCATAAGGACCCCCTAGGACCTACACTAAGGCCCCCAATAGCTCCTAGCCTCTAGAAAATCAAAATTTTGGACTTAAATGAGGTATTTTCAGTTGATTACGCTGGAGCTACATTTTATTACGCTGCATAGAGTATGAACAGCGCAACCAAGGAAAATGGGATAAAATAGGCATTTTCAGGTAGCATCTTTGACATTTGAGCATCCCCCAGGGGTAGGCAGCATTTTTACATGTTCACAAGCTTCAAAAAATTCAGTTTTGGGCTTCAAATATGTCATTTTAGACTTCTTATGTTGGGGTTACAGTTTCATACGCTACACAACGTATGAACAACGTAACAAACGTAAACAGGCCCAAAATGGTAGCCAAACAGAGTCAAACTTTGCATCCAAGCCACCCTGGAGAGTAGGCAGTAGTCAAGAAATATCCAAAAGGCATCAGCATACAAAAATAAGCTCAAAAAGGGCAAAACTAGTTGGTTACGCTGGCGTTACAGTTTCATACGCTGCACAACGTAATGCCCAACATAATCAACCAAAACAGGGCCAAAACGACATCCAAATTAGCCCAAATTTGGCACATAGAACTCTTATGACCCATGGTATGCCGATCCACTCAAAAAATGGGTCTCACAAGTAAAAATCGAGTTCAAAATGCACTATTTTCAGGTCATATGCTATTAGTTACGCAGGCATGCTTCCAGCAGCATAAACACTTTCATATGCTGGACACTAGACGCTAATGCAAGAACAAGTTGCACACACATAAGATCCAGATCCACACATGCTAGAAGCTTTAGAAGCCCAAAAATAGCACAGAATTTCAGATCTGGAGGCCAGACACCCAAATCCATGCTTGTACATTAACATTTGTTGCATTTTTGATATTTTTTTTAGTGTTTCAAGTCCTTACGCTAGGCATTACGCATGCCATCATAAGAGATCTTGGATGATGATCTATACATTGTAACAATTTCTATGCATTCTGGTCAAAATGGTCACATGCATCACCTAATTTGCATTTCCCGCACTCGACAGCAATGGATCTTCACACAGATCCGCATCCCATGCATCTAAACCGTATAAATACCCCAATTTTCCATGAGATAGGGGTTAGAAAATTTGATCATAGAGCATCCTATACCATTCATATACTAAAAATTCCAGGCAACATTTCATATGCTAGGCATCAGACTTGGTTACGCTAAGCAAGGGAAATCTTGGTCACGCTGTAGAACCTACAACCAAAAACCTGTATTCCCCAGCATCCATTTACATCCATCAAGGATGACGTCTGACTGGTGGTAATCCACAACTACGTTTGACCAGTGCACATTGTAATCATTTGTAATACACATTTTCTACATTTTTTCCAGCCAATTTTCAGTTTTCACACAATTTGCATCATTTACTTTGTTTTCATTGTTTACCGTTTACATTCATTACACTTTTTACGCTTGTTTGCATTCTATTTTCGTCGTTTGCATTTTTTTACACATAACCCAATGCCATCGCAATTGCGTACACTTGGGGAAGTGCTTGTTTGATCTGCGTGCAGACCATCCAAGGCACTCTACCTTTGTTGTTTTTCCAATAGGCCCTCAGGTGAAGGGAGGGTCTTACTATTTCATCCATAGATCTCTCGGCGTCTATTCATTCTAGCCTCTTGCCGACGATTTAAGATAGTACAATAAATTAGCGCTAGAAGGAAGACCTTTCCATTTGCATTCGGTTTTCTTGTTCACAGTGTCCCAGATCTAGCATACAGCTATTAATAGCATCCACAAGCTGAACCTTGGCAGAATAACTCCCCATAGCATCCATACGTTGATCACAGCTTTCACACACTACACTCCAGTGTACACATGCTCGCATCAGCCTTCAAATGCTACCCCCTGCTCATTGACTTCATTTAGACTCTATTCTTAGCTTGCACACGCTGCCCTTTGCTGGCACATGATGCACATGGTTTCTAGAACCTATCCACAACTACACACGCTACCCTCTTTTGGCACACACTGTAGACTCTGTCCAGAACCTTCTCCCTGGCGTACACATGTTGTGCCTTAGCCTCAAAACATTGTCCATAGCACTCCGACGTTGGCTCTGGCTTCTTACACTGCAGTTCATATGTTGTCAATTTTACACTTAGAAAATTTTTTCACACACTACCAGGTTCTTACTTAGAAAAGTTTTGACAACTTAAACTTCACACGCTGTATATTTCACATGTTGCATACCGCACAGACTTGACATGCTTCACATGCTACACACTTAGCCCGAAACACACTCGACACTTGTTAGCCAACCTATACGCTGACCCATCACACATCACCATGGAGTCATCTCAGAACTCTAACGCACGCATCTTCGTAATCCTCACACAAAAATAGTACAACTTTATCTGTGTGAAGATTCAAGCCAACCTTCCCATTGACCACGAAAAGAAGGAAGCGAAATGAAACTTTGAGCACATATACATGGGGGGTCATGAATTCACTCCCTCTGCATATGACATCATCCCCCTTTCTGAGCCCCAGCATCGACTCATCTCCCAGCTCCTTGTGGCAAGGAGCCAAAACTCATGGTGACCCACTAAGGAGCCCCAAAACCAAGATTAGGAACATGACTTCACGGCACAATCTGAACATGAGGATTCATATTGCATCCTCACTCCTCGTGCCTACGTGAATCCATCATTCCACCCTCACATGGGATAGATGGCCCCTTACCAAGCATCAATGAGCACACAAGCACCAGTATCCCGACAAAGATTACCCATGTCCATCTCCACCCAATACATACCACAAGTGCAAACACATGGAACCCCTTTCGTCACTTCAGCTTTGCACATCCAGGATGTCACTTCATAGTTTGTGTCTAGGTAAGGAACCACACCTCTTATTCAACAACCCACTCACTTCAATGTGCCACACCCTGCAACCACAACTATGAACATTGCTCCATAGCAACAAATGACAACCCAACAATCTCCCCAACCAACTGATCTACCTACCACTGAAGAGTGGGTAGAAGCCAAACAAATGATGCAAGCATTAGCTGAAGAGGTAAAGCACCTTAAAATGGCAAACACTGAACAAGTTAAAGTACTAGAATTCTACTAGGATGATCCAATTAGCTCTTCAATGCCACCATTAGCTTTACCCAAGGGAATTACACTCCCATAGTTAACCAAGTACAATGGGAAGGGATACCAAAATGCTCACTTGGTAACATTCTGATCAAAGACTCTATTGATTCAAGCTTGGCCCCACACAATCCTATGCGTGTTTGCCATGTCCCTAATAGACAGTGAATTAGACTAGTACTGAGCCCTACCATGTAACTCCATATCCTCTCTGGAGGATCTGTTACATCAGTTCGTCACTTGGTTTAACTACAACCTCAAGCCTGAGGCCACACTAGACACTCTGATACAGGCGAAACAAGCACCACTAGATCCTGTGCAGAAGTTCATTCAATGATGGAGCGTAGCCCTTAACGAACTTCATGAGCCCATCCCTGAAACGTATTTGCTTATGATTCTAAAGGGAGCCATGAATGACTTCGTTAAGTCAAAATTGTACTACCTAAGCGCTCAAACGTTGAGCCAAGCCTTCACATAGATCAAGAACATTGAATAAGCTACATAAACCAGCAATGATCCTGCCTATGTGGCTTACAAGAACCAACACATTGCCAAACAAAATACAACAATGGAAATTGTAGTCATAAGCACAAAAACAACAAACACTAGTACCAACACACTTGCAAAGACAGGGGCCACCCCAAGGCCAAAATTTCAATGCAAGGATCGCTCTAAGTATACGTTGCTACCCATGTGACCCTCTGAACTACTAGAGCAACTCCTCAAAGCCAAGAAAATCCAATACAAACAAGTAGTGGAGAATTCCCACTGAAGACACAACAAGTACTACGAGCTACTAGGGAACCCCATCTTAGCAGCATCAAAAGAGCCTCTGGTCCCATGACACTTCAAGTTAGATCCATTCTGACCACTAAATGTCCAATCACAATACTGACAACTGTCATGCCTTACAAGATGATCTTTAGACAATGATAGAATAGGGCCAACTCAACATCAACACTCTAAGCCAACCTAGCACAAATGATGCCTCCTATGTCATAAACTCCATTAGCATAGGAAGCAAGCCCAAACCTATGCGAAAACCTTTCGTGATCCATATGCCTCTCAACAAGGCAACAATCCCCTCTATCTCCACGAGCAAGAGGCCTTCCATTGTCATCCAAGTGCCACCTCGAGCACCTGCAAAACATTTTGTGGTCAAAGTACCACCGCAATCATCCGCTAAGACATTAAACTAGCATGATGCACCGACCACAACTACAAATAAACCTTTAGTCATCAAGGTGCCACAACAAGCTAGTCAAACACCAACGACTCCTCCCAAACTACCATTTGTTATAAAGGTGCCACCACACGATGGCCCCTCACCTACCTAGAGGTCAACCGTAGGCAATGTCTCAACCCCTTCTCCCTCAAGAGTCGACCTTGCCAACAACACGGGTAAGCCTACCAAATGGTAGCAGAAGCGAACAAACGAACAACGAACAACATCCATAGTTGAAGTAAAGGCCACACCAAGCAAGCAACAATCAAACACTGGGGCACTTGCCCCGCATCTCAAGCAAACCAAGCCCAAGCCCTCTACGCAAGAGGCCCATCCCCCAACCCACAGAAAGGAAGCCAAAGCCAATACAATGACCAACAACACAAAATTCGTAGCTGCACTAGCCCAAGTAAAACAAATGCTCAAATAGAAGAACACAACGATGAGCTTGTATGACCTGGTCATGAATTCAGTGACTCACCGTGAAGCCTTGGCTCAAACATTAGCATCCATTCCTATTACGTAGGAGATCCCCGCAAACGAGGAATCCATATGTGCAATGATTTCACAACACATACCATAAGGATTGGGTTCAAACACTTTAGTCATTCATGAAGATGCAGTTAAAGTCAACCCCAAACGAGGGGAGGTCACAATAGCTCCATTTTCAATTAGCATACGTGTTGGGCAATGTACCATTTGCAAAGTGCACGTTGATGATGGTGCAGCAAAAAACGTAGCTTTATACTCTGTCATCGACAAACTAGGCATAGTAGACGAGATCATGCCAACAAAAATAACGTGTTTAAAATCCTTCAACAGATCACATGTCACAGTTAAGAGCACAATCAACTTAGCCTTTTTGGTAGGAGAACAATTCCGCCCCAACGCGGAGTTCACTATCATAGAAGAGATGCCAAGTTTCAACATGATTCTTAGTAGACCTTGGTTAGCCCAACAACGGGTTGTTTCCTCACCGATACATCAAGAATTCAACCTTCCATACGGAGGTGGACAAGTCATCATACATGGTGATAACACTCCCTTTCAAGCCATCCACAACATAGACATGTCACAAGTCTTGAAAGAAGAGTCTCTCGATGGAACACCCACGACAACAAATGCAAGACCTAGAGCTAAAACCCCTGAATGAGTGGTAAAAATCAAAAGCCTCGTAGAGCAACCAAAACCTAGTACACCTCCTAAACCATGTCCGACTAGGAAATGACCACACGATCAGGGCTTTCCTGCAGCCAAAAACATGTCTAATCCTTGCCCACTCTTCACCTTTTTTCATTGTGCATACATCACCTTCATTTGCATTGTACTAGCTTACACACTTACATGAGGCCCAAAAAGGCGTTAAACTAACACACGGCCCTATACAGCTTTAAATTGCCACGCACTGCCCGAAAAGGCCCTAAACTACCACTTTTTCAATTGTTTTCTATTTTTCTTATGCATTTAGGTTCTGTTTTCAGTAGTTACTACTTGAAATTGTGTTCTCTAGTTTCTTCTTTTTCAAGATCACCTAGACATACATGCATACATCCACACATCATCCTGGCATCATGATGGTAAACTGATACCACAGAAAGTCCTGGCATCATGACTTAAAACTGATAACACAGATTCATCCTGGAATCATGACGATAAACTGATACCACAGAGCGGTCTTAGCATCATGACCTATAACTAATACCATAGAGCGGTCCTAGCATCATGACCTATAACTGATACCACAGATCATTTGGAATGATAATAAACTACCACACTCTTATCTGATAGAGTCTGCTAAGACTATAAACTAGCTTGCCTCTCCATAGTCTGCCATGACTATAAACTAGCATTGCATTGTCCACTATGACACTAAACTGGCAACGTCCAACTAGTTATGACGTAAAAATAATCCACAAAAGTCCACCAAGACTATAAACTAGCAACTTCTTCACTGACCTACTAATTTTTTGTTGTAATCAAACGACATGTCTTCATCAACCTGCTGCATGAATTTATCACATGGACTCTGACAACATTGCTATTGCTCAATTTTGTTTACCTGCAGTTGCACATGGTGTCTCCATCACATCGATTTCATCCATGTTTAAAGTGTTAAGCTAAATCATTCACTTGTGGTTTTCTTATCTTCTTGGAGTTGTGTTTGCAGGATGACACCTAGAGGTGTTCGTACACGGATGCACTTCATCATGGTGACATGGTACCACATTGTTACTGATGCATGGAACCAAGTTAATCAAACCATTCGCAAGTACATTCCCAGTTCCCCAAACATCCCTTATTTCCTAACATGTTATGTCTACCCTGATCAGTTACATTTCCCAGATATATCCCAATCACTCCAAAACTCTAAACACATGGTTGCAGACTGTAACTCTCTAAGTAGTGGCAACACAAAACGATGCACAGCACATGATGACAAGCATGAGTACAACACTAAAAAATATGTTCTTTCCACACACAAAAAAAGAAAAAAAATCAAAGAGAAAAAAATCTACAACAAGACCATTAGCACTTCCCATACACTCCCTAGGAGGGAAGGCAATTTTCTTAAAGGAAACACTTGTGTCTTAATTAATCATGTTGCATCTCACCGCGTGGCTTTGGCAATTGACAATGGGTTCCCTTAAACATGGTACAAGGGTCTCGTTTCTCCAAGGGATGCACTTCCCCACCACATGGCTTTTGTTGTTTACAACAGGTTCCCTTAAACACAGCACAAGGGTCCTATTTCTCCAAAGAACGCACTTCCCATGCCTTGGTTCCAAGTCCGCTAGATACTGGCTATCAATAGGAACCAACATGACTTGTTCACAAGAGAGCATTCTTCTTTCCATAGTTAACAAAAATAATCCCTTGATCAATCTTTGACCTCATAGTTACAAACCCTCTCCCTATACATCTCAAAACCTCATTTCTTGATCCCATGTACTTCTGAACATGGTGCAATGACATCTAGCCAAGTGCCAAAGAACAATGCTTAATACCTAGTTTCTTGTGGTGTTTTGTACTTCTTTTTTGATACCTCTCAGGTATATTCCTCCAGACATCAACAAAGAGGGATCAATGAAAACACCACAAAATTTTGTCCTAGCACTTTCAAACAAGATTCAAGCTAAGTCATGAAGCTACCCAAGCATGAATACAACATGACCAAACTTGGAGGCCTCCGAAACAACCCTCGATGGTTCACAATTCAATAGGCAAGATCCCCCCAGATCCCACAGGCAACTACACTAACTTCCAGCATCCAAAATCAAAATTTTCAAGCTCAAAATGCTTGGTTTTGGCTAAGTACACTTTGGTTACATTGTGGCTTACGCTGCACAACGTAAGGATCAGCGTAACCAACTTTTGGAGCCCCAAAATTGAGTTAAAGCAAGCTAAAATTAAGAACAAGGACACCCTAAGACCTTCACCAAGGCCCCGAATAGCTCCCAGCCTCCAGAAAATTAAAATTTGGGCCTTAAATAAGGTATTTTTAGTTGATTACGCTGGAGCTACATTTTCTTACGCTGTACAGCCTATAAACAGTGTAAACAAGAAAAAATGGAACAAAATAGGCATTTTTAGGAAGCATCTTCGACATCTGAGCATCCCCCAAGGATAGGAAGCATTTTTACATGTTCACAGGCTTCAAAAAGTTTAGTTTTGGACTTCAAATATGTCATTTTACACTTCTTACACTGGGGTTACAGTTTCATACCTTGCACAGCGTATGAACAGCGTAAAAAACCTAAACAGGCCAAAAATGGTAGCCAAACGGAGTCAAACTTTGCATCCAGGACATCTTGGAGAGTAGGAAATAGTCAAGCAACATCAAACAGGAATCAGCGTACAAAATAAGCTCAAAATAGGGCAGAAACACTTGGTTACGCTAGGGTTACAGTTTCATACGCTGCACAACGTAATGCCTAGCGTAATCAACCAAAACAGGGTCAAAACGACATCCAAATCAATCCAAATTTGGCACACAGAACCCTCATGACCCATCGCATGTAGATCCAATCTAAAAATTGGTTTCGTAGGTCAAAAATAGGTTCAAAATTCACTATTTTCAGGTCATAAGATGTTAGTTACACTGGCATGCTTTCACCAGCATAAACACTTTCATATGCTAGACACTGGACGCTGGACACAAGATGCTGATGCTAGAATAGGCTGCACACACATTAGAGCTAGATCCATGCATGTTGGAGGCTTTAGAAGCCCAAAAAAACACAGAACTATAGATTCGGAGGCCAAACACCCAGATCCACGCTTGTACATTAACATTTGTTGCATTTTTGACATTTTTTTAGTGTTTCAAGTTCTTAGGCTGGGCATTACGCACACCAATGTAAGAGATCTTGGACACTGCACTGTACACTATAATAATTTCTATGCATTCCAGTCAAAATGGTCACATGTGTCACCTGATCCGCATTTCCTGCACTCGACAACCATGGATCTTCACACAGATCCGCATCCCACACATCAAAACTATATAAATACCCTAATTTTCCATGAGATCGAGGTTGGAAAATTTGATCACAGAGCATCCTATACACTTTGTACG
Source organism: Gnetum montanum (assembly GCA_015680685.1). Classification (NCBI taxonomy): domain Eukaryota; kingdom Viridiplantae; phylum Streptophyta; class Gnetopsida; order Gnetales; family Gnetaceae; genus Gnetum; species Gnetum montanum. The sequence continues at coordinate 1,009,517 of MNCI01010443.1, forward strand.
CTAAAAATTCTAGGAAACATTTCATACACTCGGCATCAGACTTGGTTACGCTAAGCAAGGGCAATCTTGGTCATGCTGCAGAACCTAGAACCAGAAACCTATATTCCTCAGCATCCATTCACATCCATCAAGGCTGATGTCTGACTGGTCATAATCCGCAACTACGTTTGACTAGTGCACATTGTAATCATTTGTAATACACATTGTTTACATTTTTTCCAGCCAGTTTTCAGTTTTCACATAGTTTGCATCTTTTACTTTATTTTCACCATTTACCGTTTACATTCGTTACGCTTGTTACACTTGTTTGAATTCTATTTTCTTCATTTTCATTTGTTTACACATAACCCAGTTCCATCGCAATTGTGTACGCTTGGGGAAGTCATTTTTTGATCTATGTGTAGACCATCCAAGGTACTCTGCCTTCATTTTTTTATCCAGCAGGCCCTCGGGTGAAGGGAGGATCTTATTGTTTCGTCTGTAGATCTCTCAACGTCCTTTCATTCTAGCCTCTCATCGATGATTTCAGATGGTACAACCACCAAGATGGATGACCATTGAAAAGGAGAAAGCTACTACAAATGTTGAACCAAGTGATAGGTATAGGGAAGATATCATAGAGGAGGAGGTCTGGCACCGCCTTGGGCTCGGTTTGGATCACATGCCCCTCGAGGTAGACGTGGGGCCATCTCGGGTTAGTCACTTTCTGCTATGCGAAAGCTTATGTTCTATTCTAGCTTTCATGTGTTCCTCTAGCTGACTACTTCACTTTTTACAATGTAGATTCACAATGAAGACGCAAGACCTGTAGACGGTAGAAATGAAGAGGTAGAAGAGGGCAGTGCAAAGGAAGGTGATGCAGAAGGAAACAATGTGGAAGGCAACGGTATGGGTGAAGATGATGTGGGTGAAGATGACTTATGAAAGCATGGGTTTTTGATTTTTTGTATTTTTTTTCCAAAACTATTGTAAACATTTTTTGATGGAAAAAAACATTGAATGAAAAAGAGAATTTTGGAAAAGAAATTGGTTTATTGTTAGCTTATGTGTTATCTATGTGATCATTTTTATGTTTTCATTTTTAATGTTTTAGTTTTAGGCCATTTTGGGCCATCACTAGTTTTAGGTCATTTCGGGCCATCGCTAGTTTTAGGCCATTATGAGCCCCTACTAGTTTTAGGCCATTACAGGCCATTGCTAGTTTTAGGTCATTTCAAGCCGTTGCAAGTTTTAGGCCATTATGGACCATTGCTAGTTTTAGGCCATTTCAAGCCGTTGCTAGTTTTAGGCCATTTCGGGCAGCCGGCCGTGATGTAAATAGAAGAAATCTTGCCAATTTTAGGCCTTAGCAAGCTGTGGAAAAGTTTAACGTAAATAGAAGATATGTTAATGATTTAAAGAAAGTAATTTTGTGTACCTAGTGTAGATGAATAGATGTGAGGTGAATAAGCAATAACTGTACAATGGGTGTTGACAGGGCAGGAAGCAATAGGGCTGCTACGCTATGCGTAAATACTTCCTAACCCATCGTGAATTGGGCAAGGCGTAAGGCTGAGGTGCTTTTCTACAACCTTCGTCTACATCATTGTCCTTCACTTGGAAGGATAACTCAGCCCACACATTTTCATTTTCTGAACCAGCATGTTGAGCTGGCTCTCTTGCTGAACGATTAGTATCTATAAAGATAGGCACTTCATTCTCAGAGGTTATGACCTTTGAGCCCTATTCCATATCTACGTTGTTGATAGCTTGAGTTGCTACCTTGTCGTCATGGATTACCACCTCCTTGATTGAATAAGGTAGATGGATCTCCTGATGAATGGGCGAAGAGACAGACCTAAGTTGCACTAACCATGACCTCTCCAAGGTCAGGTTAAACTTGGGCATCTATTCGACCACGATGAACATTGTGTTTGTGGGGAATTGGTCCCCTACCATGAAGTTAATGTGGACCATGCATCTCATCACAACCCATGCCCCATTGAACAACTTTAAGCATGATGTTGTTGTGGGTCTAATCTGGTCGACCAAACCCAGCTTATCCACAATAGGGAAAGGAATGACGTTTGTAGCAGTCCCATCATCAATGTGTACCCTTCGGATCTTATGTTGGCCGACCCAAATTATGATGAATAGGGGTGCTATAGTCACCTAAACTTTCTTAGGGTCTTTCCTAATGGAATCATTACAAAAAGTTAGTTGGGATGGCTTTGGTTCTGTAGGCGCGGAAGGAAGCATCACTAAGTGTATCGCTTCTTCTTTTGCTAGCATGTTCTCGTCAACCAGTATTGATGTTAACATGCAAACCAAAGCCTCATGGTGTGTGGTAGATGTCATGATCAGGTCATACAGGCTCATTGTAGTATTTTTCTGTTTCAAAGCTTGCTTGACCTGAGTAAGAGTAGTCAAAAGGTCTTGGCCACCTTCCTGTTTACTTCTTTTCTACTCTTCCATTTATCCTAGAAGACAAATTTCCTGAGGTGAGACAATTTTGGGTCTCAGTTCAGAACCTTTTGGGTGAGGTGGCAAAGACTGTGCACATGTAGCAATGTTATCTTTCAGCAGTGAGGACGTAGATGAAGGGGGTGAGGACGTAGGCTTGGAAGTACCTGGGGTGGTACTTTCCCTTGACATCTCACCCGTGAAGCACACTTCTTGTTTCTTAGGATAAGAAGGCTATGAAGCTATCTTATGTAGGGCAAGGACTATTGAATGGCTTGTCCCCTTAATAACAAACGGTGCTAATGATGTTAGTGTACGCGATGGTGTGGTTTTGCTTGCAGGTGGTGTAGGGGTGGATGACTGGGGAGAGACTCTCAAGACAAATGGATATTGTGGGGTTACATTAGCCACTGGTGATACTGGTGTGCTACGCTAAGATACACAGACTACAAATGGTTGCTAGGGCAGTCTAGAATTACTATCAATGTCAATGGTGTTGATAATGTAATTGGTGTTGTTGGTGTTAAGAGGATCCGTGTAAACCTGCAGGGATTGATTCTCAGGACTTACTAGGTTTCTTTTGTCTAGTACCAGTTTCCCTTGATCAATCATCCTTTGGATGTCATCTTTTAACGCCATGCAGTAATCTATGGCATGACCACATTGTTGATGGTAGTCACAGAACTGCTCTAGCCTTAAATCCTTAGGAACTGGGGGCTCATTGGGCAAAGCCAAAGAGGGGTTCCTAAGGAGTTTGCAGTATCGTTGATGTTTCTTGGCTTCCTCCTTTGACATCCACTTGTGTTGGATGTACCCACTACCAAGAATTGCTTCAGAAGATTTGAAGGCTTGATAGGCAACGGGGTATACTTTGAGAGATCTTTATGCTCAAAGTTCGATTTAGGTGGTGCAAATGCTTCAATTGTGGATGTGGAAGGTTGAGGTGCGTTGCCCTATTTGGGCATGGGGTTAGTTGCAGGTGTAGATGGTTTCTTTTTATTCTTGTTACTATTGTTGGATTTGGCCTCATTCACCATAGCAGCCACTATGGCTGTTGCAACCTTACCCTTGTCTTTGTCCTTCTTCGTGAAGGTGTTCTTATATGTAACATAGGCCGGGTCTTTGCTTGCCTCAACCGCATCCTGTATGCTCTTAGTCTAGGAAAAATCTTGACTAAGAGTGCGTGGAGCGAGATAGTACAGCTTGGACTTGATAAAGTCATTCACTGCAACCTTAAAAATGGCTAGCAAATGGGCCTCCGCGATGGGTTCACGGATCTCGTTAAGGGTAGCGCTCTAGCACTATATAAATTTTTGTACTAGTTCTAGTGGGTATTTTTTCACGCTCATCAACTAATCCAACGTGACTTCTAGTCTCAAGTTATACTTGAAACGTGTCACGAAATAGGTCAAGAGCTCTTCTAGGGTTGATATGGAGGAGCATGGAAGGGCACAGTACCAATCCAGGGCTTTTCCGGTCAAAGACATGGCAAAGACATGAATGATTGTATGCGACCATTATTGCAAAAGAAGGGACTCAAACCTAAATGTGACAAGATGTACGTTGGGATCACCCTCCCCGTTCTATTTTGTGAAATGGGGGAGGGGCATCCCAGGGGGTAAAGTTAGTGTAGGGACTACTGGGCTAATGGGATCATCTTGGTAGAAGTCCATGACTTGTACCATATCAAAACCAATAGCCTTGAGGTATTTTATTTCCTCTGTAAGGGTCTTGATAAGCTAGAATGCTTGATCCAGACCCAGAGATGATGTGGATGATTAGGGAACTACTGGGGCAACTCCCATCTGTGGTGTGGTAGGGGCAACAACATGACCCATAGGCGGTGTCATTGGGATGGCCCCTATGAATGATGCTTCTTGCATTGTCCACCACCCAGTAGGTGGTGCTATTGGAGTAGTAGTTGAGGGTTGTCTTACAAGGTAGGCCATTTGCACATTTGGTGGGATAGACCAGAGTCTCGTGCTAGGTTGTCGCATTTGCGGGACTTGGTAAGTTTGTTGGCTAGCATAGCGAGACATCTACGATGGTTCCAAAATAGGAGGAGAAGTGAATGGGGTCCACCATGTGGATGGGCCTAGGCCTGCCGCTAATGATGGGGTAGGTGTAAATGTAGGAATGGACATAGAGACTGCATGCAACTGCAAGGTAGGTACGGTGTGAATGTGGGGCAGGGTAGCTATGATTGGTGTGTGATGCAATACAGGAATGGACTGGGGAACAGTTGGTAGAGGAGTAGTGGTTGAGAATTAAATAGGGGAGTAGGCACGTTGATATGCTGAGGGCATGGCATGGCTACCCATTATTGGTGAAATTGTGGATTGCAATGGTGCAGATGTGATCCTAAAGGAAGCGGTGATAGATAACGGGTCCATCCAGAAGGACAAGGTAGGAGGGATTTTGGCAGGGTTGGTTTGACCTCCCCCCCCCCCCCCCCCCCCCCCCCCCCCCCCCCCCCCCCCCCCCCCCCCCCCCCCCCCCCCCCCCCCCCCCCCCCCCCCCCCNCCCCCCCCCCCCCCATCAGATTTAGAATCCAGTTCTTCCTACCCATCTTGGAAAGCCTCTTCATGGTGAGACGCTGTGTCCTACAACTCCCTACCTAGTCACCTAGATCAGCTGATCTATAAGCCATTGATGCATTTGTGTCAAAGGGATGGAAATGCTAGGAGTGGGAATAAGTTCCTTTCCATTATAGTAAGAAAACTTGAAGCTACATTTTTCTTCGAGTTCTTGTGCATCTAAGGGTAGGTTTACCTGCACCTTAGCTTAGAGAAAGTTATATCGCTCGTGTTGTTGGGTCAAGCCCTTAGGTGCCCAGTTTTGGATCCTGAGGGATCGATGTGGCTCTAGCATTGGGCTAGGTGACTGTTCCACATCTACAATGCCTTGAACCATGAGGGGAACCTCAACATTAGAGGTGGTAGCAATGGTACTTGGGGAAATCATTTTCATAAAGCTAAAAGGATTTGCAAACGAGGAAAACAAGGAGATCGGAAGGTGATCAAAGGCTTGCAAGATTTCGAAGGAGCCATCAGAGCAACCAATCTGCACCACACGATGTGTAAACAATCACAAAAGGGTGTCATGTTTACGCTATTACGTGATGGGGTACAGAACGCATGCAAAACTACCGTGAAACAAGGGGGTTAAATGGTGATCAGAGGCTTTATGTCCTATAGGATTCTGAAGGAACCATCGAAGTGACCAATCTACACCACACGAACCGTAAATAATCACAAAAGGATGTCACATTCATGCTAGTGCATGTCAAGGTGTAGAACACTTACAAGACTACTATATAACACAAAAAAACCACTAAAAGGCCCTCCTTCTAGCACCAAAAAACTGTAGCAACCGAAAACATCAGTGGCTGGAAAGATCGAGAGGTTATTGGGCGAGTAGTCTTAACCCCAGATCCGTGCGAGGGTCGAGTTGGATAAAACAGAAGTGGGGTGCCCTGAATGTCTGTTCAATCAAACAGGGACTTAGTCGGTGTCACTAAACCTTATGTAAACGTTTAATATGGAAAAAATTCTTATAGCGTAAAATAACAATTATTAAATGCGAGGAAGCGAAAATGATATAAAATGCAATGATAAGCAGGAAAATAAAGTGAACTAGAGTTAAGAAATGCACCACTTCAAGATTATGGCTTTACTTTGTCAAGATGGATACAATTGGTTGCACAACATTGAGAAGCACAGAGATCCCAAAAGTAACCAAGACGTTCAAAGAAAGCCAAAGGTACGCTTGAACGTAGACTTAAGAGCCAATAATGCGAAATGCTACAAAGACAACTTGTTGATTTTGTTAACAAATTGCTAACTGTATTTGCCAACTGGGGATTTTTTTTACCCACCCTTTGCACAAATTTGCTAATCAATAATTGCTAAGGTTTGCCAACCAAATTTTGCTAACTTTTGCCAACCAAATTGTTGAAAGCTAAAATTTTTTCCAAACACCAAAATTGCCAATTTGCCAACCCTTCAAGTGTTCCTCGTCAAGGTATTTATAGGGCCAAGAGGACACGAGAAGTAAGGCCTAGATGACACATTTCCTAGACCCACAAGATGTTGATGTGTCCGTATTGCATGAACATACAAAGCTGGTCATGAACCTATCACACTACAATTACACTGTCAGAACTAGAGATGCTAGGATCAGGTGTGCCAACGATGCAAACAAGGAGTGAAGCATACTGATGTAGCATAGCTACCTACTATGTTGTGCTATGCTATGGAGTGTAGCATGTTGGCATAGTGTAGTTTCTTGCTACACTGTGCTACACTATGTAGCATAGCACAGCGTAGCCACCAGTTCAAAGAAGAAATTTGCGTTGGAGTTAATTGCATGCGTAGGAAGCCTTTGAAGTGTTTTGGCTGCTTCTACATGTTTGCCTCAGTTTCAGCACCCTGGTGAAGCAAGAATTCCTTGAAAATTTAGGGTGTTTCATCATCTTGGCACTTAGCTCTGTGGGCGAATGAGACCCAGAACACACCACACTAGTAGAGAGGCACAACTACACCGCACGGTACACTGCAGGCCCATTACAGCCCCATAGAACATCATATGGTACATCATGGCTACCAGCCTAGTACACATAGTCCAACACAGTGAGCACTAGACTTCACAGCTTGACACCACCAAGGCTATGACTGCGCTCCTACTGCACCTATTGTACACTGTGTATACCTTTGTGAATTAGCTATGCTCCCTCTTTTGGGGTGGTGCACTTCTGTTCTCAAATTTTGTTGCATTTCTTAAGAATTTCTCTTTGGTATTTAGTATAATGCTTGTATTTTCTCACTTTTCCTACATATTTGCATGTTCATGTCATAGTGCTCAGGCCAAGACACCCTGCTATGCTCTAGCTTTCTTGGACCCAATGCCCGTGCATAATGTAGTATAAACACTTCTCACACACAATCATTTTAACACCACATAAGTCCCTACCTGATTGACAAGACCGTTTAGGGCACCCCAATTTTTTTTTCTCTAGCACAGCCCTCGCACATATTTGGGGTTAGGCTATATGCCCATGGACCTCTTAGTGTTCCAACCACTAACATTTTTGAACATCATAGTTTTTGATGCTAGAAGAAGGGCCTAAACCATTTCTATCTACATTTTTGATTAGCACTTAGTCAAAACTCTAGATGTTCTAGAGAGCATAACAAGTTCTCTAAGCATAGTAAGCTATAGCATAGCGAGTGTAGCAAGCTCCAGCGTAGCAATAATAACAAGCTACAAGTAGCAAGCATGGAAAGCTCCAACATAGCAAGTGTAGCACCAAATTTTCAAAGTTAGCCATTTTTAACAAACAGTAACTCTCACAACTCAATCTATGAATATGAATCCAGATCAACCTTTGACATCAATGTCTAACATGATTAATATCATAATCCATCCAAACCGTGCCACACTAAGCCACAAAAAATACAATTTTTTTATGCCAAAATCCAAGAAGGATTACCAATGGATTACCTTGATTTGGAGGTAAAAAAGAACTACAAATGAGTCCACCAAAATGGATGGGAATACAACCCCTCCTTGTTTGACATAATCCCACTCACAGAGTCCTACCATCAATTATTGTCCCAACTCATCCGTGCAAACAAGCATGATGCAAGGACAACCTACGAGGAAGCCTCACAAAAGGAAGAAGATGAGTTTGAGACCCACTTCAAGCATGGGAGCCCACTCTACACCATCTTCCAATGACCACTCCTTAGTACAACCCCTCCTCAGTTTAGTCCACCCATCCTCTCTGAGATGGTAACCATGCCAATTCAGCCTTCCTCGCAAGCAACTAATGCATTTTCCCAACACTATGCTCATGCAAGGGCCACCTATCAGCTCCAGAGAGCCCATGCATCCTATGTTCCACTTGTCTCATTGGCATCTGTGGTGTCTTTCCAACCCACTCATGTGTGGCTTGCTTCGATCACCACACCCATTGCTTAGCCAACACATCAACTACAACTATCTACTATGATGTCAAACTAGAAATGCCCATCCACTACAATGTTAAACTAGCAATGCCTATCCACTATGACATTAAACTGGCAACAACCATCTGCTACGACGTTAAACTAGCAAAAATCATCCACTATGACGTTAAACTAGAAAACTCTACAACCAACAATTCTACCCTATACTATGCAACCAACACAAGACCAGCCATAGCAATCGGCTAGTGCATCCTCTATACCGCCTGAAATCGTCAGTCTCCAGCTGGAAGGAAACAGAGACCGTGGGATCGCAGGACGAGAATAGAAGACCCTGCCTTCACCTGAGGGTGAGCTGAAATGCATGAAGGTAGAGTACCTTGGGTGGTCTGCACACGGATCAGACAAGGGTTTACCCACACGTATGCAAAGGTGTTATACGTTGGGTTATGCGTAAACGGCGTAAACGGGGGTAAACGGCGTAAACAGCATAAAACAGATGCAAACGGAGTGTAAGCATAAACAAACGTAAACAGAATGCATGGGCCAAGTTGACGTAAAACTGTAAACTATAAACAATCTTATGCAACAAATGTAACAATGATATTACAGAATGAGAGTACAGTGCACTGGTCTAAGGTAGTTGTGGCGAAGCACAAGGCGGACGAAAAGCCCCAGTGGATGGGAGGGCAGCTGGGCTGGATTACACTGTGGGCGTGGTGTAGAGACTGTGCGCAGCATACAGGTTTTCCAGCTTAAGAGGGTTTTGAGCTCTGGTGCACAGCGTAAGTGTCTCTGGTGTGCTCTTTGGGATTTTTTTTTGCCAACCCCCCAGATGAAGTGGTAAAGTGGGGTTTTTATACCGGTTGTTACGCTAGACTCAGGTTAGGAGACACGTGGCGCGTTACTGGGTGCATACAATTTACAAATATACAACATATTACATCTGTCGGGCGTATACGTGGGACGTATACGCTGCATAATGCTGGCATATACGTTGGGCGTATATGCTAGACGTACTGGGCGTGAACTTGGGTGGAGATGCCATGGACGCTGGGCATGCACTTCGACAATGGCTGGGCGTCTATGCTAGGTGTATACGCTGATGGCTACCGAATTTCTTCAATTCTTGCTCTTCGGTGTTGTCTCCATTCTATCATTGAGACTTCATCGTCGAGCATGTGCATCTGTGGTGCCGAGCATGAAGATGAGGCATGTACATTGGGCGCACAAGTCAGATTTCTGCTAGGCGTATACACTATTGATGCCGGGCGTATATGCTGGTACTGTCGGGCGTATACGCTATCGATGCTGGGCGTATACATTGGGCGTATACGCTGGTACTGCACTTAGTGAAAAGTGGGCCTTTTGATTCCAGAAGTTGCAATGTGCGACGCCAGATGTAGCCGTGGCCATTTGTGGGTCCCAGGGACCTGCTTCTTGCTAGGGAAGCACTAAGCTCGAAATTTTGTGATGTTTCATTGGCCCCTCTTTGTTGACGCTTGGAGGAATCGACCCAAGAAGCGCCAACAAAGAAGTGAAAAACACCACAAGCAACTTGATATAGACATTGTCCTCTGCCACGTGACTGGACGTCATCGCACCGTATTCAGTAATATGTGGGGAAGGGAAATTTGTAGCTGATAGGAGAAGAGAGATTGTGGGGAGGGGTGACTCCCCAAGAAAGTACGTTGGGAGATGGGGTGCTCGGGTGTGTGGCATGCTGGTCCTTGTCAATAGCCATTGTCTAGCAGACTCGAAGTTCAGACATGCGATGGATGTCCTTTGGCGGGACAAGGCTCCTGGTTAGTGTTCAAGAGCACTTGTTGGCAAGACCAAAGCTACGGGGAGTTGTGTTACATGCTTTAGAGGAACAAGGCCCATGTTTAAAGTTTAGGGGGACCTGTTGGCGGAGAGCTAGAGCCATGCAACTATATGCTTCTTGATCGTTTGGGACATGAGTACTTGGTTTTGAGACAACTACCCTCCCGCTTGGGGCTTATATGGGAAGTGCCAGGAGTCTCGTTTTTTTTTTTTAGAAATTGTAAAGTCAGCATTGATTTTGTACCCATGTGTGATGATACGTGACAACATGTTAAAGATGTTGGGTGTATTGGATGTATCAGAGATATGATTGGATAAAATGTGTTTGTGAACGGATAGGGAATGAGTTGGTGAACGGGGATGTTCTAATGAATGGTTTGATTTAGTTTAGCCATGTGTGCTGTGAATATTGTCTCATCTTGTCGCTTGTGCTGAGATGCATCCCTGTGCGAAAGCCTCTGGGTGTCATCCTGCAAACATAACTCCGAGGAGACAAGAAAACCATGAGTGAATGATCGAGCTAAAACTTACACGGCGGCAGACTGTATGTCGACAGTAGCAACGTTGATAGGATTGATGACGGGTGATGCAGTGATGAATCTTAGATGCGGCAATAGATTGATGAACCAGAGACAAACTTGCCAATTTATAGTCTAGGTGGACTATCATGGGTTAGTTTTATGTCATGACCCGTTGGACATTGCCTGTTTAGCATCGTGGCGGACATTACATTGCCAGTTTTTAGTCTTAGCGAACTATGAGGAGGCAAGTTAGTTTATAGTCTTAGCGGACTCTATGGGGTATTAGTTTACTGTCATGATCCTAGGACAAGTGTGGTGGAAGTTTTAAGTCATAACCTAGGACTGTTCTGTGGTATCAGTTTATCGTCATGATCCCAAGACGAGCTGTGGTATCAGTTTATAGTCATGATTCCAGGACTTACGCGTACCTGAGCTCGTACTTCAAACGTGAAACGGTTTTAGATACAAGTGATTGATCGGATTGGTAAGCTCATTTCCTTCCATGTCAGCTAGTTTGAATGCTCCATTGTCGAATGCTTTAGTAACCAGGTAAGGCCCTTCCCAATTAGCTGAGAATTTGTCCAGATGTTCCCGAACGGCTTTAAGCACAAGGTCGCCTTCTTTGATAGGGCGCTTATTGATGTTATGCCATTGTTGTTTTTGGTACCATTCGATTTGATCGAGGGCACGCACACGTTCTTCTTCTACCGAGTCAAGATCAACGATGCGTAATTCATTGTTTTTCCCATCGTCGAGGAGTCCAGAAAGTGTAATCCTTAAAGATGGTACCTGCAGTTCCAAAGGTAAAATAGCTTCTGAATCGTAAACAAGACTATATGGTGTCTTACCTGTCAAAGTTCGGTGCGTAGTACAGTATGCCCATAATGTGTACACCAATTGTTCGTGCCATTCTCTTTTGCTTTGGGTAAGCATTTTCTTAAGTATTGTAATAATTATCTTGTTTGTTGCTTCCACTTGTCCATTGCTCTGAGGATAGTAAGGGGACGAAAACGAGTGTTTGATCGCTAAATTTTCACAAAAAGCTTTGGTTTTGGTACTGCTAAATTGTGGTCCGTTGTCAGTGATGATTGTCATGGGAATGCCAAAGCGGGTTACAATGTTTTCTAAAATGAAATTGCACACATGCTTTGATGTAATTTTTTGAAGGGGAGCAGCTTCTACCCACTTCATGAAGTATTCTGTGGCAGTTATAATGAAACTATGGCCTACGAAGACGAGGGGGTTATTTGACCAATAAGGTCCAACCCCCACTTTTGAAAGGGCCATGTGATTTGCGTTGTATGCAACTCATTCGGTGGGACATGTATCATATTGCTATGTTTTTGACAGGTACTACATGTTTTGACTTTGGTGAAACAGTCGTATTCATGTGTGGCCAATAATAGCCCAAACACCTGATTTTCATTGCCATGGCTTTTGGTGCTATGTGTCCTCCACATAGTCCCTCATGTACCTGTTCAACAATAGCTTGGGCATCGATACTACTAACGCAGGTTAGCAATATGCCTTCGTAAGATCGTAGGCACAGTGCGTTCCCTACCAAGGTATATTGCTTAGAACGTTTCTGCACTACGTCTCTCTGTGCATTTGTTAAATGTCGTGGTGTTTTGCCACGTAGAAGGTATTCTTTTATGTCATCATACCATTCTATCGCATGTGTTGAACTAACAAATGCAATTGGCAACGTGTCAAGGGTGTCAGTGATTGGTTCAACATAGCTGGTTATGGAGCTTGGTAATGTATGGAACATGTCTGGCGATATGTTTAGTGCTAACGTGGCTAACGCATCTGCGATGGTGTTATCATTTCTAGAGACGTGTTGCACATCAATGTTTTCGAATCGCCTCATTAGGTGTTTTTCCAAGTCACAGTATGGTTGTAAATGTTGGGCTTTGCATGTATAGACATCTGTGACTTGGTTTACGACCAGTTGTGAGTCCCCTTGGACTACAAGTCGTATGATGTTCGAGGCCAAAGCTACCGCGAGACCTCTAAGGAGACCTTCATACTCTGCTATGTTGTTCATACAAGGAAAGTTAAAACGATAGGCAAAGGGTCGGATCTCCCCAGAGGGATAGGTAATGACAGTGGCTGCACTTCCTCCTCGAGAGGTGGATGCCCCATCAAAGTTTAAAATAGCATCATAGTCATCGGGCACTATGTCTATGGCACTTATATTCTCATCTAGGAAGTCTGGGTCTATAGTCGCTTGGTCGCGCATTGATGATGTTGCCATTTGATTTACTATAGCTTGACCCTTAACTGATGATTGCACTACATAGTACAGGTCAAACTTGGCTATCATGGCCTTCCACCGAGCTATTCGACTTGTTTCGTAAATATTCCCTGTTATGGCTGTCAGTACATTGTCCTTACAAATTATGTAAACCTGGTTACGGAAGAGGTAATGTCGCCATTTTCTTAAAGAGAAGACCAAAGCCAAACATGACCTCTCCACGTCGTTGTACCTTTTCTCATGGGCAACTAATGCATGGCTCAGGTAATATACAGGGACTTCGGTTCCATCATCTCGTTTTTGGCAAAGCATAGACGTGATGGACGAATCCGAAGTAGCAAGGTAGATGTAGAATGGTTTATCATTTTGAGGTGCATAAACCGTGGGTAGCCAGGCAAGTGCCATTTTAATGTCATCAAATGCCTGTTGACACTATGGAGTCCATTCAAAAGGTACGTTCTTACATAACAGGTGGTTCATGGGTTTTAATTTATCTATTAGCTTTTCTATGAAGTGCCTCATGAACTGTAATCTACCTTGTAGACCTCGAAGTTCAGTAAGGTTGCCTGGTGGTTTCAGGTTTGCTATGGCCTTAACCTTATCGGGGTCTACTCGTATCCCTGCTTCTAATGCTATAAATCCAAGCATTTTTCCTGTATTGACGTTGAAGACACATTTTTTTGGGTTAAGCCTCAGTTCATACTTTAGACAATGTTTTAATACTAAGTCTAGATCTTGCACATGTTGTTGCTCCGTTTTTGACTTAACCATAATGTCATCCACATAGTCGTTGAGTGAGTGTAGTATGTAATCGCTAAAGATAAATTTCATCACTCTTTGATACGTGGCCCCAGTGTTCTTGAGACTAAAAGGCATCATTGTGTAACAAAAGGTTCCCCATGGTGTCATAAAGGTCATCCGAAGCTGATGCTCTGGGTTGATTCGTATTTGATTGTATCCCGAGAAGCTATCCATGAAGGATAATAGGGCATGCCCAGCAGTTGAGTCAACAAGCTGATCGATGCTGGGTAGAGGAAAATCATCCTTTATGGTTGCAACATTCAAATCCCGGAAGTCAATACACAAACGAATACTTCCATTCTTCTTCGGAACAATGACCATGTTAGACACCCACTCGGCGTAATCAACAGGCCGAATGAAACCAGCTTGATAAAGCTTAGTGATCTCATTGCGAACTGCTAATGCCACCTCGGGTTTAACCTTTCGCGCTTTTTGTTTTACTGGTCTTAACTTTGGGTCAAGGATGATATTGTGTTGGACAATTCGGGGATCTAGCCCAGGCATGTCTGTGTAGGACCAACCGAATGCTTTCATATTTTCCCTAAGCACGTTCTCGATGTTTTTAGCCAATGGTAGTTGTAATAAGGTGCTTTACTTTAGAATTTTACTTTCTCCATCGGGCATGATGATGGGAGTTTCAGACAACAAGTCTTCAGTGATATTCTCGGCCTCTATGTCAAGGAATTTTGTCATGTCTTTGTAATCGTTTGTTACTTGCGGCATTGAGGCTATGGTTGCGTGGTCTGTTGGTGAACTCAAGTTGATGAGATTTATGTTAGTGTCTTATGTGACTTTGCCGTATGGTCCGTCAATGATTAACGGTGCGGTTAAATGATGGTTGTCCATTGAGCTTGCTCCTGCCAATAAACAGAGAGCGGAATAAGAAAGAGGGAGATCGTTCTATGCCTTTTGATGATTTTAAACTATGTATATATGCATAATGGTGGATTATCGTCACACCGGGACGCATGGCAGTTTAATGCCTTACCGGGCGTTGAGTGGCAGTTTAACGCCTTACCGGGCCGTAAGTTGGATGGGGAACTGGCAGTTTAAGGCCGTACCAGGCCATAGGTGGTTTAAACTAGAACATTCAAAGTAAACGCGTAAAATGGGGTCCATGGAGGAACCAGGATGTAGCAATCTCCATTCTAATAATATTTATTAGTTTTATTATATATCTTTTTTTTAATTCTTTTTTTAGTCAAAAAATAAGAAAAAAGGAAAAAAAGCGTAACGGCGGCGTCAATGTCAGCATCAGCGCAGTGGAGCATCAATGTCAGCAGAATGCTATATAAATAGGAGGGGGGGTTCATTTGCTTTACTTTGAAAGCGATAGAGTGTAAGCGGCAGCATAAACTATGAAAGCGTAAGTGTAGACGATCGCGCCCAGCGTAGACACCAAAGATAAACCCTAGCATAGATGCTTAGTACTTAAACTCTAGCGTAGACGCCAAAGAGTGACCCTAGCGTAGACGCGGAGTATTGGTTTTAGGCACCAGCGTAGACAGTTGTTCTCTTCAGCGTAGCTTGAACAGTCAGCGTAGACAGGCCGAGATGGGTAAGGGAAAAGAGGTAGAGGGCCAGGGGAGGAAGGGTCCCGACCTGACCTTCGCAGTGGAAACTGAGGTAATGCTGTAGGGCCTACCCAGGCCAAAGATCCCGTCATGGCCTATGACGTCTCACAAGTAGGCTCCAATCCCTATCTTTGCTGTTATTTTTGTGTCTCCTATTTTGTTTGTAGAGTACAGTCCCAGCGTATATGCCGAGCGTAGAGGGTTCTTAGGTATATGGGGTTTCTTGCGGCGTATACGCCGAGTGTCGTTTTATAGTGTAAAGTTTTGTTGGCGTAAACATTTTCCCTGTACTAGAATACCAGCGTAAACAACGGTGTCATACATTTTTTGTGTAGTCTTGTCAGCGTGATTCGCTTGTTTTACCAGCGTAAATTGTTTACTGTGATGGCGTATACGCTTAGGGTTCATTCAGCGTATACGCTATTAGCCTGCAGTCGTTTTTTAGCGCAAACTTGTTTTTCCTCTTTCTGGCGTAAACTTATTTATTCCATGTTGGCGTAGACTGTTTACACTTAAATCGGGCTGCGGTGTATACGCCGAGGGTTTCGTAGGCGTATACGCTGAGCGTAAGACAGTTGATTTTCGGTGTCTACGCTGCGCTAGGCAGCGTCTACGCTCAGTGCTCAGCGTATACGCTGAGTGTGAACCGTGTTTTTGCGCTAAGTGTGAACAACCTTGTTAGCGTATACGCTGATCTACGGGGCGTATACGCTGAACGCAAATAGTTAGTAAAATTTTTGCAGATTTTTAAGTGTTGATTTATGATGTAAACTTTCACGTTTTGAGCTAATCTGTCATGGTATTGTGATTGTTTGCAGGGACAGCAAGCGCTTTCTCATCGTTGTCGAGCTTGTTGGGGTATTAACATGGGTTGGCCCTATTGAGGAAGGCGAGGTTCCCCCGGATTTGACCGTGGATACCAATGGGGTTTGGTTCAAGGGAGGCGCATGTGGATTTCTGTCCTTCTTGTTGGACAATTTTGAGGTGGCTATCTGGTCAAACTTTGATGAGGTGACTGCACGGAGCGTGCTTGAAGAGATGCTGCTGGGGGCTGCGGAGGGTGTCATGGTTTTTATATAGGATATTGACGAGGGGCCCTTTGTTAACGAAGATGGCACTACGCGTGGGCCCCGGTCTATGCGTCCATTAATGCGCATGTGGGAACTATTGACGTGAGGGTTGGATTATCTCAACAGTACATTGTTCATAGTTGCCCATGCGGATACATTATTCCAAAACCCTCCCGGCATAGTGTATCGAGTGGCCAGGTAGGAATTTTTAAGCTTACTGTTTCCTTTCGCTGTTTAGCGTTTGCTTCTTGTTTTTGACCCATATTTGCTTACAGGCCAAAGACCAACCCAGATGGGACACTCATTGAAGATGAAGGATTAGCCCTTGCTTGCATTGCTCTGGAAGCATTTATGATGGGCCCCACCCTTTGTGGGACTGTACTGAGTCAAACGAAGGGTTCGATGGTCCACTTTCACAAGTAGTTCTCCAGGGCATTTGCGATGTGCAAGGCTCGTGGGTGGCTTCATGAAGACTGGACTGACAATGGGCCAGTTTTCTCTTGTGATCTTGGTAGTATGTCTAGATCTGCCACTAATGGTAAATGATAACATTTCCTAGATGTGTTAGTGGGTTTTTTCAATTGTTTTGATTTACGCTGATACAACCACTTTACTTTGCTTTTACAATTGATGTACCTTCTGGTGAGGATCCAGTGACCACTGGGTGAACCGAGACGACTTTGTCGATGAAGTTCGGAGGGGTGGCCAAGGCCCAGAAGTGGTTACGAAATCATGCACCTCCGTCCCTCACTCGTTGCCTAGATGATGTTGGGCTCATGGAGCTTTTTATGATCCTGAGTCCTGATGTTTCCATTGGGGAGATGATCGGAATTGTAGAATCCTTTAACAAGTCTGTCTCATACTATAGCACTCAGATTAAGGGTGTGAAGGTAGTTTTCCATTTGTCTCCCAAGTTCTTTTTCGAACCTATTTGGCGTGATGGCGGATGACCTGAATGTAGTATTAGACAAAGCTCACAAAGAGCTTCAAACGATTTGGGAGTTGGAGGATTGGCTAGGTGTGGCTAAGGGTGCCAAGGGATTCCCGATGCAGGGGAAGGCGAAGGTTGTAGAAGTGAACGAACTATATCCCCTATTCAGAGCACAGGTATTCCCCAAAACGCTTTCCCAGGTAAGGTGCCTTGGGGTTGAGGTTGTTCGTGTCATGCGAACTATTTTGGAAACAAGCATGCGGTATAACTGGGCACGATTTTTATTATCGGGCATGCACAAGGAGATAGTGCGATTGCGCTCGAATGTCGAGGCGCAATCCCATTTCACCTTCGCATTCTTCGCTGGTTATCTTTGTCATTTTTCTGAGTTCCTGGTAGTTCACGTAGATAAAAAGTTTGTCCTACGGGATCGGGGTTGACTATCCTGCCTGTGGATCAATCACTTGTATGACAGCCAAATCCCAAGATGCACCTGAAGGCATCGATGAATCCGCTTCTATTACCACAAGGGGATCATCTGGCGGTTCAATCCACACGCGTGACAGTTTGGGGTTGGAGCCATATGAGGTGCCTTACACTGCTAGAAGGGCTGAACGGGTCATCAAGGAAACCGTTGGCCAAGCTAAGGCAAAGCTAAAGAGGCCTGAGCGCTCAGCTGAGGAGGTCTCCAGTGTGAGCCAGCCACGCATAACGCGGATACACTTCAAGATGCCTGGTAAGTGGAACTCGCTTGCTCATTACTTTAGCGTTTTCATTTTGTTTATAACTTTTACCTCAGTCGCTTACATATCGTTGATATTTTTTTGGCTTGATTTTTTAAGCAGTAAGGAAGCAGGCTTTAAAGATGATCACGGAGGAGGAGGAAACCAATACGGAGAAAAACAACGAGGAAGAACACACAGAGAAGAGCAAAGGTGGAGGGACGTTCAAGTTAAGGGAGAAAACTACAAAAACTTAGTCGTTGGATGACCAAGGCAGTGTCGATCAAATGATCCGCAGGATTCTTCTGGGAGATTTGGATTTAGGCGCTCCCCCAAGGGGTGACGAAGGGCATGGTACATTTTTCCTTTTATCCTGTTTTGATTTCTCCTGTCAGTTGTCATTTTTGTGGCATTTTTTTTTATTTTTATGTTTTTATCTGGTCCAGACGAAGGTAGCGAGACCAGGACGGTGCATTTAGTTATACCAATGAAGATGGTTCCCCCAGAGAGGACCGCTGAGGTTAGTTCATCGCGTACCCGTGAGCCATTTACTTGGTCTGAAATGCCAAGTAAAATGGATTTTGTGGTTGGACTTGCAGAAGAAGTTGTTGAACGGATCTAGAAGGCCCACCCTGACATAAGTATATATTATTTAAAGGTTTGGAACTTCACATCCTGTTTATATTGTCCTAACATTTGTATTTTTCACATGGATAGGAGCTAAATTGAGATGGGATCCCTCTGAGAGCGTTAGCATAGAAAGTTTAACCGCACTTTCCCCAGAAGTGGAACAAGTGCCAAGGCCTGTCTATGATGGAGTTGCGGAAGGCTTTGTGCACAATGCTAAGTCGTTATGGACTTGTAGGCGCTCCATCGAGCAGTTGTGGCTACAAATACAGGCAAAAGAGAAGGAAGTCTCTGAGTTGTCAGCAGATCGTGACGATTTGAAGGCCCGGTACGAGTTCACCGCTGCTAGGCTAAGTGGTGATCGCTCTTAGTGAATGTCCAAGGTCACGTATACCAGATATTGGAATTTGATGAATCTTCATGCATCGTTGACTTGGAGAATGGCGGAGCGCAAAGCCCAAATTGATCTTCTGAACCTTAAATGTCAGGATTGGAAAGCTTTTGCTTCCAAGGTTCGTAAGTGGGGTCAAGATGAGAAGAATCACAAACATTACTACAAGAAGTCACTAAAAGAGGTGTCCATCGAAAAGCGGCAACTCGAGATGTTTGTGGAAGGTTTGGACTTGCGTTCTGCTTTCGATACTTTTGCTCAGAATACAACTGTGGAAATGGAGTCACCTATAAGGGTTATCACAACTGCATCTGGGGAAGTGTTGGTTGGCGAATTTCCTCTGAAACGTCCTACCTGGTCAGCTGTCGACAAAGGGAAAACTTTGGCAGACATTGACTTAGGCCTGGATGGGATAGACTGGGCCAGTGTTTCAGCGGAAGAAATCCTTCGTCGGCTGGAGTTTGGCTTGGGGGGATCTCCTATGGTAAGAGTTTTGTTCTTATGAAGTTAATTCATTGGATAACATTTAACATTTTGACATTCGCTTATTCTTATGTTGGTTGTTTATCCTCAGGATGAAGGTGATGATGATGCCCAAGAGGCTGGTCCCAGTGGAGCAGGGGCCCCTGATGCTGGTGGATCTAGAGAGGATGACCCTCTTGCCTCGGATGTCTAGTGTTTTAATTTTGATGTTTTGTCTTTGACTCAGATTTATGCAGGAAATGTGACTTGAAAATTCGGAAACGGATGAAAACAGTTGAAAGCTGTAATTGTACAATGTTGTATGTAAGAAAATTTTTTGTTGATTTTTGAATTTAATTGTAAACATGACACAGCAATGTAAAATGTTTTGGCTTATTTTAAGTTTGATCGCACACACAACACGATAATGTAAATTTTTTTTAAATTTTACCTCTTTGTTTAAAGCGTAACGTACCGAAGTAACCATAAATGACACGTGAAAAGGAAAACAAAGTACGCCCTAGTTTAAAGCCATTTCAGGCCCCTAAGCGTAATTTAAGGTCATTTCGGTCCCCATTGTAACCGAGCAATATTTTGGGTAGAGTGGATAAGTTTCTTGGTGGACCGACCATCTCTGATCGTGGCTAGTTTTATGTCATTGCAGACATGATAGTTTAACGTCTTTTCGGACAAGGAGTGTTGTTTAATTTTAATCTTTTTGTTGTTTATTATTATATATATATATATTTGTGCTTTGGTTTTTGTTGTAGTTTAGTGTCATTTCGGATGTATTATAGTTTAACGTCATTTCGAACTTCATGTAGTTTAACGTCTTTTCAGATGAGAAATGTTGATCTTATTTTAATTGTTTTTTAATTCTTTTTATGTTTATGTCTTGTGATTTATTAACTGGTATGATTTTATATTTGGCATCTCCTTCGCTGATCACGTTGAATGGTAATTCACCCCAAGGGACATCCGATGAAATGGCTTCTATGTCAGTGTTTTCAGGTGTCTCAGTGTCCATCGTGCTTTCTGTATTAGGAGGTGTGCGTACATTGTACGACATAGGAGTTTCGGTTTTACGAGGTTTTGTCCCATGTTCGAAGGCTTGCTATTTACCGGTGGTTGCGGATTCTTATCGTTTCGGCCATGTTTTTCAATTTCGACTTCCGAGCCCTGATCTATGTCCATATGCAACGAAATGATAGGGGTAGCTACCTCCCCATGTATGATGACCTCACCGCCCTCATAAGGCAGGTGAATTTCTTGGTGTATGGGGTAGGAGACAGCTCTGAGTTGGGCCAACCAGGGTCTCCCTAATATTAGGTTGAACCCTGGCATCTCATCGACCACTAGGAAGTTGGCAGATGTAGGGAACTAGTCCCCCACTATGAAATCCAAGGTTATTGTTCCTTTTACCATTATGCGTGACCCATTGAATGATTTTAAACAATTAGTTGCGGTCGGTTTAATTGAATCAATAAGCTCCAATTGTTCAACGATGGGGTACGGTACCACATTGGTTGCGGCTCCATCATCTACGTGGACCCTATGTATCTTGAACTGGTTCACGCATATTGTTATGAACATGGGGGCTGTTGTTATTTCCTCCGTTCTCTTATCCACTTTGATGTTGTCATCATGAAAGCTTACAGGTTTAGGAGTAGTCCTGTGAGGCGACTGCATCACCACATGAATAGACAGTTCATTTGGGGGCAAATCCTCACTTACCGAGATTGATGTCAACATACGTACTAAAGCTTCCCAATGTGTTTGGGACGTCAAAACCAAGTCGTACAAGCTTAGTGAAGTATTTTTCTATTTTAGTGCTTGGGTAACTTGTGTCAGGACCGTTGCAAAATCTCTATTGTCTGGGACGTTTTTGTCAGTAGTGACTGGGTCCATTGGACCCAAGAGCTTTATTTCCCTCTTTGCTGGTTTATCATTCTTGTTCGGGATTGTCGTTTTATGCGGTTCTTGTGTTTTAGATGATTCACCTTCATTGTCCATGTTAGGTCAGTCGTTGGATGATGACATGGGCATGGAGTTAAGGGGAGTGGGCTTGGGTGGCCCCACAGCTAGCCGTTGGCGTTCCTTCTCCACATGCTCACGTGTAAGCCTGTCTACCAGGCATTCCCGTGTGTTGCGTGGGGGGGGGTTGGCCTTAGAGCCTCGGGTTGCCCTGTGACCCTCACCACATATGGAGCTGGGCGGGGTTGCGAGTGGACTATCGGATATGATGGGGCAGAAGGCTGACCAGGTATCCTAACGATGTACGGGGCTGGTTTTGGTGGAGGTTGGACCTCCGTTGTTGTGACGGCAGGTGGTACTCAAATTACGAAAGGGGTAGGCCGACCATGAGGGGTTGCGTTTGCGGAATTGACTGGAGGGATGCGCACCACGTATGGTTTTTGACGCATCACGACGTTGGATGTGGGTATGGTCGAGGGCACCCGGACGATGTATGGCTACTGTGGGGCATGTGGTGGTTAAGGTGCAGGTGTGGACACAGTGGGAGGGATCCGAACTACGAATGGCCTACTAGGTGTTTCTTGTTCATATTCGGGGTAGACGGTGCTAATGTTGGTGGCTTCAGAACCATCATCAAGGTGGATTGTACTAATGATGTATGGCGCCTCGTTGGTGTTCAGGGGGTCTTTGTACACCCCCATAACTTGATTCTGCGGTTGGATCGGGTTGGCCTCGTCAAAAGTGATTTGGCCTTCATCGATCATCTGCTGAATATCCTGTTTCAAGGTGAAGCAGTAATCTATACTGTGTCTGTTTCGTTGATGGTAGTCGCAAAAGCGATACATTCTAAAGCCTTTGGGTACGGGAGGTTCATCCGGCGTTGCTAAACTTGGGTTCTGAACAAGTTGGCAGAACTGGTCATGTCTCTGGATGGCCGCGGGGGACAACTGTTTATGTTTCATTAGCCCAGCCTTCAAGAGTTGATCGAAGAGCTGGGATGGCTTCATTGGCAGAGGCGTGTATTGAGAGGGTTCTTTCCTCTCGAAGTTTCACGTACGGTTCGTTGGGTTCTGTTGTGATGATGATTCTTGCGCGGTTGTGGGAGTTGGTGTATTATAGTTAGTAGGGGCTGCGGGTGGTTTTTTTTGTTGTTGTGCCCTTGCTATCGCTGCTATAGTTGCCTTAGCTTTCTTTTTATCCTTTTTAGCGTGTTGATTTTTAAAGGCTAGGTATGTAGGGTCGTGGCTGTTTTGGGCCGTCTCTTCTATGTTTTTAATTTGTACAAATGCTTGATTAAGGTCACACACATTAAGGTAATACAACTTAAATTTAAAGAAATCATTGACAGCCCCTTTTAGAATAGTAAGTAGGTAAGTCTAGGAGATTGGCTCATGCAGCTCATTGAGAGCGGCGCTCCACCTATGGATAAATTTCTGCACAGGTTCAAGTAGTGCTTGCTTGACCTATATGAGGCTGTCCAGTGTGGCCTCGGGTTTCAAGTTGTACTTGAACTTGGTCATGAACTGGTGTAATAAGTCTTCCAATGAGAAGATGGAGTTCCTTGGCAGGGCCCGATACCAATCAAGTGCTCTCCTCGCGAGGGACATGGGGAACACTCGGAGAATGGAATGGGGCCATGCTTGGAGGAGCGCGCATTAGAGCCTAAATGTTATTAAGTGTGCATTGGGATCTGTCTCCCCGTTGTATTTGGTTAGTGTTGGTAAGGGAACACCTTTGGTCAAGGTTAAGGGTGGAACAGATGAGCTGATGGGGTCATCTTGGTAGAAATCCACTACCTTTAGCTCCCCATCGGTGGTTGTTTTGAGGCATTTTACCTCGTCAGCTAATTTTTTCATCAGTTTCTTAGCATCCGCCCAATCTTGGGCACTCGGTAACATGGCAACTTGAGATTGTGCTATATTATATAGGTTAGACTATTGGACGGTGGGTTGAAAGGCCGAAAGTTGTACGTCCGGGGGCCGCACTTGTGGCACGTGATAGGGGAAAGGCTGTGGTTGTTGTGGTGGCAGCTGTACTAGGGGAACCTTGGCTGGTTGAGCCATATGGGGTGGTATGTTATAGTGAGGAGGTTGATGTTGCTGCGGTTGAGTACCCATCGTTACCCTTTGTGCAGCTATGTTTGGTGGAGGGACCCCCTGTTGGGTTACGGCGATAGAAGGGGTTGTATGCGTTTGGATGTGCGGGATGTAGTGAGCGGATGTGGATGCCGGTATCACGTGTGGCATCCCTATCACTCAGGGTGGGAGTGTCACTCCCACGCTATCGTGAGGGGGCGGTTCTTGTATAGATGGGCCAGTTGCTGCATCAGGGACGATGGCAAGAGGGAGCGTGCCAAATTGCGGATTAGTTGGAGGTGGCACATGAGCAAATGAGGATGTGTGCGATGGAGGCATTTGTGTGTGAGTTAATCTAAGGGGTTGGATGGGCAAGATCTCTCCTGTACCGGGATGAAAAATGGGGTTGACCTATGCTTGCGGGCTCAGAGTGTGGTAAGAATCCTCTTGTTTAGATTGAGAAGCAAAGTCGTCCTCTTCCTCTAGTTGGGACTCTAGTGCAGGCTGATCCAACATGTGGCTCCTTTGTAGGAGGAGCTGTGTGATGAGCTCCGAATACTGCTCCGAAACAGGGATTACATCATATGGGGAAGGGGTGAACTCATGTCCTTCCTTATAAAATAATTCAAACTGCGTCTTTACTTCAATTTCGGTCCAGTCAATAGCCAGGCCAGCTTGTATCTTAATATATATAAAATTGTATTGATCCTGGGTGATAATGTTAGCGGATGGATCTCTTCCCTGCAACCTTAGAGACCGGCGGGGCCCCGTGGTGGGTTGTACTCCCAGATGTTGTGGGGTAGGCTGTTGGGCAGCCATGGCATCCATGACGTCGGTTGGTTGAGCTGTTGCAGCGGTGGTGTTCATGGGGTTCATGATGAATCGTTAAGAGTATGACACAAGGTAGAGGAGCGAAATTGGTATACTTGGTACAGCGCAAACTAAGGGACAAAGTGCAGCGTATACGCTTCAACGTTCAGTGTAAAGCATCAGCGTAGATAGCGTATACAGCGTAAGGGGTGGAGCGTATACATTGGGCAGCGTATACAGGTTCAGTGTAAGACAAAGTATAACGTAAACAGAACAACGTGAATAGGATAGAGTGTAAAATAGAGTAGGGCGTAAATAAAGTATGGCGTAAAACAGAACGCAGCGTAAACAAGGCTCAGCGTAAGACTAGGCAAAACGTAAACAGAATACAACGTAAATAATGCTCAGCATACGACAAGGGACAGTGTAAATACTGAACAACGTAGACGCTGGACAGTTAGCAGGATGCGTTCAGGCAAGGTTGCGTAGGCGCTAGGGTTTTTGTGAACAATCCACGTGAAGTTAGCAGCGTATACGCTGAAAGACTTGTAGAGTTTGACAAGCATAGATGCTGGTAAGTGTGCAGGCAAGGTTTTCAGACGAGGCTGGGGTTTTAGCAGAAAAGAGTGTGGTTGGCAGCGTATACGCTCAACAGCGTAACGCTGATAAGTTTGCGAGTGAATGTTTTAGGAGGCCCTCCTTCTAGCGCCAATTTCTGTACCGCCTGAAATCGTTGGTCACCGACTGGAAGGAAATAGAGACCGTGGGATCGCAGGACGCGCACAGAAGACCCTGTCTTCGCCTGAGGGCAAGCTGGAATGCATGAAGGCAGAGTACCTTGGGTGGTCTGCACGCGGATCAGATAAGGATTTACCCGCACGTATGCCGAAGTGCTATATGCTAGGTTATGCGTAAACGGCGTAAACGGGCATAAACGAGAGCGTAAACGATGTAGCAAATATGAATAGGGCATAAATGTAAACGAGCGTAAATAGAACACATGCAAGAAATTAGTGTAAACTGTAAACAATGGTATTATAGAGTCAAAGTACAGTGCACTGGTCTAACGCAGTTGTGATGAACACAAGGCAGACGAAAAGCCCCGGTGGATGTAGGGATGACTCGGCGGGTTCACACGGTAGGTGGAGCATAGAGACTATGTGCATAGCATACAGGGCTTTCCAACATAAGTGAGTTTTAGCTCTGGTGCGCAGCGTAAATGTCTCTGGTATGCTCTGGGATTTTTGCCAACCATCCTGGATTTAGTGAAAAATTGGGGTTTTATACAGGGTTTTGATGGCAGACTCAGGTTGGGAGACACATGGCGCATTGGCCGGGTGCAAGATATGTTACAAATGGACAGCGTATAACATGCCAGCATACAGGATGCCAATGTAAGCGTATAGCATGCCAGCGTAAGCGTATAGCATGCCAGCGTAAGCCAAAAATGTACCCAGCGTATACACATAAAAATGCTTCATTTTAAAGTTAAAAATTGATTTTTGGGTGCCTGAGAGCTACTGGGAACCCTGGGGAAGGTTCTGGGGGGTCCAGACGCTCAATTCTGGCATGTTCTGACTCATTTTTGGGGCCCGAAATTCTCTCAACGCTGGCTGCACCCTGGGCGTATACGTCGGGCGTATAGGAATGAAAGGCCATCATTTGGAGCCCAAAATTCAATTTTCAAGACCCTGAAACCTACTAGGGACCCTAGGGAAGGTCTTGGGGGGTCAAAACACTCAATTCTGGCATGTTCTGACTCATTTCTGGGCCCCGAAAGTCTCTCTACACTGGCTGCACCCTAAGCGTATACGTCGGGCGTACAGGAATGAAAGGCCATCATTTTGAGCCCAAACTTTGATTTTTAAGAGCCTGAGACCTATTGGGGACCTTGGGGAAGGCCCTGGGGGTCCAAAAACTCAGTTATGGCATGTTCTGACTCATTTCCGGGACCCAAAAGTCTCTCTATGCTAGCTGCACCCTAGGCGTATATGCCGGGCGTACAGGAATGAAAGGACATTATTTGGAGCCCAAAATTTGATTTTCAAGAGCTTGAGACCTACTGGAGACCCTGGGGAAGGTCCTGGAGGGTCCAAACTCTTAGTTCTAGCATGTTCTGACTCATTTCTGGTTCCTGAAATTCTCTCTATGCTAGCTGCACCCTGGGCGTATACGCCGGGCGTACAGGAATGAAAGGCCATCATTTGGAGCCCAAAATTTGATTTTCAAGAGTCTAAGATCTACTAGGGACCCTGGGAAAGGTCTTGGGGGGTCCAAACACTTAGTTCTAGCATGTTCTAACTCATTTCTGGGGCCCAAAAGTCTCTCTACGCTGGCTGCACCCTGGGCGTATACGCCGGGTGTACAGAAATGAAAGGCCATCATTTGGAGCCCAAAATATGATTTTTAGGAGCCTAAGACCTACTGGAAACCCTAGGGAAGGTCCTGGGAGGTCCAAACACTCAGTTCTAGCATGTTCTGACCTATTTCTGGGGCCCAAAATTCTCTCAACGCTGGCTGCACCCTAGGCGTATACGTCAGGCGTACAGAAATGAAAGGCCATCGTTTGGAGCCTAAATTCTGATCTTCAAGAGCCTGAGACCTAGTGGAGACCCTGGTAAAGGTTTTGGGGGGTCCATACGCTTAGTTCTAGCATGTTCTAACTCATTTCTGGGGCCTAAAATTCTCTCTACGCTGGCTGCACCCTGGGCGTATACACCGGGCGTACAGGAATGAACGACCATCATTTGGAGCCCAAAATTCGATTTTAAGGAGCCTGAGACCTACTGGGAACCCTGGAGAAGGTCCTAGGGGGTCCAGACTCTTAGTTCTGGCATGTTCTAACTCATTTCTGGGGCCTGAAATTCTCTCTACACTGGCTGCACCCTGGGCGTATACGTCGGGCGTACAGGAATGAAAGGCCATTATTTGGAGCCCAGAATACAATTTTCAAGAGCCTGAGACCTACTGAGGACCTTGGGAAAGGTCTTGGAGGGTCAAAATGCTTAGTGTTGGCATGTTCTGACTCATTTCTGGGGCCCGAAAGTCTCTCTACGCTGGCTGCACCCTAGGCTTATACGTCGGGCATACAGGAATGAAAGGCCATCATTTGGAGCCCAAAATCTAATTTTCAAGTGCCTAAGACCTGTTGGGGACCCTGGAAAAGGTCCTGAGGGGTCCAGACACTTAGTTCTGGCTTGTTCTAACTCATTTCTAGGGCCTGAAACTCTCTCTACGCTGGCTGCACCCTGGGCGTATACGCCGAGCATACAGAAATGAAAGGCCATCATTTGGAGCCCAAAATTGGATTTTCACAAGCCTGAGACCTACTAGGGACCCTAGGGAAGGTCTTGGGGGGTCTAGATGCTCCACTTTAGCATGTTTTGATGAGTTTGTGATCTCCAAAAGTTGTTGTACGTTGGGCCTTATGCTGGGCATGTGTAGGCCAGCATACAGGATGCATACTTAGTGAAAACCAAGTATTTTGAGCTCAAGATTTGGCAAGTTTGATGCCAGATGTCATCGTAGTTTTCTGTGGGTCCCAAGGAACTTTTACTTGCTTTCTTTGACTTTGTTTTATGCTATTTTTGAGGCTTTCAAGCTTGGTCATGCTGAGGACCAACATGACTTAGCTTAATTTCTGTCTGCAAGTGTTAACCAAAATTTTTTGTGGTGTTTCATTAGCCCCTCTTTGTTGATGTCTAGAGGAATTGACCCGAGAGGCATCGACAAAGAAGTACAAAACACCACAAGAAAACTTGGTAGAAACATTGTCCTTTGGCACTTGGCCAGATGTCATCGCACTGTGTTCAAAAGTACCTGGGATTGGGAAATGAAGCTTGTAGTTGGATTGGGAGATGGAAATTATGGGGATTGGGAACTGCTTAAGGGATTGTAGTTGGATGGGGAAGGAAACAGAGACCGTGGGATCGCAAGATGAGAACAGAAGACCATGTCTTCTCCTAAGGGCTAGTTGGAATGCACAAAGGCAGAGTACCTTAGGTGGTTCGCACGCGGATCAGACAAGGATTTACCTGCACGTATGCAAAGGTGCTATATGTTGGGTTATGCGTAAACGGCGTAAACAGCGTAAAACCGATGAAAACGGAGCGTAAGCATAAACGGACGTAAACATAATGGGTGGGCCAAGTTGACTTAAAACTGTAAATTGTAAACAATCTTATGCAACAAATGTAACAATGATATTACAGAATGAGAGTATAGTGCACCGGTCTAACGCAGTTGTGGCAAAGCACAAGGCAGACGAAAAGCCCCAGCGGATGGGAGGGCGACTGGGCTGGATTACGTTGTGGGCGTGGTGTAGAGACTATGTGCAGCGTACAGGTTTTTCAGCGTAAGAGGGTTTTGAGCTCTGGTGCGCAACGTAAGTGTCTCTGGTGTGCTCTTTGGGATTTTTTTTTGCCAACCCCCCGAATGAAGTGAAAAAGTGGGATTTTTATACCAGTTGTTACGCTATACTCGAGTTAAGAGACACGTGGCGCGTTGACCGGGTGCATACAATTTACAAATATACAACATATTACATCTGTTGGGCGTATACGCCGCATAATGTTGACGTATACGCTGGGCGTATATGCTAGACGTACTGGGCGTGAACTTGGGTGGAGACCCCATGGACGCTGGGCGTGCACGTCGACAATGGCTGGGCGTATACACTGACAGCTGCTAACTTGCTTCAATTCTTGCTCTTCGGTATTGTCTTCATTTTGTCATTGAGACTTCATCATCGGGCGTGTGCATCTGTGGTGTCGAGCATGAAGATGAGGCATGTACATTGGGCGCGCAAGTCGGATGTCTGCTGGGCGTATACACTATTGATGCCAAGCATATACACTAGTACTGTCGGCCGTATACACTGGGCATATTCGTTGTCGATGCTAGGCATATACGCTGGAACTACACTTAGCGAAAAGTGGGCCTTTTGATTCCAGAAGTTGCAATGTGCGACGCCAGATGTAGCCGTGGCCATTTGTGGGTCCCAGAGACCTGCTTCTTGCTGGGGAAGCACTAAGCTCAAAATTTTGTGGTGTTTCATCCTCAAGCTTGGATCAGGCATTCCGTCTAATCCAAAGCTTGATGGAGGAGATCAACCAACTAGAGGCTACCTCCTTCAACACCATCAAGGTGGTGGACTTCTATTGACATGACCCCATAAGTCCTACGATACCATCTTTAACTCTCCCAACGGGGGTCCAACTGCCTCAATTCACCAAGTACAATGGTGAAGGCAACCCCAATGCACACTTGGTCACATTTTGATCTGAGTGCCTACTCCTTCAAGCTTGGCCACATGCTATCATGCGCGTGTTCCCCATGTCACTTACAAACAAGGCCTTAGACTCGTATCGCATGCTACCCAAGGCCTGAATCTCCTCTTTAGAGGATCTTATAAGCCAGTTTTTGACACACTTCAAGTACAACCTAAAGCCTAAAACAACCCTCTACCAACTCATGCAGGTTAGGCAAGGGCCTTTAGAACCTGTGTCAAAATTCCTTGAACGTTGGAATGTTGCATTAAGTAAAATGCATGAACCCTTAGCAGAGACACATCTACTAGCCATATTCAAAGGTGTAGTGAATGACTTCATCAAATCCAAATTGTATTATCTAGCCCTAAAGTCTCTTAGCCAAGCCTTTTCCCAAACAAAAGGCATAAAGGAAGCAACCCAAGCTAGTAATGACCTAGCCTACATATCCTATAGAAACCAACATGCTCGCAAGAAAAAAAATAGTGGCAACAATGGCCACAAGCACAAAAGTAACCAACTGGGGCCCAATAGCTAAGAAGCCCAATGCCCTAGCTGAAAAAACTCCCAACTTTAGTGCCAACTAGCCTACATTAGTAGGGGCCACCCCAAGGTCCAAATTTTAGCACAAGGACCACTCAAAGTATGCACCACTACCAATGGAACCCTCTAAACTATTACAGCAACTCCTGAAAGCTAGCCAAATCCAACACAAACATGTATCAAATATTTCTCACCAAAAACATGATAGGTACTTTGAACTACTAAGGAACCCTTCTTCAGCAGTACCAAATGAGCCCCCAGTTCCACAACACTTCAAGCTGGACCAATACTGTCATTACCACCAATCGGCTGGTCATAGTATAGACCACTATCATGCTTTGCAGGACAACCTGCAAAGAATGATAGAATGAGGTCAACTGGTGCTTGACACATTGAGTCAATCTAACATAGATGATGCCTCCTATGTCATAAACTCCATTACCATAGGTGGAAAGCCCAAACCTATGCAACAACCTTTTCTGATCCATATGCCTCCTAGCAAGGCAAGGATTCCCTCCACCTCTACAAGTAAGAGGTCTCCCTTTGTTATCAAAGTGCTACCTCAGGCACCCACACACCCTTTGTGATCAAAGTTCTCAACCCACCATTCGCTAAGATGTTAAACTAGCATGACATAGCAACAACAACCACTAAGAAACCTTTTTTCATTAAGGTGCCACAATGAGTTTCTCACACACCAACTACTAAATCACCATTTGTCATAAGGGTTCCACAATGCGATGGCCCCTCACCTACCCAAAGCCTAATAGTGGGAAATGTCACAAACTCTCCTCCATCAAGGGCTAATCCCATTAGTAACCCAAGTAGGCCTACAAAATGACAATGTAAGAGGATGAGTGAGTGCCTCACAACCCCCATGGCTAAGGAAAAGGCTATAACCAACAAGAAACAACCAAACACTAGGACCCCTACCCCTAACAAGGGCAAGAAAACCAAGCCTAAGCCCCCTCCCCGAAAGATCTCTCTTTCAAGCCACATGGAGAAAATCAAGGCTAGCACAATAGCTAATGACAAAGACATCATAGCTGCACTAACCCAGGTGAAATAAATGCTCAAGAAAAAGAACACAATGTTGAGCTTATATGACCTAGTCATGACCTCATCTACTCACTACTAAGCCTTGGCTTGAATGTTGGCCTTCATTCCTATTACAAAGGACATCCCTGTAGATGAGGCATCCATCCGTGCAACAATGTTGCCCCCTACACCATAAGAATTGGGTTCAACAACCCTAGCCTTTCACGATGATGTAGTCAAAGCCAACCCTAAATGAGGGAAGGTCACTACAGCTCCACTATCCATTAGCATTCGTGTTGGGTAGTGTACCATCTATAGAGTACATGTCGATGATGGTGCAGTAACAAACGTAGTCCTGTACTCCATCATCGACAAACTAGGTCTGGCAGATGAAATCTAGCCAACCAAAACCATGTGTCTAAAATCCTTCAATAGATCACATGTCACAATCAAGGGTACAATCAACTTATCCTTCGTGGTAGGAGAGAAATTCCCCACTAGTGTAGATTTCACTATCATAGAGGAGATGCCTGGTTTCAACATGATTCTAGGCAGGGCTTGGCTAGCCCAACTAAGGGCCATCTCCTCTCCCATCCACTAAGAAATTCACCTTCCATATGAAGGTGGTCAAGTTATCATCCATGGTGATAATGCTTCCTCTTCAACTATCCACGACAGAGACATGTTTCAAGTTTCGAAAGAAGTGTTCTTTGGTGGTACATCTATGGCAACCAACATAGCGCCTAAGGCTAACACACCCAAACAAATGATTGAAGCCAATAGCCTTCCAAAGGAACCTAAGCCTTGCACACCCCAAAAATCCACACTTGATTAGGAAGCCACTATGTGATCAATAATTTTCCTTGGCCAAAAACACGTTAAGCACTAGCTCTTCCATTGCCTCCATTGGCCAAGAATTTCTGGTTTTTTCTTGGGTTGCATTTTTTCATGCATTTACATTTCACCTACTTGCCTAGTTTACATACTACTTTGATTTGTTTATGCATTTCTACTTTGTTTATACATCCATCTACTTAGCTTATGCATTACGTTTAAACAACAACAACAAAAACACATGGCCCAAAAAGGCCTTAAACTAGCCTATGGCCCGAAACAGCCTAAAACTATCACTTTTTGCATTACTTTCCTTTCATTCATCCATTTTAACTCTATTTATGATAGGTGTTGCTTGATGTTGTTTTCTTCCTAGTTGATTTTTTCAGGATCTTGTAGGCACATACCATGACCATGCATGAAGCATCGCATCTTACACAAGCAAGGTAAATAGTTCACTATGACCATAACCTAGCATAGATCGTCCTTGGGCCATGACATTAAACTAGCATAATAGCTCATCCTTTGGTCATGACATTAAATTGACACAACATCTACTATCTGCTACAATGTTAAGCTAGCATCTAGCAGTCTGCTAGGACTATAAACTAGCACATCATGGTTTGCTAGGATCTTAAACTGGGTTCATAGTCTACCAAGAATTTAAACTGGCATGTTGTTGATTGGATTCAAATACTTGCCATTGGTGAAACCCTTAGGGACACTTATAGCATCATCACCTCTCACCATTCTAGTAATTTTTTGGAGCACCTACCGTTAGTGCAACTTTCAAAGGACTCACAACATCATCACCTTGGCACCTTCACTAGCTTCTTGAGCACTTGCAACTAGCGTAGCATTTGGTACATTTACAACATCTTCCCATATAGCACCTATAGCATCTTCACATTTGACATTTGCACTTGCATTTCATGTTTTATGGTTTTCTTATCTTCTCTAAGTTGTGTTTGCAAGATGAAGCCTTGGAGGCAGTTGTGCAAAGGTGCATCTCATCATAGCAGCAAGTTACCACATTGCTCTGATGTACATGATTGGACTAGTTACGCCATTCAAGATTGCACATTCCCCTCATTCCTATTACAACCTACGTACATCCACTCCTTCATCCCAATATCCTCTCATCCTCCGCATACTCATAATTTCATGTCCCTCTGATGCATACTCACTGTGATACACATGGCATTCTCTTCACATCAACCATGATGGATGTAATGTAACTCATCCCATAGAGAGCCTTTGTGGGCTAGTCAAAGCCCTAAATGGATGTAACACAACTCATCTCGGAGAGGAAACACTTGTTGTACAGATGCAATTTGGTTGCATTGAAGAAAAGCCCATCTACTCGATGGCCAACTTGCAGCTAACATTCAGTAGTAAGTCGAACCCAAAGAAGGTTCACCTCACAACATAAAAAAAGGAATGGGGAAGAAAACATCGCCAAGAAAATTGACAATGTTGCAGCTTTGCAATTGGCCCAGCCTTAGATTGACTTTGATGCTCTCATAAGCACTTCGATGACAAGTTAACATTTTAGGGGCAAACCACTTCATGCCATGGTCACTATCAGCCATGCTAGATTTGCATCTTACATCATGATCCATTGTTTGCATTTCATTTCCACCATTTAAATGCCATCTTCCTAGCATTTCCTATACTCCTTGTCCCTTAGCATAACATTATTCCCATAGCACTCTTCAGCATGGTAAAATGACATCTGATCTTGTACCAACGAGTGATGTTGGTGGCATGTCTGCTGTGGTGTTTTGTAATTCTTTATCAACATCTCTCAAGTCACTCCCCTAGACGTCAACAAAGAGGGACCATTGAAACACCATAAAATTTTAGGTCTCGACATCTCAACTACAAATTTGGCTAAGTGTCAAAATGGTGGCACTTTTCCCATATTTTTCTAAGTGTTGAGTGTAGTCAACTCCAACTGCCAGATTTGCAAAATTTTTCTAAGTGTTATAATGATGGAACTTTCAGAAGATTCACATGTCAAGATGCATAGCATAGTGTAGCATAGCACCATGTCACACTGTGTAGTGTAGCACCATGTTATGTTACATAGCATAGTGTAGCGTAGCACCTTTTCACGCTACATAGCATAGCACCATGTCATGTTACATAGCGTAGCATAGTGTAGCACCATGTCACACTGGATAGCATAGCACCATGTCACGTTGCATAGCATAACACCTTGTCACACTGTGCAACATAGCACCATGTCATTTTACATAGCGTAGCATAGTGTAGCACCATGTCACACTGCATAGCATAGCACCATGTCACGTTGCATAGCATAGCACCTTGTCACACTGTGCAACGTAGCACCATGTCATGTTGTGCAGTGTAGCACCATGTCACACTGTGTAGCATAGTGCAGTGTAGCACCCTGTCACATTGTGCAGCATAGCATAGTGTAGCCACATGTCAAGTTGTGCAATGTAGCACAACATAACACACCTAGCCAACATCCTGTGACTTGTGCGTAACACAAGACAATCCTGACAAACAATGTTCCATGTCCTACACATAACATGGGACAAGCCTAACAAATAGTTTCCAATGATCCCATCCACCACACTGGCACATGGCACCTGATCTACATTTTGGGCTAACCCAAGCACTATAAGTACCCTTGCACCCTAATGTTTCAAAGGGAGGGGGAAAGGGGGGAAGAGAGGGGAAGGAAGAGGCTTCCATACTTGACCAGTAAGGTAGTTGGCACTTCCATTTTTGGCATTTGGCACTTTGGCATCCTGGCACTTAGCTCCCTGGGCGAACGAGACCTAGAGCACACCACACCAGCAGAGAGGCACAGCTACACCGTGCGGTACACTGCAGCCCCATTGTAGCCCTGTAGAACATCACATGGTATGCCATGGATACCAGCCCAATAGGCATAGTCCAACATAGTGACCACCAAACTTCACAGCCTAACACCACTAAGGCTATGACTATGCTCCCACTATGCCTATTGTACATTGTGTATACCTTTGTGAATTAGCTACGCTCCCTCTTTTGGGGTAGTGCACTTCTATTCTCAAATTCTATTGCATTTCTCAAGCATTTATCTTTTTCATTTAGTGTAGTTCTTGTATTTTCTTAATTTTCATACATATTTGTACATTCATGTCATAGTTCTCAAGCTAGGACACCCTGCTATGCTCTAGCTTTCCCGGACCCGATGCCCATGTGTAACGTAGTATAAACTCTTCTCACACATGGTCATTTTAACACCACATAAGTCCCTATCTAATCAACAAGATCATTCAAGGAATTCCATTCCCATTTTCTCTAGCACAACCCTCACACAAATTTGGGGTTAGGTTGTACGCCCGTGGACCTCTCAGTGTTCCAGCCACTGACATTTTTGGATGTCACAAATTGGGAGGCATGTACTATCTAGATTGCATTATTTGGTAATCTTCTTAACCCTTTCTTGCTGCATTGAAGGGAAATTCTACCCATAGGACATTGTCCGAGAGGTTAGTGGCTTCTATCACCTCTTTGGCTGCATTGGCCTTGTGTGTTTCATTATCTATCAAAGGTGCATCATCAAGAAATTCAACCTTTAACCCTTGCTCCATGTCTATGTTGTTGATAGATAAAGTAGTGGCATTATCACCATGGGTGATAACTTCACCACATTTCTATAGAAGGTGGACTTTCTGATGAATCGAGGTGGAGATGGCTCATAGCTAGGCTAGCCAAGGCCTGCCTAATATCAACTTAAATCCTAGCATATCCTATATGACGATGAATTCTATAATTGTGGGAAATTGCTCCCCTCCCACAAAGGCTATAATGATAGTACCCTTAACAATGATACACGACCTGCTAAAGGACTTCAAGCATGTGGTTCTCATTGGCTTCATTTGATCCATGAAGTCTAACTTATCGAAAATAGTGTATGGAATAACATTTGTTGCTACCCCATTGTCAACATGCAATCTCTGAATATTACATTGTCAACACATATGGTGATAAACATGGGGACTGTTATGACCTCACCCTTCTTAGGGTTGACCTTAATTACCTCATCATAAAATGCAAGGGGTGTGGAGATCAATTCCTGTAGTGTAGGAGGCAACATCATAGTGTGGATGAAATTCTCATCTGTTGGGATATCCTTCATGATAGAAATGAAGGTCAACATTTGTACTAGCACTTCGCGGTGGGTAAATGAGGTTATAATCAAGTCATATAGGCTCAATGTGATATTCTTCTACTTTAGTGCTTACTTAACGTAGGCTAATGCATCTACAAATTCTTTGTCATTAGTTGCACACTTGCTAGCCTTGACTTTTTCCATACGCCCTCAAAGATGGATTTCGCAACCTAGGCTTGCTTTGCTTGGCCAATGTAGGGGCCCCAGTGCTTGGTTACAAGTTGCTAGTGATGGCCTCCTTAGTTATTTTGGCCATGGAAATCATAGACAGAGGGACTGGCTTCAATGGATCGAGCACTTTTTGCTCTTAATGTTACCTAATCATCTTGTCTATGAGACACTCATTGGGCCTTCCAGGTTTCCACCTAGAAGGTCTACTAATGTTGATAGTAGGATTTTCCCTTAAATGGGAATGGACTAATGCATTGCCCACTACTAGACTTCAAATAGGTGAGGAGTCAGCATGTCATGGCACTTTGATGACAAAGGGTGGTTGAACTATTGTTGTTACAACATGTTGTGGGATCCTAATCATGAATGGAATTGTAGGTGCTTGAGGTGGTACTATGATAATGAAAGGGGGCCTTGAACCCACAAGGGCTAAGGGGGCCCTTGGCCTACCAGAGGACACCCAAACCACAAATGGTTGTCATGTTAGTTCCTAGTTGTCATCAATGCTAATGAAGTAACCTACATCATCTACATTCAAAGGGTCCTTGTACACCCTCATAGATTAGTTCTAAGGCCTAAATGGATTAGTAGCATTGAGGACTAGCTTTCCTTTGTCAATCATTCTTTTGAGGTCATCCTACAAGGCTAGATAGAAGTCTATGCTATGACTATACAACTAGTGGTAATGGTAGAACTAGTCTAACCTAAAATGCTTTAGGACCAGGGGATTATTTGGTGTTTTCAAGGTAGGGTTTCTAAGTAGTTCATAGTACCTATCATGCCTTTTGTGGAAATCCTTAAATATTTTCATATATTGGATACACCTGGCCTTCAACAATTGATCCAATAGTTCTAATGGTTTCAGTGGCAACAAGGTGTATTTGGAGATATCCTTATGCTTGAAATTGGGCCTTTGACTTTCTTGCATCTTGGCCACTATGGATGTAGGAGGATTGGTGGCTTTAGCACCAAGGTGGCTTTATTGTTAACTAGGCCTTTGGGAAATCTAGCCATAGGCCCTGAGTTGGTTATTTTTGCCTCTTTAGCCACAGTTGCCACAGTTACACTTTACTTCCCCTTATCTTTGTCTTTTCTAGCATGCAAGTTTTTGTAGGCCATGTAGGCTAGGTCCTTACTAGCCTCCATCATGTCCTGTATGCTCTTAGTCTGGGCAAAGGCTTAGCTTAGGGACTATAGGGCTAAGTAGTATAGTTTTGACTTAATTAAGTCATTAACTACACCCTTGAAGATGGCCAGAAGGTGTGTCTCGACTATTGGCTCTTGAATTTTCTATCAATGAGGCACTCCAACATTGGATAAATTTTTGCATGGGATATAGGTGGCCCTATTTAATCTACATTAGCTAGTCCAATGTGGTTTCAGGCTTCAAGTTGTACTTGAAACACATTACAAACTAGCTTAGAAGGTCCTCCAAAGAGAAAATAGAGCCCCTAGGTAATGCATGGTACTAGTCTAGTGCCTTGCTAGTGAGTGACATGGAAAAAATGCATATGATGGCATTTGGCCATGCTTACAGTAGTAGGCACTCAAACTTGAACATCACTAGGTATGCGTTGGGGTTCGTTCATCATTGTCCTTGGTGAATTGGGGTAGCACGATCCTAGTTAGTAGAGTTAGTAGTGGGACAGTAGGACTTATGGGATTATCCTATTAGAAGTTGACTACTTTAACTATTTTCAAGAAGGCATCCTTAAGCTACTTCATCTCCTCTATCAAGGTTTGTATTAGTTGGAATTCTTGATCCAAGTTTTGGGATACTACAATGGGCTACACTGGTTGTACTACCTACTATGCTAGTTGTGTGGTTCATGACCTAGTTGTAAGTTGTGGGACCATGTGAGGTGCTTACTGTGTTGGTTGTGCTATAGGCCCAATGACTAGGGCAATCCATGCATGCATGGATTGGACAACTATCAAGGGTGTTGAAAAAATAGGTAAGACGTAAGGTGTCTAAGTTGTTTGGAGTTGGGAGACATGCACTGTGTGAATGTAAGGTTGAGCAGGCATGATTACTACTGGGAAAGATGACTAGGCAGGTTGCGATAATTCCACGAAGGGCAAGTTAATGAAAGGTAGTCAATTTTGATGTGTATGCTACATATGGTATGTCACTATCATAGGTGTTGACTTGGAAGGTGATGTCAGGACTATGAATTTTTTAAGAAAGGAAGGTGAATGGGACTGTGAGAGGGCTAGACCAAGGATCATCCACTAGACGATAGTGTGGAAGGAGTCCTCATGCTTGAAATGACCTTTAAACTCATCCTACTCTTCTTATAGGGGTTCTTCATAGTCTATCCCTACTTCACACTCACTTGTTCAGATGAGTTGGGCTAGGATCCATTGGTAGGGTTCGGTGAGCGAGATGAAGTCGAATAGGGAGGGGATATACACCCATCTATTTTAGTGGATAAACTCATAGCCATGTTTGGCTTCCATGTCTAAACGGTATATAAATAGGCTTTCTTAGATCTTTGCATAGATAAAGTAATATTATTCATCATTTAGCATGGTATACTCGGGGTCTTGGCCATGCAGCCTAAGGGATTTTCTTGGCTCTACCATAGAAGGACTAGTAGGGTGGTCAATCTTGTTTTCTTGTTGTATGGGCAAGATAGCTAGTGTGCTCAAGATTGATGTTGAAGGCTACTCAAAACTCATGTATGTAGATTAAATTGAAAGAGGGGATTGTAGATGTTGCAGTTGTGGAAAATGGCTAACTTTGCTAACTAAGAAAATGGCTAACTTTAGTGGTTGTAGAAAAATGGCAAACTCTAGAGATTGCAAAAAAATGGCTAACTCTAGAGACTACACTCTCTACTAAGCACTTAAGAAAATTTTGCAATGGCTATCTTGACACTTAGAGAAATTTGCAAAACTATATTTTTTTTTAACTACACTCTCCATGAGAGGCTGACTACGCTCTAGGGAAGTGGAGAGTGTAATCTCAACACTGAGGCTCTCCATGAGAGGCTGACTACACCTCCATTAGGCTGACTATGCTCTAGGGTAGTGGAGAGCATAGTCCCAGTAGTTAGAAAAATTTGCAGAAACTAGCGTCATGTTGACACTTAGACACATTTGCCATCGAGGTGCTATAGTCCAAATTTTATGGTGTTTCATTGATCTCTCTTTGTTTATGTTTGGAGGAGTGGTTGTTAAGACATCAACAAAGAACAACAAAACACCATAGTAGACCTAGCACAAACATCACTCTTCATTACTTGATTGGATGTTGTTGCATCATGCTCAAGAGTGCTATGGGTAGTGGTGTGCTGGGAGTAAAAGGTGTAGGTAATGTGCTAGGGATAAAAAGGGGAAGGTAGGGTGCAAGTGAGGATATTGTGGCACAAGGACTTCTCGCTGATGTTTATCATAGCACCAAAGTGGCTTACCCTTAAAAATGTTGACCTCTCATTAGAGTGCTCATGAGAGAGTTAAGATGTAGGTTCAAGGCTGAGCTGATTACAAAACTACTTTGCTACTAGGTTGCTTAGGGACATGCTTTTTTCCTCTTTTTTTTCTTTTTTATGTTTTCTTTTATTGTGAGGTGAACCTTCTTTGGATTCATTGCTGAATGCTAACTACAAGGGTTCTTTCTATCAAGTGGACTATGTCGACTAGATGGACCTTGCTTTGATGCTTGTGAAACTGCATTGCATCTATAGGAAAAGTGTTTCCTCTCTAGGATGACTTATGTTACATCCACTTGGGCTTTGACCAACCAATAGAGGCTTTCCATAGGACAACTTATGTTACATTTGCCTTGGGTTCTACAGTTTGACTTGAAAGGAGTACCATGTGGTCATAGCACATGAGCATCAGAGAGGTTTGCAATCTTGGCTATGCAAGGGAATGCAAGAGTATTGAGCATAGGGATGCATGTAAGTAGGCTATAATGGGGTAATTAGGATGTGCACTCTTTAGAGGCTTAGCTAGTTTAATCATGCATATCAAAATAATGTGGTAACTTGCTACTATGATAAGATGCATCTTTGCATGACCTCCTTGAGGCTTCATCCTACAAACACAACTCTGACAAGACAAGAAAACCACAAAACATAAATGCAAATCAAATGCAAGGGGTGAAGATGTTGCAAGTGTTCCAAAGGCTAAACTAATGGCAAGTGCTCAAAAAGCTAACAAAATGGTAGGGGATGATGATGCTATAAGTGCTCCAAAGGCTACACCGGTTACATGTATTCAAAAAGCTAGTAAAATGCCAAGGGGCGATAATGCTGCAAGTGCTCCCAAGGTTGTGCTAGTTGTAGGTGTTTAAAAAGCTAGTACAATGCCAAGGGTGATGATGCTATGAGTGCTCCAAAGTCTACACCAGGTGTAGGTGCTCCATTCTGGGATTGCAGTATCCCCACCCATGTGGTGTAAAAAAGAGTGGGGGGTGTGGGGGGGAGTTCAAGTTATACTCACTTTCTTGCTTGTAAAATTATGTGTGGCTAACCATGAACCCAATTTAAGATCTTTGAGGATTGTAGCCCTACTAGTTTAAGGTACTAGCAGACCATGATGTGCTAATTTAGAGTCCTAGTGCACTGTTGTATCCCAGTTTACCATCATAGTGGATGAATGATGTGCCAATTTAGTGTCATAGTAGATGTGTGCTATGCCCGTTTAGCATCATAGTAGACATGTTGTGCTAGTTTAGCATCATTGTAGATAATTTTTTGTGCTAGTTTAACATCATAGTAGATGAGTTGCTATGCCAATTTAACATCATAGCAGATGACTAGTATGGATGCTAGTTTAACATTGTAGCAGACAAAGAGTGTGGATGCTAGTTTAACTTCATAGCAAACGGATGCTATGTTAGTTTAACATCATAGCGAATGAATGCTTACCTTGCTTCATTGATGTATGATGTCACATGCTAGGCATAGTATGGCTTTAGGTATGAATGGTTCACTAGATTGGCAAACTCATTTCCATCTTGATCAACAAACTTAAATGCTCTATTGTCATAGACCTTAGTAACCAAAGGTGAGAAGATCTACTCATGCATAGCTATGTTTTGTTCATGCAAAAAAAACCAGAAAAATGTCAAGTGGCACCTGTTTTAATAAAGTGATTATTCACAAATGAAGAAAAAGCAATGTGATGAAATTTTGCTAAGTATGCATGTGGGCTATTAAGAAAGGTTAGCATGTTTGTGCTATTTTTAGGCCTTTTTTGGCCATGTGTGTGCTAGTTTTAGGTCTTAATGGACCATAGATGTATTAGTCATGTCATTCTAGGAAGGGTTGGCCATGTTCAAGGAGTGGTATTAGCTTAGGCATTCACAGGGCAACAAAAAATTAAAATTTTAGGCTAAGTATGGATGACTACACTCTCACCCAATTACACTTTCACCTAACTATGCTTTCATCCAACTATGCTCTCCACATTTTAGAGCATAGTCAAGGTGCTCTTGGAGTTAGAAAAATTTTCCTCCCTTTCTGGACTACACTATCCACTAAGGTAGTCTAAGGTTAGAAAATTTTTGCAATTTTTTGGACTATGCTCTTTACTAAGGTAGTCCAAAGTTCGAAAAGATTTGCCAAAATTTTGTAAACTATGCATGATGCTAAACTTGCAAAATGTAATGCTAAGTCTATGAAAATGTGCTATACCCTAGTGAGTACTAGGCACATCAAATGGATTGGTTGATGTCCTACCCATGGGGCCCCCTCAAGTTAGTTTTTCTTATGCTTTTTTGTGTTTGGAGTTAGCTTGTGTAGTGCATATTTGCTTACTAATTGTGTGTTTTCATTGTGATTATGGTGGCAGGTACCTAGTGATGCTACATGCCCCAGTGACACCTAACGCCACTAGTTGAGCATGACAAGATGTACCCTTGCTACTAGGCATTTTTGCTATTCTTACTATATTTTGCCACATGATGCCACTCATGCTATGTACTGATATTCATGTGACATCTCACGAATATATTTGCTATGTGTAATGTGTAATGTGTAAACTTTCTTTTTTATGGTTATTTGCTATGTGCTTGTTATGCTTATAACTCAATGAGTTAATGTGTTAAGTTAGGACTATGCAATGATTATTATGACTAGGCCATTGCAAGTCCCATGCTAGTTTAATGCCATAGTCGGAGGGTTGATGCTAGTTTAAGGTCATTTCGGGTCACTACGATGGGATTAAAGGTGGTAGTTTAAGGCCATTCTAGGTTGCGCAATTGCTAGTTAAAGGCCATTTCAGGCCACAATGATAGTTTTAGGTCATTCTTGGCCACGTTGGTAGGATTAACAAGGATAGTTTAAGGCCATTTTGGGCCACTGTAAGGGGATTTAAGAATGGTAGTTTTAGGCCATTCCAAGTAGCGAGTTGCTAGTTTAAGGCCATGGTGGGTTGTCTACTGCTACCTCTCATTTTTGTAATTTTAGCTCTTATGATTTTTATGCATTTTGATGTTTTTTATGCATGAAAGAAAATGCATTAAAGTGACAATGAAATAAATGTAAACTAAGCTATCAAATGCATAGGAAATGCTAATGGTAAGCTAAGCGATTAAACCAAATGAAAATAATATGCTATAGTACTAATGTGGTGTAAGTGGGAAGCAAGATGCAGGGTGCATGGAAGCAAATGACAAGCAGGCCCCTAGCACACTTTTTAGGCTAAGGGGTACCTTAGTTGTGCAGTCACTTTCTAACTTGATGTGGATTAAGAGGTGTGTAAGCCCTAGATTGCACTATTTGGTAGTCTCCCTGACCCTTGCTTGGTATGTTGAAGGGTAATTTTTCCCACAAGGAATCCTCCAGGAGGTTAGTGGCTTCTACTGCCTCTTCAAGTGCATTGGTCTCATGTATTTTTTTGTTTACGGAAGGTGCATCATTAGGAAATTTGACCTTTGATCCTTGCTCCATGTCTGTATTTTTTATAGCCAGAGGGGTAGTGTTATCACCATGGGTGATAACTTCACCACCATCATAGAGAATGTAGATTTCCTGATGAATTGAAGAGGAGATGACCCATAGCTAGGCTAGCCAAGGTCTACCTAATGTCAAGTTAAATCCTAGAATCTCTTCTATGACAATGAATTCTATAGTAGTGGGGAATTGCTCCCTTGCCACAAAGGCTATTGTAATAGTACCCATAACAATGATGCATGACCCATTAAAGAACTTCAAGTATGTGGTTTTTGTTAACTTGGTTTGGTCTGTGAGGCCTAACTTATCGATGATAGTGTATGGGATAACATTTGTTGCTACCCCATCTTCAACATGCATCTTCTGAATCTTGCATTGCTTGACACGTATGGTGATAAACATGGGGCCATTATGACCTCACCCTTCTCAAGGCCTACGTTAATTACCTCATCATGAAATGCAAGGGGTGTGAAGCTCGATTCCTATGGCACAAGAGGTAACATCACTATGTGGATGGAATTCTCATCTACTGGGATGTCTTCTATAATAAGAATGGAGGTTAGCATCCATACTAGTGCTTCGTGGTGGGCAAATGAGTTCATAATCAAGTCATATAGGCTCAACGTGGTATTCTTCTACTTTATCACTTGCTTAAATTGGGCTAATGCATCTATGAAGTATTTTTCATCAATTGCTCTCTTTCTGGCTTTGACTTCTTTCATATGCCCTAAAAGATGGATTTCATAGGGAGGTGACTTGGGCTTGGTTGTCTTGGCTAGTGCAGGGAACCCAATGCTTTGTTTTGAGTTGTTGGTGGTGGCCTCCTTCATTGTTTTGGCCATGGGGATCATAGATAAAGGGATTGGCTTTGGTGGACTAA
Source organism: Gnetum montanum (assembly GCA_015680685.1). Taxonomy (NCBI): domain Eukaryota; kingdom Viridiplantae; phylum Streptophyta; class Gnetopsida; order Gnetales; family Gnetaceae; genus Gnetum; species Gnetum montanum. Next base: position 1,053,797 of record MNCI01010443.1, read on the forward strand.
GTGCTCTTTGCTCTTGATGTTGCCTAACCATCTTGTCTATGAGATGCTCATTGGGCCTCATGGGTTGCCACCTAGAGGGTCTATTAATGTTGCTAGTAGGATTGGCCCTTGGACAGGAAGTAATAGATTCATTGTCCACTACTAGACTCTAGGTAGGTAAGGAGTTAGCATGTTGTGACACCCTAATGACAAAGGATGGCTAAATTATTATTTTTATAACATGTTGTGGGACCCTAACCATGAAAGGGGTTGTAGGTGCCTAAGGTGGCACTCTAAAAATGAAAGGGGACCTTGAACTCGTGGGGGTTGAAGGGACCCTTGGGCTATTAGAGGGCACCCAAACTACAAATGGTTTCCATGTCAATTCTAGGTTGTCATTAACGTTAATAGCATTGATGATGTAACCTACATCATCTACATTCAAAGGGTTCTTGTATACCCTCATAGATTGGCTCTAAGGCCTAATTAGGTTAGTAGCATTGAGGACCAGCTCACCTCTGAAACACCACAAAAGTCTCTAAGTTTAGCATATGTCTGACAAGAAGCAGATCCCCATGACTCACAGGTGGCTTCGGCTACATTTGAAGTCACGCGGGGCAATCTTGAAAATCGAAACATCTGATTCTAAACGTTGTGCCAGCGTATACACCTCAGCGTATACGCCCAGCTTTAAACCATGGTGCGCTAGCATCTACGCCTGGCATCTACGCCCAACGTCTACGGCCAGCGTGTACACCTGACTCTCCAGTGTACACGCCCCGGTACGGCAGATGCACACGCTCGACGACAAGATATCCAATGGCAACATGAAGATTACACCGAAGATCAAGGATTGAAGCAAGTGGACATCCTTCGACATATACGCTCGGCGTATACGCCCAACATTCACCAGCGTATACGCCCCAGCGTATACGCTAGCATCTATCCATCTACGCCCAGCGTATACGCCCGGCGTACATGCTCAGCGTATACGCTGGCCTATTGTAACGTATATGCCCAGCGTATACCATGTTTCTAAATTGTAACGCCCGGTCTATACGCCATGTGTCTCCCCGTCCGATTTTCCCGGTAACCCTACCCCTATAAATAGCCCAGTTTTCCACATTTACCAGGCCCGCAAAAATTTACCAGAGAAGACCCAGAACAATTACGCTGCAAAAACCCCCTTACGCTTACGCTTACACTGGAAGTTCTGTACGCTGAGCACAGTCCGCGCTCCGCCTACCCTGTCAGCCGGCTACATCCCTCCATCCACTGGGGCTTTACGTCCGCCTTGTGTCCCCACACAACTGCGTTAGACCGGTGCACAACATTTTAACTCTATAATCTACTGTTCACGTTTACTGCAAGTTATTTTACAGTTTTACGTTAATTTGGCCCACGCTCCGTTTACGCCTACTTACGTTTACGCTCCGTCTGCGTCTGTGTATGCCTACTACTTACGCCGCTTGCATCTGTTTATGCCCTTTTTATTTGTTTACGCTGTTGTTTACGCCTGTATACGCTTACGTTGGGCTATCCCTGTTTACGCTGTTCACGCTCAACGTTGTTTACACCCCTCTACGCTTACGCTGTCAGCGCCTGTTTCGTCGTCTACGCTCTGTTTTGCACATAACCCAGCGTATAACACTTCGGTGGCGCTCGGGGAAGTCCTTGTTTGATCCGTGTATGGACCATCCAAGGCACTCTGCCTTCATCCACTCCAGCTCGCCCTCAAGTGGAGGCAGGGTCGACTGTGCTAGTCCGCTGATCTTTCGGTGCCCGTAACGTTCCAGCCTCGCACCGACGATTTCGGTCGGCACAATTTTTGGCGCTAGAAGGAGGGCCTCTTCGCTAAACAGACTTCACATTCCTCAACGTCTACGCTCGTCAACGTCTCCGCTGCCACTGTCAAACCCCTGACTCAGCGTCTACGCTGTCAATTCTTCAGCATTTACGCTGCACAAACCCTAGTGTATACGCTGCACGCTTACGCCAGCGTTTACGCTGCATACCCTAGCGTATATGCTGCATGCTGTACGCTTACACCAGCATTTACGCTGCATACCCTAGCATATACGTTGCACGCTTATGCCAGCATTTACGCTGCATACTCTAGCGTATACGTTGCACGCTTACGCTAGCGTTTACGCTGCATACTTACCTAGTAGACTCGTCTACGCCAATTGCATACACTACATTATCCGCATCAATCCCGCACACTCAAACTGTCTATCATCATGAATCCCCTCAACATCACCACTGCTACCACCCAGAACGTTAACATCTCAGACACAACGGCTGCCCAGCAATCTATCACACAACATATGGGAGGGCCATCCACAATGGGGCCCCGTCGGTCGTTGAGGTTGCAGGGGAGGGACCCTGCCGCTAACATTATAAGCCAAGACGAGTATAACTTCATCTGCATTAAGATGCAAGCAGGCCTGGCAGTAGATCGGGCTAAAATGGAGGTAAAAAGGCAATTTGAAATCTTCTACAAAGGGGGATATGAATTCATCCCTTCCCCATACGACGTAATCCCTATTCCAGAACAATTCTCGGAACTCTTTACGCAGCTCCTTCTGCACAGGAGCCAATCGCTAGACCAAATTACGGCAGACCCACAATGGGATGAGAAGGACGAGTTCCCTGCGCAATCTGAGCATGAAGACTCCTATCATACTCTTAGTCCACATAACCACATAAACTCCATCTTTAACCCAGACGCAGGGGAAAACATACCCCTCCAACCCCTTAACTCTACCCACACCCAAGCACCATCACAAGGGATATCCGTGTTAGCTCAGGTCCCTTCCCAGGGTAACCCTTTTACAGCTACGGGTCCATCCTCACAAGCACCACCCCCTCACAGTAACGTGGGGGTGACATTCCAATCTCAAGCGGTAAGAATGCCGCACATTATACCCATGTCCACATCTACCCACTACATCCCGCATGTCCAAACGCAAACAACCCCTTTCACAGCCGTAACCCAACAAGGGGCCTCCTCATACAACATGGCCGGACAATGGCTGATGATGGGCACGATGTCGCACCAGATTTCCCACCACTATGTACCACCCCACACGTTGCCACCAGCTCATGTGCCTCAGGCACAGCCACGACCACAGCAGCAGCAACCTCCTCTCTACAATGTAGCGCCCCTAGTGCCATCTACTGTACACTTCCCACAAACGTTACCACCAACAACGCAACTTTCAGCCTTCCAATCCACCGTTCAACAGTCTAACCCATACAGCCTGTCACAAGGCCAAACCACCATGCTCCCAAGCGCTTAGGATTGGGCAGATGCCAAAAGAATGATGCAGGAATTAACTGACGAGGTAAAACGCCTCAAGACAACCGCTGACGGGGAATTGAAGGTAGTAGACTTCTATAACGATGACCCCATCAGTTCTTCCGTCTCGCCGTTAACTCTACCCAAGGGCATCTCCCTACCAACGCTAACCAAGTATAATGGGGAGACAGATCCTAACGTGCATTTAATAATGTTCAGGTTGGAGTGCGCACTGCTATAAGCATGGCCCCATGCAATTCTTCGCATATTTCCCATGTCCCTCTCGGAGAGAGCACTCGATTGGTATAGGGCGCTCCCAAGAAACTCTGTTTCCTCCTTGGAAAACCTACTACACCAATTCGTGACCAGGTTCAAATATAACCTGAAACCTGAGGCCACCCTAGATAGCCTCATGCAGGTCAAGCAGACACCGCTTGAACCGGTCCAGAAATTTATTCAGAGATGGAGTGCAGCCCTCAATGAGCTGCACGAGGAAATCTCCCAGACATACCTGCTCACTATTTTAAAAGGAGCCGTCAACGATTTCTTTAAATCCAAGCTGTACTATCTAAACGCGCGCAATCTCAACCAAGCCTTCGAGCAAATTAAAAACATAGAAGAAGCAGCCCAAAATAGCAATGACCCGGCTTACATAGCCTTCAAAAATCAACATGCTAAAAAAGATAAAGAAAAGGCTAAAATGACTATAGCATCAATAGCAGGGGCACAACAACAAACTAGGCCGTCTCAAGCCCCCGCTAATTACAACAAACAAACTCCAACAGCTACGCCAGAACCATCGTCACAGCATAATCCAGCAAACCGCACGCGCAACTTTGAGAGGAAAGAACCCTCTCAATATACACCCCTACCCATGAAGCCATCCCTACTTTTTGACCAGCTCCTAAAGGCTGGCTTAATGCAGCATAAGCAATTATCTCCCACGGCCATCCAAAGACATGACCGGTTCTATCAACTTGTTCAAAACCCAAGCCTAGCAATGCCGGATGAGCCCCCCGTACCTAAAGGCTTCCGATGGATCGCTTTTGCGATTACCATCAACAAAATGGGCATGGAACAGACTACTGTTTCACCTTGAAGCAGGACCTGCAGCGAATGATCGATGAAGGCCAAATCACCTTCGATGAAGCAAACCCGATTCAACCGCAAAACCAAGCCATGGAAGTCTATAAAGACCCTTTAAACACTAAAGAGGCACCATACACCATCAGTACAATCTGCCTTGACGATGATTCCAAGCCATCTTACGTTAACACCATATCTCCCGAATATACGCGGCCAACATCCAACAAGCCTTTTGTAGTTCGCACGCCTGTCCTTGCGCCTACACCTACACCCCGGCTGCACCATCCTTTACAACGGCCGTATGTCGTTCAAATACCCCAAGCAGTGGCATCACCTAACACCACGACACGCGATAAGCCGTATGTGGTACGGGTCCCTCCTGTCACTCCCCTAAATGCACAAACTCCGAATAACCGGTCTACTCCTTTTGTGGTCCGAGTACCCTCAGCAACCGCAACAGCCGAAGCCCAACCTTCGCCCAAACCAACCCCATTTTTCATTAGAATACCTAAAGGTCCCCAGGACTACCAAGCCGTTGTGTCACAAACACAACCTCAACCTAAGCCCTATGTTGTTAGGGTGCCTGCCCAACCCTCTAACCAAGCACGTCCAGTAGTACAGGAGTCACCCCGTCCAACCCCATATGTGATGAAACTTCCCACACAAACCGAAATGCCAAAACCAACGGCACCTCCACGCCGCACACGAGAACGTCCCGGAGATAGACTTGCGCGTGAACGTACAGAGAATGAATGCCAAAGGTTAGCTCTGGGGCCACCTAAGCCCACTCCCCTCAACTCCGTGCCTATGTCATCATCTACCGATCAACCAAACACAGGCAATGAAGGTGAGTCGTCTGAAAAACATGAATCATCCGAAACAACGATTCTGAAAACTAACAAACCAACAAGACGGGAGATAAAATTGTTGGGTCCAATGGATCCAATCAACATCGATAGAAACACCCCCAACGGTGAAAACTTGGCAACCGCCTTGACACAAGTCATGCAAGCATTAAAACAAAAAAATACTTCACTGAGTTTGTATGACTTAGTGTTAATGTCTCAAACGCATCGAGAAGCTCTAGTACGCATGTTAACATCGATTCTGGTGAGCGAGGATCTACCCCCAAACAAGCCCTCCATCCATGCGGTGATGTTCTCACCCCATGGGACTACTTCCAAGCCCCTAAACATCCATGACGACAACATCAAGGTTGACAAAAGAACGAAGGAGGTGACAACAGCTCCCATGTTCATAACAATCTGTATAAACCGATTTAAAATACATAGGGTCCATGTAGACGATGGAGCTGCGACAAACGTCGTGCCATACCACATTATCGAGCAGCTAGGGCTTACTGAACTACTAAAACCAGCCACGACTACATGTTTAAAGTCATTCAGTGGGTCACGTGTAATGGTGAAAGGCTCAATAACCTTAGACTTTATAGCGGGAGATCAATTCCTGACATCTGCTGAATTCCTCGTAGTGGACGAGATGCCAGGATTCAACCTAATATTGGGAAGACCCTGGTTAGCCCAACTGAGAGCCGTCTCTTCCCCTATCCATCAAGAAATCCATTTGCCTTATGAAGGCGGAGAAATCTTCATACATGGCGAAGCTGTTACACCTATTATTTCATCACATATCGACATGGACCAAGGCTCGAAATTCAAACTTGAAGAGCCTAGCCAAAATGACAAAAACCCACGATCGTCAGTAAATAGCAAATCTTCCAACGTGGAGCAAAAACCTCCTCAAACAGAAATGTCTGTGCCTCCTCGAGTAGAAACTAATATAGAGTTCCCTAGGGACACTGAAATATCTGAAAGTGCTAACACAAAAAACACTCCATCAGAAGTCTCTTGGGCTGATTTGCCATTTAATGTAATCAGCGAAGGTGACGCTGAATACCGGATCATACCGGTTGAAAAATCGTCTAACATTAAAACAGAAAAGATCAAAAAATTACTGAAGTGATCTCATCACTCTTAGTTCGAAATGATGTTAAACTATAAAAATTCTGAAATGACATTAAACTACGATAAAACAAGAAAAACAATTAAATACCACTTCCAGTCCGAAATGACACTAAACTATCATGTCCGCAATGACATAAAACTAGCTACGATCAGCAATGATCGGTTAGCCAAAAAATCTATCCACGTCCTCCAAAACATCCCTTGCTTACATATGGGGCCCGAGATGGCCATAAACTACACGTGAGCCCCGAAATGACCATAAACAACGCATGCGGCCCGAAATGGCCATAAACTACGCATGGGGCCCGAAATGGCCATAAACTAGTACTCGCTTTCCGTTCTACTTCGATAATCGCTTCTTGTATTGCTATTTAAAAAGAAAATAAACCAAAATATTTTACATTCCTACAGCATGTTAAACCCAAAATCAGCAACCAAAATATATATATATATATATGCATGTTATTATATACAATCAACAATCTCTGTTCATTTCATAGTATTCAAGTTACGCTTTCGGTACAAGTTCGAATCGAAAAACAAAAAAATGCTAAGCATTTGGGGCATGAGGATCATCCTCCTCGGGCCCACCAGCATCAGAGGCCCCTACTCCACTGGGGCCAGCTTCTCCAGTCTCATCCCCACCTTCATCCTGAAAAGACCAAAGAGGAAGGAATCAACACAAAAACGAGCGAATGTCATAATTTCAAACATTAATCAATCAATTAACTCCAAAAAGAGACAAAACGCTTACCATAAGAGGTTCCCCCAAGCCGAATTCAAGCCATCGTAGGATCTCCTCTTCAGGAACGCTTACCTAGTCTGTCCCATCAAGACCCAAGTCGATATCAGCCAGAGCCTTTCCTTTGTCAACGTCTAACCAGGTGGGACATTTCAAAGGGAATTCGCCCACCGACACCTCCCTAGAGGCTGTCATTATCCGCTGTTTAGGAGACTCCATCTCTACAATTGTGTTCTGGGTGAAGGTGTCAAAGGAGGAGCGCAGACCAAGACCCTCCACAAACATCTCTAACTATCGCTTCTCAATAGAAACCTCTTTTAGCGACTTCTTGTATTGGTGCTTGTGGTTCTTTTCATCTTGTCCCCATTTGCGAACATTGGAGGTGAAAGCCTTCCAATCCTGACATTTGGTGTTCAGCAAATCAATTTGGGCTCTGCGCTCTCCTAGCCTCCGTATCAGCCCTGCATGATGATTGAGAAGGTTCCAATACCTTGTATACGTGACCTCAGAGGTCCGCCAAGCGCGATCATTATTTAATCTAGCTACGACAAACTCATATCGAGCCTTCAAATCATCACGTTCCGTTGACAATGCAGCATTCTCCTTCTCCTTTGCCTGAATTTGGAGCCATAATTATTCAATGGATCTCCTGCACGTCCACACCGTTTTGGCATTATGAATGAAGCCCTCTGCTACCTCTTCATAAATAGGTCTAGGCACTTGTTCAATCTCAGGAGATAGTGTAGGAAAACTCTCCATATCGACGGGTTCGGACGGGTCCCACCTCAGTTGGGCACCTGTCCATAGGAAAAGATAAACGTTAGAACAAACAGAATTGGGCATCAACCTTTAACATAGTAAGAATCTTTCAATGCATCCATACCTATGTCAGGATTGATCCGTTCGATCCGCTCGACAACCTCTTCGGCCACCCCAGCTACGAAATCCCTTTTACTTGGCATTTCCATCCAAGTAAAAGGTCCATCAGTGCGTGAGCCGCTTGTCTTTGGAGGCACCTCGAGGGGGATCTTAGACTCCTTCTCTGGGACGGTCTTGCTCTCCTCTGAGTCCAACAAAAAAATTCACAACAAGGTAATCCAGGAATATATTAGGCTGCATAATTGAGTAAAGAGATATACCGTTCCCTCTGATCTCATCCTGTGTCGGGGGGTCCCCAAGATCAAGGTTTCCTGTAAGAAAGCTGTTGAACATTTCTTCAGTTTCCGCTTGATCATTCAGGGGTTTGGTACCTCCAATTCCGCCAGTTCCCTCCCCCAGTAATTCGGTTCCTCCCGTCAGGTCGGTTAACTCCTCGTCTTCTGGTATGGTCCGCAGATTGTGTTTCTTAACTGCTCAATTCAAAACAAATGAAGTCAGTGGCATACAATCAGCTATCGCTACAACTATTGAAATAAAAATAAAAAATTTTTACCAGGAATCTTAAATCAAATCCACTTCACTCTAGGCTGCTCAATCTCACTGGTACCTTCAGCCGTGCTGTCACGCTTCCCCAATTTAGATTTCGCTTTGCCTATTGTTTCCTTGACCACTCGCTCCGCCTTCCTTGTAGTAGGGGGTACCTCATCAGGTTCCACCCCTAGGCTGTCGCGTGTGTAGAGCGAAGGGCTAGACGATCCACTCGTGGTAATCGTAAGGGATTCATCAATCCCCTCAGGGGCTTCTTGGGACTTGGCTCTGTCAAATAAGTGGTTCACCCAGGGGCGAGATAACTGGTACCTATCACGCAAAACAAATTTGTTTTCCCCATGAACCACCAAAAATTCAGCCAAGCGACGAATATAACCAGCGAAGAAAGCGAAGGTAAAATGCAATTGCACCTCTATGTTTGAATGCAGCCGCTCTATATCTTTGGTCATCCCTGATAATAGAAATTCTGCCCAGTTATAACGCACGCCAGCCTCGAGAATAGTGTGCATGACTCACACCGCTTCAACACCGAGACTCTTGACTTGTGATAGAGTCTTCGGAAACAAACGTGCTCTAAATAGGGGATAAAGTTCGTTGACTTTCTCAACCTTCGTTTTCCCCTGCATCGAAAACCCTTTAGTACCCTTCCTCACCCCTAGCCAATCCTCTAAATCACGGATCATGTCAATTTCTTTATGCATCCTGTCCATAACGACTTTTACGCCATTAGCAAGTACACCAAAAAATCCGCGAGAAATTAGGGTGATAATTCAAAAATTACTTTCACGCCCCTAATACGGGCGCTATAGCAAGAGACGGATCTATCAAATGAGTCTACAATCCCGATCATCTCCGCTATAGAAACATTTGGGCTAGGGGCCACAAAGAGTGCCATGAGGCCGGCATGCTCCAAGCAGGCAACAATAGATGGCGAAGCCTTCTTTCGCAACCACTTCTGAGCGGCACTAGTTTCACCAAATTTCATCGAAAGAGTAGTTTCAGTCCTCCCAGTCACAACGGAATCCCTGCCAAAGGTGGTGCCAGCTGTAAAGGCAAACCCAAAACCTTCATATGAGCTTGACACTTGGCAATTGACCAAACCAAACACGACATCTAGGAAACTTGGCCACTTACTTTCAGTGTTGGACCTTGAAGTTTCACCCAGATCAGAAGCAGACGGGAAAATCGGCCCATTAGGGGCCCAGTCAGCATGCAACCAACCACGTGCGGCACATTGCGTAAACGCCTTCGAAAATTTCTTGGGGAAGTTCTTCATGGCGTCCCTTGTGTGGGCCAAGACGGTCCCATGCATGGTGGGACCCACCATGAACGCTTCCACAGCCATACGCGCCAATCCAATCCCATCGTCGCTTGTGTAGGCCCCATCTGGCGTAACCTTTGGCCTGCGGGAAGGCAACAGCATGTGTCGAAATGAGAGTAAGTATTTGAATGTGAGAAAGAAATGAATAACCAAAACTAAGACGAAATTACCTTTCAACCCGGTATACTATGCCAGGAGGGTTCTGAAACAAAGTGTGCGCGCGGCCTGCTAAGAACAGTGTGTTGTTAATGTAGTTGGGGCCCCATGGTAGCTGGTCCCACACACGTGTCAACAGACGAGTCGATTTCGGGCCACCGGGGGGAACACCCTCAGCGACAAGTGGTCCTTCATCGATGTCCTCCATAAACATTCAGATGTCTTCCGTTGCGCCGGGTAACATGGCCTCAATAATGCTCCGTGCCACATCTTTGCCTAGATGAGACCAGACCACGACGTCGAAATGATCCAGCAAGAAAGCCAAAAATTCGCAGACCCCGTCCCGGAACCAGACCCCATTATGCTCAACGACCAAATTCGGGGTCGGGTCACTGCCCTCCAAAGGACCAAACCATGTCAAAACCCCAACTAACTCAATCACTAGAAGGGGAGGCTCAATATCTCTGTAGACCATTAAAACACCACCAAAGATCAATATCCAAAACTTCATTTTAAAAATTAGACGTTCGCAGAAAAGTTACGCCAAGCGTATACGCCGGGCGTACGAAAAACAGTTATGCCAGGTGTATATGCTGGGCGTACGAAAAAGTTACACCAGGCGTATACGCCGGGTGTACGAAAAACAGTTACGCCAGGCGTATATGCCCGCCGTACGAAAAACAGTTACGCTCGGCGTACGAAAAAATAGTTAACCCTTCACGCCGAAAATAGTTACGAAAAAAGAAACGAAGCTCTACGCCGAAAATAACACGCGGCGTCTATGCCAACATTACTCCAAACCCTTCACACTCGGCGTATACGCCGGAACCCTATGCTAACTGTACGCTACAAAAACAGACTAAAAATCAATGAAAACAGGGTCAAAGGCCTACCTGCCAGAAGATCCGGGCCACGCGGGGACGCTCGGGCGGGGTAGACACTGCTCTCCTCCACGAACGTCAGTTCAGGTCCTTTCTGTCCTCGGACCTCTAGTTCTTTGCCTCTGCCCATCTCGGTGTCTACGTGGGCGATTTCTTCTCGGCGTCTATGCGGGGGGTTTCTTCTCGGCGTCTACGCTGGGGTTCTTCTCGGCGTGTACGTTGGGGTTTCTTCTCGGCGTGTATGCTGGGGTTTTCACTCGGTGTCTACGCTGGGGTTACGCTCTCGGTTTACGCTCACGCTCCAAAAGTCAAGTGACAAAATGACGCCCCCACTCCCTTTTTATAGCACGTTGACGCTGACGCTGATGCTGATGCTGACGCCGCCGCCGCCACTGCTGCTTTTCCGTTTTTCTTGCTTTTTGCCTCATTTTTCGTGCTTTTTCGAATTTGCTTCGAATTTTTCAAAAAAAGATATAAAATTTACACACACAAACGACATAAACAACAAAATTCAGCATTAANCTACTGGGCAACGAACGGTAGTTTAATGCCATACCAGGCAACGAACGGTAGTTTAATGCCATACTGGGCAACGAACGGTAGTTTAATGCCTTACCGGGCAACGAACGACAGTTTAATGCCTTACCGGGCAACGAACGACAGTTTAATGCCTTACCGGGCAACGAACGGCAGTTTAATGCTATACCAGGCAACGAACGGCAGTTTAATGCTTTACCGGGCAACGAACGGCAGTTTAATGCTATACCAGGCAACGAACGGCAGTTTAATGCCTTACCGGGCAACGAACGACAGTTTAATGCCATACCAGGCAACGAACGATAGTTTCATGCCTTACCGGGCAACGAACGGCAGTTTAATGCCATACCGGGCAACGAACGGTAGTTTAATGCTGAATTTTGTTGTTTATGTCGTTTATGTGTGTAAATTTTATATCTTTTTTTGAAAAATTCGAAGCAAATTCGAAAAAGCACGAAAAATGAGGCAAAAAGCAAGAAAAACGGAAAAGCAGCAGTGGNTGGTTGAAAGGGATATCGATGTGAATCTCGTCTATGCGAGTTCATTAGCAAACAACGCAACAATAGCTTCAATGCAGCAAACGATTGACGAATATGAGAGAATCACAAAGTCCCTCGACATCGAAGCTGAAAACATTACTGAAGTTCATCTAACTGAAACAACTATCACAATGCCAGATGGGGAAACTAAAATCCTAAAATTAAGTACATTACTAGAGCCCAGTCTAGCTAAAGATATCGAAAACTTACTTAAGGACAACATGAAGGCATTTGCGTGGTCCTATACAGACATGCCCGGATTAGACCCCCGTATCGTCCAGCACAACATCATCCTTGATCCAAAACTAAGGCCAGTAAATCAAAAAGCAGGAAAGGTCAAACCCGAGGTGGCATTAGCAGTTCGCAGTGAGATTTCCAAGCTCTACCAAGCTGGTTTCATTAGGGCTGTTGATTACGCCGAATGGGTATCAAACATGGTTATAGTCCCAAAGAAGAACAGAAGTATCCTCCTTTGCATTGACTTCCGGGACCTTAACGTAGCAACCATAAAGGATGACTTTCCCTTACCTAGCATTGATCAACTAGTTGACTCAACTGCTGGGCATGCCCTATTATCCTTTATGGATGGGTTCTCGAGATATAACCAGATACGTATCAATCCAGAACACCAGCTCCGAACTACTTTCATGACACCTTGGGGAACCTTTTGTTATACAATGATGCCTTTTGGTCTCAAGAATGCTGGGGCCACGTATCAACGAGTGATGACGTATATTTTCAACGATTACATCTTACACTCGCTCAATGATTATATAGATGACATAGTTGTTAAATCAAAATCATCAGAGCAACATGTACAGGATCTTGACTTAGTATTAAAACGTTGTCTAAAATACGAACTAAGGCTTAACCCAAAGAAATGTGTCTTCGGCGTCAAAACGCGTAAAATTCTTAGATTTGTAGCCTCAGAGGTAGGGATACGGGTAGACCCCGATAAGGTTAAGGCCATTACAAACCTAAAACCACCTAGAAATCTAACCGAACTCCGAGGGCTACAATGGCGGTTGTAGTTCATTAGGAGGTTCATAGAAAATCTGACGGGAAAACTCACACCTATGAACCACCTACTATGCAAGAATGTCCATTTTGAATGGACCCCGTAGTGCCAAGAAGCATTTGACAACGTTAAAATGGCACTCGCTCGGTTACCCACCGTATTCCCACCCAAAAACGACAGGTCGTTTTACATCTACCTGGCCACATCAGAATCATCAATCTCATCCATGTTGTGCCAGAAACGAGATGACAGAACTGAGGTCCCCGTATACTACCTGAGTCATGCAATGGTTGCCCAAGAAAAGAGATACAATGATGTAGAAAAGTCATGTTTAGCTTTAGTTTTCTCTTTAAAGAAATGGTGACATTATCTCTTCCAAAATCAAGTTAACATAATTTGCAAAGATAATGTGCTCAGAGCTATAACCGGAAACATCTACGAATCAAGTAGGATAGCCCATTGGAAGGCAATCATAGCTGAGTTTGACCTGCACTATGTGGCACAATCGTCAGTAAAAGGCCAAGCCATAGCAAATCAAATGACCATGTCGCCAATGCATGATCCAGGTACAGTAGAACCCAAATTCCCAGACGAAAATGTAAACGTAATAGACACGGTGCCAGATGATTACGATGCGATTCTAAACTTTGATGGAGCATCCACCTCTTGAGGAGGAAGTGCTACCACTGTAATAACATATCCCTCTGGAGAAATTAAACCTTTCTGAAGAAATTAAACCTTTCGCCTATCAATTCAACTTTCATTGTACTAACAACATAGCAGAGTATGAAGGTCTCCTCAGAGGTCTCGCGGCCGCACTAGCTTCGGACATTACATGGCTTGTAGTCAGAGGGGACTCACAACTAGTCGTAAACCAAGTCACAGACGTCTATACGTGTAAGGCGCAACACTTACAACCATACTGTGATTTGGCTAAGCACCTACTCAAACAATTCGAAAATGTTGATGTCCAACATATCTCTAGGAATGACAATACCATTGCAGACGCCTTAGCAACCTTAGCTTTAAACATATCCCCTGACATGTTTCACGCACTACCAAGCTCTGTAACCAGTTGTGCTGAGCCCATAACCAACACTCTTGACATGCTTCCAGTTGCATCTGTCAGTACAACACACGCTAATGAATGGTATGATGACGTAAAAGAATACCTTCTGCACGGTGAAACGCCACAACATTTAACCAACGCACAAAGGGATGTAGTACACAAGCGTTCTAAACAGTACGCATTAATAGGGGATACATTGTGCTGTCGATCCTACGAAGGCATACTGCTAACATGCGTCACCAGCACCGAGGCCCAAACAATTGTTGAACAGGTGCACGACGGAATCTGCGGGGGACACATTGCACCGAAGGCAATGGCAACCAAAATAAGATGCTTAGGCTACTATTGGCCACACATGGAATACGACTGTCAATCCAAGGTCAAAACATGTAGTATATGTCAAAAACACGGTAATCTCATCCACGTTCCACCAAACGAGTTGCATACAACACAAATCACATGGCCCTTCCAGAAGTGGGGACTGGACCTCGTTGGCCCGATAACACCCACATCTTCTGCCGGGCATAGCTTTATCATAACAGCAACTGAATATTTTACGAAATGGATAGAGGCGGCACCCCTTCGCAAAACTACTTCTAAACAGGTGTGCAACTTCATCCTCGAAAACATTATAACCCATTTTGGCATTCCCATGACAATCATTACTGACAACGGGCCACAATTTAGTAGTGCCGAGACCAAAACGTTCTGCGATAGTCTAGGGATCAAACACTCATTTTCATCCCCTTACTATCCTCAGAGCAACGGATAGGCAAAATCAACGAATAAGACAATCATGACAGTACTCAAAAAGATGCTTGCCCAGAGCAAACGGAGATGGCACGAACAACTGGTGTATGCGTTATGGGCATACCGTACCACGCACCGGACCTCGACAGGTAAAACTCCATATAGCCTTGTTTACGGTTCGGAGGCTGTTTTACCTTTAGAATTGCAGGTACCATCTCTAAGGATCACGCTTTCCGGACTCCTCGACGACGAGCAAAACAATGATTTACGCATCATTGACCTAGACTCGGTGGAGGAGGAACGCGTGCGTGCACTCGATCAGATCGAATGGTACCAGAAGCAACAACGGCAATAACATCGACACGACATTCATAAGCGCCCCATCAAAGAAGGAGACCTCGTACTTAAAGCTGTTTGGGAACATCCAGATAAATTCTCAGTCAACTGGGAAGGGCCCTATCTGGTCATCAAAGCATTCGACAACGGGGCATTCAAACTAGCTGACATAGATGGAAAAGAGTTTACAAATCCAACCAATCACTTATTCCTGAAACCATTCTATACATGAACTCGAACTCAGGTACGCGCTAGCCCTAGAATCACGACTATAAACTGATACCCCAGATTAGGCCTGGAATCACCACTATAAACTGATGCCACAGATTAGTCCTGGAATCATGACTATAAACTGATACCATAGATTAGTCCTAGAATCACGCCTATAAACTGATACCACAGATGAGTCCTAGAATCACGACTATAAACTGATACCATAGATTAGTCCTAGAATCATGACTATAAACTGATACCACAGATTAGTCCTGGAATCACGACTATAAACTGATGCCACAGATTAGTCCTGGGTTATGACTATAAACTAACACCACGAATTCCTCTAACACTATAAACTAGCTCGCCTCTTCATGGTCCGCTAAGACTCAAAACTGGCAACGCAACGTCTGCCACGATGCTAAACAGGCAATGTCCGACGGGTTACAACACAAAACTAACCCATGATAGTCCGCTAAGACTATAAACTGGCGCGTTCATCCTTAACTCCTCATCCCACAGCCATATTCATTCATCAGAATCATTGCATCCCTCATCAGCATCGTCAACATTCACATTCCATGCTCAGAATCACCCCAACATTCTTGTTCACCTGCAGCTGTTTAAATCTAAACTCATTAATTCACTCATGGTTTTCTTGTCTCTTTGGAGTTGTGTTTGCAGGATGACGCTCGGAAGTTCTCGTACGAGAGTGCGTTTCATCACAGGTAGCAAGATGAGGCAATGTCCATTTGTCCACCTGGCAAGACTAAATCAAACCGGTAACCCGCACATTCTCATTCCCTGAAAACCCACTATCTATCTACCAAACTGTTGCACACTACGAAACGTTACAGCAGTCGCAACACACAGAACACAATATTCGCGCATGAGTACAAGGACAAAGTTCAAAAAAAAAATGGGACCCTTGACACTTCCCACATAAGCCCTAGGTGGGAAGGTATTGGTCTTAAAAACATGTACTCATGTCAAAAACAGTCAAGAAACATCCTGTCGCATGGCTTTGGCTCTTCGCTAACAGTTTCCCCAAAGAAGGGAGCTGTTCCTCCAAAGAATGCAAAACACCACCCCGTGGCTTTGGTAGTGACAATTGTTTCTCTTGAAAAATCACCAAGAGCACTATTCCACCAAAGGACGCACATCACATTCTTGAGTTCCAAGTCTGCCGAAAGACAGCTATCGACAAGGACCGGCATGCCGCGCACCTAAGCACCCCATTCTCCTAGCTTGATCCCTCGAGCATACGTCGATCCCCACGATCCCTTTCCCCCTGCCAGTTTCCAATCTCGCCCTTTCAATACCATTCACCACTGAACATGGTACGATGATGTCGGGTCCAGTGGCAAAGGACAGAGCTTTTGTCCAGTCGCCTGTGGTGTTTTGCGCTTCTTTGTCGATGCTTCTCTGGTCGATTCCTCCAAGCGTCAACAAAGAGGGGCCAATGAAACACCACAAAAATCTCTGAGTTTAGCATCTGTCTAACAAGAAGCAGATCCCCATGACTTACAGGCAGCTTCAGCTACATTTGAAGTCACACAGGGTAATCTTGAAAATTGAAACATCTGATTTTAAACGTTGTGCCAGCGTATACACCTCAGCGTATACGCCCAGCTTTAAACCATGGTGCGCTAGCATCTACGCCCGGCGTCTACGCCCAGCGTCTATGCCCGGTGTCTACGCCCAGTGTGTACACCTGACTCTCCAGCGTCTATGCCCAATGTGTACACCTGACTCTCCAGCGTACACGCCCCGGTACGGCAGATGCACACGCTCGACGACAAGATATCCAATGGCAACATGAAGATTACACCGAAGAGCAAGGATTGAAGCAAGTGAACATCCTTCGGTGTATACGCCTGGCGTATACGCCCAACATTCACCAGCGTGTACGCCCCAGCGTATACGCCAGCATCTATCCATCTACGCCCGGCGTACACGCCCAGCGTATACGCTGGCCTGTTGTAACGTATACGCCCAACGTATACCATGTTTCTAAATTGTAACGCCCGGTCTATACGCCACGTGTCTCCCTGTCCAATTTTCCCAATAACCCTACCCCTATAAATAGCCCAGTTTTCCACATTTACCAGGCCCGCAAAAATTTACCAAAGCAGACCCAGAACAATTACGCTGCAGAAACCCCCTTACGCTTACGCTTATGCTGGAAGTCTTGTACGCTGAGCACAGTCTGCACTCCGCCTACGGTGTCAGCCGGCTGCATCCCTCTGTCCACCGGAGCTTTACGTCCGCCTTATGTCCCCACACAACTGCATTAGATTGGTGCACAACATTTTAACTCTATAATCTACTGTTCACATTTACTGCAAGCTCTTTTATAGTTTTACATTAATTTGACCCACGCTCTGTTTACGCCTGCTTACATTTACACTCTGTCTGCGTCTGTGTACACCTACTGCTTACACCGCTTACATCTGTTTACGCCCTTTGTATTTGTTTACGCTGCTGTTTACGCCTGTATACGCTTATGCTGGGCTATCCCTGTTTACGCTGTTCACGCTCAACGTTGTTTACGCCCCTCTACGCTTACGCTATCAATGCCTGTTTCACCGTCTACGCTCTGTTTTGCACATAACCCAGCGTATAACACTTCGGTGGTGCTCGGGGAAGTCCTTGTCTGATCCGCGTGCGTACCATCCAAGGCACTCTGCCTTCGTCCACTCTAGTTCACCCTCAAGCGGAGGCAGGGTCGACTGTGCTAGTCCACTGATCTTTCGGTGCCCGTAACGTTCCAGCCTCGCACCGACGATTTCGGTCGGCACAACCTCTATCAATCATTCTTTGGAGGTCATCCTACAAGGCTATATAGAAGTCCGTGTTATGACTAGACAACTGGTATTAATGGAAGAATCGGTCCAACCTAAAATGCTTTGGGACCATGGGCTCATTTGGTGCTACCAAGGTGGGGTTTCTAAGTAGCTCACAATACTTATCATGCCTTTTGTGGGCATCCTCAAACATTTTCTTATATTAGATGTGCCCAACTTTCAATAGTTGATCCAATAGTTTTAATGGTTTCAATGGAAATGGGATGTATTTGGAGTAATCCTTGCACTCGAAATTAGGCCTTTGATTATCTTATGCTATGGCCACCATAGATGTATGGGAATTAGTGGCTTTGTTGCTAGGGTTGGGAGCTTTATTTTTAGTTGGACCTTTGGCTGGTCTAGCCATAGGCCCTGAGTTGGTTGTTTTGGCCTCTTTGGCCATAATTGTCATGATTGCACTTTTCTTTCCTTCTTTGTCTTTTTTGGCATGTATATTTTTGTATAACACATAGGTTAGGTTCTTACTAGCTTCTACCATGTCTTGTATGCTCTTGGTCTAGGCAAAGGTTTGGCTTAGATATTGCAAGGCTAAGTAGTATAGTTTTGACTTGATGAAGTCATTAACTACACCCTCGAAGATGGCTATGAGGTACATCTCAACTATTGGCTATCATATTTTGTTCAATGAGGTGCTCCAGCGTTGGATAATTTTTTTCACGGGCTCTAGGTGCATCAACTAGTGTAGGGTGGTTTCAAGCTTCAAGTTGTACTTTAAGCACATTACAAACTAGCTCAAAAGGTCCTCTAAAGAGGAAATAGAGCCCCTAGGTAATGTGGGGTACTAGCCTAATGCCTTTCCAGTGAGTGACATAGCAAAAACACATATGATGGCTTGTGGCCATGCTTGTAGTGGTAGGCACTTAGATCTAAACATCAATAGGTGTGCATTGGAGTCCCCTTCATTGTTGTATTTGGTGAATTGGGGTAGCAAGATCCCAATTGGCAAAGTCAATAGTGGAACAACAAGACTTATGGGGTCATCTTGGTAGAATTTGACTACTTTAACCATTTTAGAGGAGGTTTCCTTGAGCCGCTTCACCTCCTCTATTAAGGTTTGGATCAATTGGAATGCCTGATCCAAGTTTTGGGATGCTACAACAAGTTGTGTTGGTTGTGCTACCCGCTGTGATGGTTGTGTGGTTCACAACCTAGTTGCAAGTTGTGGGACCATGTGAAGTGCTTTCTATGTTGGTTGTGCTATAGTACCAGTGACTAGGGCAAGCCACACATGTGTGGGTTGGAGCACTACTAAGGGTGCCAACAAAATAGGTAGGACATAAGGTGCCTAAGTCATTTGGGGTTGGGAGACATGCACTGTGTGAACATAAGGCTAAGTAGGCATGATTGTTGTTGGTAGAGATGATTGGGCAAGTTGCAACAATGCCACAAAGGGTAAGTTAACAAGAGGTACTACATCTTGACATGTATGCTACATCTAGTGTGTCACTATCATAGGTGTTGACTTGGAAGGTGATGCTGAGGCTATGATTGTCTCAAGAAAGGTAGGTGAACGGGACTATGAGAGGGCCAAACTAGGGATCATCCACTAGAAGATAGTGTGGAAGGAGTCCTCGTGCTTGGAACGAGCTTTAAACTCATCTTGCTCTTCTTGTAAGGGTTCTTCATAGTTTTTCCTTACTTTGCACTCACTTGTTTGAATCAACTAGGCTAGGATCCACCAGTAGGATTCAGTGAGTGGGATGAAGTTGACTAGGGAGGGGATATACTCCCTTCCATTTTAGTGGATAAGCTTGTTGCCATGTTTGGCTTCCATGTCCAAATGGTCTACGAATAGGCCTGCTTAGATCTTTGTGAAAATAAAGTTATATTGTTCATCGTTTAGCATGGTATACTTTGGGTCTTAGCCAAGTAGCCTAAGGGATTACCTTCACTCTACCATAGCAGGACTAGGAGGGTTGTCAATCCTATTTTCATGTTGGGTGTGAAAGATGACTAGTGTGCTTGGGATTGATGCTAAAGGCTACGCAGAACTCATGTGTATGGATTAAATTGCAAGAGGGGATTACAGAGGTTGCTAATTGCAAAAAATAGCTAACTTTGTTGATTTTGAAAATGGCTAACTCTAGAGACTACAAAAAATGGCTAACATTGGAGACTACACTCTCTATGCTAAGAGCTAACTATCCTCTCTACACTAAGAGACAACTATGCTCTCTATTGAGCACCCAAAATTTGGCTAACTATGGGAATGTGTGTTGCTACACAGGGTTTCAAAGGAATTGACTATGAAGTCCAATATACACCAACTAATTAGTAGACAACACCTATGTTGGCCTAAGATCTAGCTACTATTTCACATGCAATAGGTCCACAGGGGTATCACAATCTATGCTAGCCTAAAGCTAGCAACAATGATGTATAGAGCACGCAAGACAACTACAATGGAGATTGATGACTGGTGAGGTACCCCTACACTCAACCATATGAATACAAGCATTCACACACAATATGGTCAAACTCCGTGGATAGGCTAGTTGTGGTATCTAGATAGTTACACGTTTGATGAGATGCGATATGCACTGAGCCGTGATATCGCGTATGCGATATCGCAGCCGCCACGATATCGCATCCCCCGCGATATCTCGTACGTGATATTGCATACATGATATCACGTCATCCCCTACGATATCATGGTCCGCCACCATATCTATAAATAAGAGGTGGCACTCCCTTCATTTCTAAATCCTGGCTAGAAGTAGCAAAGCTCTGGCAGTTTGAACACTCCAGAGTTAGATTAATTTCCCATGTGCCCACAGTAGGAGTCCTAGAGTGAACGGCTCTTTATTCGAGCAACTTTGTAACTTGAACACAAGTTGTGTACAGCAATAAAGACAAAATTTATTGGATAAACCTTGAAGTACATGGTTTTATTGCATTGTTATTTATTGCTTTCCTAGTGTGCACGAGTACGACTTGATTACGAGCATCTACAGATGTGTACGGCTAGTCAAGGAATCAGCTGCTCGTCGCAATGCATGAGTATGACTTGATTACGAGCATTGGTTGCTTGGTAACCCAGTAGCATATTCCAGGATCTGTGCTTGGTAATCCCAGTGGTAGTCCAATGTGTACGGCTAGTCAAGGAATCGGCTACTCATTGCTAGGCTAGAACATGTGATAAGTACGACTTGGTTACGAGCACTCACGGGTGTGTATGGCTAACCAAGGAATCAGCTGCTTATCACACTTAGGCTAAATAGGTGCCTCAATATGACCACTTCGAGCACTTGTGTTACGTGTGGTGATCCCAGTAACGATTAGTGTTTGGCAGCCACAGTTGCATAGTTCAGGGTGTGTCTGGGAAGTGGGAACAGATGCTGACACTAGTTAATTTAGATTTAGGACATTAGTTAGAGTTAGTTAGTTTCTCAACCCTTTCCCTCATAGCTTAGGAGATAAACTGAAAAATATCAAAAAAATCATATACCTCAGACTTACTTAACCATACACTGTGACACATACAAGCAAGCCTGGGAAGACAACGAATGATTAACCCCAAGTGTTTCTTGTGGCATTAAGGCATTTAGTCTGTAGAGTTTAACTGGATCACACGTGCACCCTCATATTCATATGGTCGAGTGTAGGGGTACCTCGCCACTCATCATTGGCACCGTTGCCGGGGACTAAGTGTTTTTACGCCAATTGAACATAAGGGATATCACTCACATCGTTGTCAGCTTTAACGAACCTTCGGGTTAATCAACAAAAAATTAATTAACGGTAAAAAAAGCACACCATAAGAATGGCTTTTTCTCATGAAATCAACTCACCTAAGGACAACACAGGAGACAGTCAGCATCATACACATAACCGAGACCAGCCATGTCCTAAACAATCTAAGGTCACATATACTCATCCTGATGAGTATGTCTCGAACTTTACTTTTATTTTCCATCAGGATGAGCAACTGCGATGGAGAGATCTGCAAGGTAACATCGTGTTACCCCCAGATAGATCTGCCCCTCACATGCTTTTCTATGCCTTAGCATAGATTGGCATGCAAGAAATGTTTGCAGAATACATTCTGGATGATTATGACATGAGGGATTATCATCCCACAAATGCCCAATGTATTCGGGACAAAAGGTAGGAGAGCCAACATTCATTATTGAAGGGAAAGGTCCCCCATGTCATTAGTGCAATAGGAGATGAGGAACCCCTCACAATGGGTTTCTTAGAAAATGATGTTCCTCCTCACTCTGGTGAAGAAGTTAGGCATCAGGGCCTTCGATCAACTGTACATGCTATAGGCTCTGATCCCCGTGAGCACCAACTGTTCACGGCAGGAACAACTACTCACACTAAGGACGGACATTTAGATTGTTACAACGATCGGGGCCAAAGCAGCCAAAGAGAAAGTAAGAAACATCACCATGGTGATGGATCCCCTTCCTCTTCTCCTTCATCTCACCATTCACACTCTCCTTCCACATCAAGGTGCAACCATCGTGAGCATAACGGAGAGAGTAAAAGTAAAAGGGAAGATGAAATACCTCGACAAGAAGGTCGAGAGGAGTTAGGACAAGGGAAAGGACATAGGGAGAGTAGGGAATCACCATGAAGACATCACAGATGTCATGAAAGAGATGATCATGATGAGCCCCTACTCGCAACTCGAAGTATGCTTAACATAACAAAGGCAGTTAGGATTCCCATAAGGCATTTAAAGGACAGTAGGCTCAAGCGATTAGACATGAACAATATCCCACGATTTGAAGAGGGATACAATGCTGATCTGCAAAATCATTTGTAGGCATTCCACGATGCCTGTGCCTTGTAGAATATTCATAGCAAGTGGCAGAAGCTTAAGTTGTTCCCAAGGACACTCATCAAAGAAGCAGAGAGCTGGTACCGGTCCTTAGAACTGGAAACCATCAGGAGGTGGAGTACGATGCTTGAATTGTTCAACAAAAAATATCAAACGTACTCCAGAGTGTCCAACTTGCGTAAGTAGATCCAAGGCTGGAAACAAGGTGCTTATGAAACCTTGGATACTACCATAGCCCATTACTATACACTGCTACATCGTTGCCCGGGCCATGGGTACACTAAACGGGATCAACTTCACCACATCGTGGATGGGCTGAGGAATGAAATGAGAAAAACTCTTGGGACTTACGCCCAAGGGAGACTCTCCCAACTAAGAGCCCATGAAGTTGAAAGCTTGTTGGAACAAGTAGTGCAACAAGAGGGTGAGCTACGGAAGAGAGAAAGTGCGGAAGAATACAACCGCGATCCCTCCCTTCTCAAGAAGGGAGTGAAATTCTGTGATGAGGAAGATGAGTCACCACTCGAAGAGTTGGTGAACCGGAAAACCGTGTCGATCCAAAAGTTAACAACCGAGGTATCAGCTAAGGTAGACCAAATGTGGGATTCCTTAGACTCACGAATAGAAATAGTCTTGAAAATTATAGAAGAGTCTAAGGTGGAGCAAAGTAGTGACAAAGGAAAGAAAAAGCGGAGAGATTTAAGCCCTGCACATAACAAGGGTAAGGGAAAAATCACTAACTACGATGTGGCTGTAAATTCTGATTCAGACGATGATGGTGGATGTGAGGTTTGCTACTATGACCATCCTAAGGGATGTTGTCTTATTATCTCACATCTACAGGAGTCTGGGGTGTATGCACTAAATCCAAGACTTAATCAACGGTAAACACCCCGAAGGTTACCTTATCAACAAGGTAACCCAAGGCAGTTCCACCAACCACTAATGTATTACCCAAGTGGAACTCCACCTCAGCCCATCGAACAGCATCAGCAATGGCAATACCCACAGTCATGGGGGATGCCATTGTCGAAACAGTAGTACCCTTACTGACAACCCGATCCTTATGGATATTATGTGCAGCAGCCGATTTCTCCAAGTGACTCTATGGGTCACGCAACCCCCAACCATCACTACCAAGCTCGGGAGTACTTCAGAAGGACTCCTTCTCCTCTGGGAGACACTCCATATCCACACCATCCTCCTAATCCAACCACACCTCTTCCACCTCAAGTAGTTCCCATAACACCTCCTGCTCCAACAATGCAAGGGGAACTTCCTCCTCAACCACAGCAATGTCACGCTGCGAGAGCTGTAAATATCCAACCTGCTGCTGGTTCTGACAACTATAAAATAAGAAGATCTTACTTCAGAACCAAAATCCCAGACAAACTCTCGCAACAAGCGGTTGAGGCCATGTACACGCCTCCACCATCTAATAGTTCGGAGCACCCTTCAGTCCAAAGGAGTGTAATGCATACAGTTATGCTAACAAATACCATAACTGACTGGATCAAGGTAGGCCACCTTCCCAGGAAACTAACTGACCCTGGGAGTTCCTTTATTTATTTGTAGATCGCTAGAAATGCACCACATCGAGCTCTTCTTGACTCAGGTTACAGAGTCAGCTTAATTTCTTGAAAGATGTATCACGCCTGGAACCTGCCACAACTTAAGAAGAGCAATATCCAACTAGATTTTGCGGACCAGTCCATCACCATTCCCTTGGGATTGGTGGAGGATGTTATTACCACTATGTGTGGTTGGTCCTACCAAGCGGATTTTCTAGTGATCGATGTTAACAACAACGAAGGGGACTTCCCAATTATAATGGGAAGGGCATGGCTAAGCACAGTAGACGCATGCCTTAGGATCTGTGATCTTTCCTTGGAAATCTCTAAAATAAACATATGTGGAAAGATCGAGAAGAGGATAGTTCCATGCATCACATACCGTGATTCATCGGGCGATGACATGGAGGAAATTTCTCCATGTAACAGGTGTGCCCAAGAAACTCGACAACAAAGATGCCTGTATGTGGCAACCACACAAGAAGTAGTAGACACCCCATAGTTGACAGCTACTCATAGGTGCAAAGAAATATGCATGGATCGAACTGAGGAAACTCATGTCAACAACCGTGGCATAGACACACTGGAACGTGAGCGTCGCCAACTTCCACCCCTTAACTTAAGATCATTAATTGGAAGGAGTTGGGCACTTCTAAGAAATTCAAACAAATGCTCATTACTTCGAATCTCGCCCTTACAACTCAGTCATGGGGGAGATGGCCACCTATGCTAACCATATGGGGCCCTCAGTTCTTTTAGGTTTTTGTTTTACATGTTTTTGTTTTACACCATCATTATCCTTTTCTATTTTGTGTGTGTGTGTGTGTCATCCACCATGTAAGTTCGTCACCCAATAAGTGTTCAAACCGATGGGATGAACTGTTTTCATATTGATTGCTAATGTTTGGTTTTTAACTTTAATTTCCAATGTTGATACTATGGTATGTCTCTTTTGATATGGCAGGCAATGAGATCACTTCATCCATCCATCCATCAAAGTCTATGGTTTCTCTTGGCTTGGAAATGTATAGTTCCCTTCCAATAAGAACTTTAACGAACCAGTGATTGGGCATTTCTCAAACTAAGGAAGGACTCAAGGATTGCAAAGGGTGTGACTTCAAGGGAACTTGGTGCTCTTGTGTTGGTCATTCACTTGGGTGCTTGGATGTTTTCTTCTTGAGTTTTCTTACCGTTCCGATGTTACCCATTCTTTGATATCTGAGATAATAAAAATAAAGAAGTCGTTGCATGGTGAGGGCCCCACAAAAAAAAAAAAACCAATGCGAGGACTCAAAGAACACCCCTAAGACGAAATAAAATTTGGGCTGCAAGCACTGGTTATGGAACCAAAGTGTTACCTCTAAATAAGGCCCTTCTCACTTCCCATTCTCTCCTTTGTTTCGTCGGAATGGTGGTGGCTCTTTGAAGATGCATCCTTCTTGTCCAAGTGGCTGGTTTAACCAAATGCATTGATGCGAAGTCACTGGAAGTGGTTGGTTTGAGCCAGAGTTGAAATAAGATTCGCCAAGTCACATTAATCAGCAAACACACAAGGGGCTGTACACCACCTTGTTCTTGGGTTTCCATTCCACTTCCCTTCTCTCCACCCTTCTCTCCACTATTCACCTCATTCCCTGTTGTATCATTAGTGTATATTTTGGTTGATGCATTGTTTTCTTTTTGGTAAATTCTAGCGATTGAGACTTTAACTCTTGTTCCAAAGGACATTCCCAGAGCCTACAGACTCTTTGAATGTGGGATTGTGAGGGCATTAAGGGCATGAGCCTGCTTTGGGGAGGATCCACTGGCATTCCTATTTGGAACATTAGTTACCTTATTTTCCTTAACATTTTGCAATTAATTTCATTTTTGTTCATTTCCATCTTGACATCCATTTCACTGATGCCATAGTTGTCCCTTTTCACCTATCTTTCTTACTCCTCTTCTTTCTCCATTCTAACGCTACCGGAGGTTCACGATTAGTCATGGGGGTACGGGGCCTANTCTGGAGCAAACACTTGGAATGGGTAGCGCTGAAGCAGCTATGCAAGGAGTAGAATGGATAATGCGCTTACGGATGGACAACGGAAGGTGCAATCTAGGCGTTGGCAGTAGTAAGACTCTTCTCTCTTCAACTCTTCTATTCTCTCTCCTCTTTTCTCTCAGCTGCCAAATGTGGCCTGATGTCATTGTAATAAGGTGTTCACCCTTGTTGTCATGAACACCAGTTTTGTTAGGTCTTGTAATAATGATCCGTTCACATGTCATCCCGTTAGTTCTATTCCCCTCAATAATCCCATACCTACCTGATATCATTGTAAGGAACTCGAGGACGAGTTTTCATTTAGTCATGGGGGTATGATGAGACGTGATATGCACTGAGCCGCAATATCGCATCCCCCACGATATCGCGTACGCGATATCGCATCGTCCCCTGCGATATCGTGTACGCGATATCGCGGTCCGCCACCATATCTATAAATAAGAGGCAACACTCCCTTCATTTTCCAATCCTAGCTAGAAGTAGCGAAGCTTTGGCAGTTTGAACACTCCAGAGTTAGATTAATTTCCCATGTGCCCGCAGTAGGAGTCCTAGAGTGAACGGCTCTTTATTCGAGTAACTTTGTAACTTGAACACAAGTTGTGTACGGAAAGAAAGACGAACTTGATTGGATAAACCTTGTAGTACATGGTTTTATTACATTGTTATTTATTGCTTTCCTAATGTGCACGAGTACGACTTGTTTACGAGCATCTACGAATGTGTACGGCTAGTCAAGGAATCGGCTGCTCATCGCAACGCATGAGTATGACTTGATTACGAGCATTGGCTGCTTGGTAACCCAGTAGTGTATTCCAGGATCTGTGCTTGGTAATCCCAGTGGTAGTCGAATGTGTACGACTAGTTAAGGAATTGGCTACTCATTGCTAGGCTAGAACGTGTGATAAGTATGACTTGGTTACGAGCACTCATGGTTGTGTACGGCTAGCCAAGGAATCGGCTGCTTATCACACTTAGGCTAAATAGGTGCCTCAGTACGACCACTTCAAGCACTTGCATTACGTGTGGTGATCCCAGTAACGATTAGCGTTTGGCAGCCACAGTTGCATAGTTCAGGGTATGTCCAGTAAGTGGGAACAGATGCTGATGCTAGTTAATTTAGACTTAGGACATTAGTTAGAGTTATTTAGTTTCTCAACCCTTTCCCTAATAGCTTAGGAGATAAACTGAAAACTACCAAAAAAATCATATACCTCAGAACTTCTTAACCATACACCATGACACATACAAGCAAGCCTGGGAAGACAATGAACGATTAACCCCAAGTGTTTCTTGTGGCGTTAAGGCATTTAGTCTGCGAAGTTCGACCGGAACACATGTGCACGCTCGTATTCATATGGTTGAGTGTAGGGGTACCTCGCCACTCATCAACATTGATCACAGTTCGCTGTCTTCCCACTTGGACTAGTATTTGCTTTGTCACATATGGTTTAGTCCAGAGTGACGAGTATGATGTGATCCTAAACTAGTGCTACTCCTAAAGACAATGGAAAATAATCTTGATTAAAATAATAAGCAATAGGAAATGGAATCTAAGCTAGCCTAAGTGTGATGAGCATTTGTTCCTTAATCATCTGTACACATCTTGGACCTCATGCATGACTACTACTAGGATTACCAAGCATAGATCCTAGGTACGCTACTAGGTTACCAAGTAGTCACACTTAAATGCTCATGATTAAGTCATACTCATTCCGCTTTTAACAATAGGAATAATAAATGATGATAAAGAAATATTAACTAAGAAAATAATAAATAACAATAACAATTAAAAATAAGTGAGTGCTGCAATGATGAAGTAATCTCGATCTTTATTTCCGGTCATGTGCACATCCAAGTACGTCACACTTGAATAAAGGTGTTGTACAATTGCAAGCCTTACACTACAGGCATGCACTAGGAAAATATTCTAACTCTTGCATAAATAAATAGCAAGAGCTTCACTGCAACTAAAAAAAAGGTACCTAAGTTTGGTGGAATCACACTTATTTATAGGCTACAAATAGACTTTGTGTAAATGGGGCCGCATCGATGCATGGGTGGATGTGTCAACAAGACCACATCAACGTGGCCTAGTTAATGCAGCCCTGATATTGGGGGTCTAATAATAGGGCTCTGATATTGGGACTCATCAAATAATAGGGCTCCGATAATAGGGCTTCAAAAACTGGGCCTAACAGACCATGACTCATCATACACCCATGATGGAATAACAACTCGTCTTTGAGTCAAAGAAAGTGAGGAACAAGTTTAATTGATTACAGAGTGGATAGGTATGGGATTATTGACTGACTAGGAATTTATTCATGTCGCAGTGGAGGATTAAACAGAATTTGGACATAGACACAAAAGACAAAACTTGTGGAACTCATGGGGTTCCTGGTAGTGGTGGATCCTCCATGGGTGTCTTTCCTTTGTTCTATGTGCCAGGCTTCTAAGATTCATACCATTGCAGAAGCACCTGACATTTCTTCTCTTCTATCCATGGATTATGAGCTATCCATACTGATGTTCCAATGTTTGATGGAGTTAGCACTTTCCATGGACATGGTAGATATGGGAACACTTGATTGGCCTTGACATGCATGCCAAAAATAGTCATCATTCCTCTTCATAGGCTTAGGCCCTAACCTCTCCTCCTTCTACTTGGCTAGCTTGTGTAGTGACAGGAGGTCCTTGATGGATGCTGAATGATTGTGCCTCCTACTCCGCATGTTCTACATGAGGTCCTTGGCTTTTGCCTCCCCCTAGGCATTTAATTGCGCCTTGAGAAGGTCCTCCTTGTTATCCTCTTTTTAGGGCCATCTATAATCACACAAAGATCAATTGTTAGTAAGGTTATTGAAGGAAGTTCAATTATTTCATACCTTACTTATTGCCTTAAGTAATTGTTGAATTCTTTGCTTAGTATGATTTTAGAGTTAGAAATTTTTTCAAGGAAGTTGCCCTAAAAGTTTAATGTTGGGCCTAGTTTGTTTAGGTGACACATCAAAGGACATGTACTAGTTTTGATGAACATTTGATAAAATGATGATAAAGGAAAGAATATATTTGGCAATGAAGTACTTGGAGGGTATAAAATGATGTAGTGGTGTGTAACAAGTATAAATTACAAAAGTCACGCAAGTGGGTCCTCCCCAAAGCAGGTTCCAACTTCTAATGCCCTTGCGTAACCACACCTTAAAATGTCTGTAGAAAGGTTAAATGTAATCTATACTGATGCAACAAAACACACACATGTAGATACCACCATGATGAGGTATGAATTCAATGCCACATAAGACATGAGTCACAAATACATGAACAGTGAGATGGGATGAATCAGAGAAGGGATTGCAGAGATTGGGACATGAGGTAACTGACTTAGGGCACAATGAATCTTGAGTGTAGGGCATGATTAATGTGTCATTAGCCCATCGCTCTAAAATCAAGATCAAGTCCATTCCTCTGATCAGTGATATCACATTGTTTTTTCCCAATTATAGAAAACAATAAGAACACCATGACAGCAAGGTGTACGATCACTTGGCATTTTGTTCAAGGGAGAAATGATTTGGAATTACTTTGCAGCACTTTGATCTTGATCTTTTCTTTTATCTTCTTCTCTTTTTTTTTCTGTGTGGCCGCTTTGGCACACTCTTCTTGCTCTCTTTTTTTTTTTGAATGTTTAATCTAGAGAAGCTGCCTACCTTTAGGCATGGATGCATGTCTTTCTAGTGGGACCCCCTAGAATAACATTGGTTTTCCTTGATTGAGTGCCTTTTGATTACCCTTCCTTCCATTTTTCGTTAGATCTACAAGGATCTTAGTACAACCAAACTGCATGATAGCACCTAAAGGTGTCACCAAGGAGAATCCACAAGTCCCCTTGACATCACACCCTGGCCATTCCCTCTTAGTCCATCATTTTTCACTCTGGGCATAATGAGCACAAAATTACTTTTAAGTTTCATGATGACAAGAATATCATCGCACCCAAAGTAAAACCTCTTATTAATAGAATGGTTGGGTGGATGTGGTGGGTTTGCTATCCAAATAATTAATTACCTGAGACTTGATAGCATGGAAAAACACCTCAACCAATGAGTCACATGAGTGCTTTATTCATATATGAGATTACTCATAAAAAGGTAAAAAGACAAAAAGATAAAACAATAAATTAAAAGGTGAAAAAATGGAAAAAAAAAGTTGAAAAATCAAAGAAACAGAAAAATATTTATTAATTCTATGTTGTTAGAATGGAGGATACCCCCCATGGCAAAACAGTTAAGCATGGCTAGAATTAAAAAATGGAAGGTTAGGATCTTTGCATGTTGGAAATATTGGGACCTGGTCATACTTACCCCATTCGGGTTCACACACTTGATTAGAGTTGACATAGTTGGGCAAGTTATAAGATGTGGTTAATTTATAAGGAGTTGACCCACTATTGTACTTATGACTGTAAGATGGTATGCAAGGATCAACATGTCTCCCCATGTGGAAATATTCATTGGGCCCCATGGTTGTTGGAGTATTGAGTGGTGATCTTGATAAGGTAACATGAGGCGTTGGGTTTGAAGAGGAAGATGCACCACAGTGTTGGATTTGTGTTGAGTTGGCAAATGCAGTGGTTTCTAAACTATGGTGTCCTTTTCGATGGTCACGTCTAAAGAAGGGATGCCTTTGATGTTGTGAAGGACCTCCACTACTGCTGACAATAGCAACACAATTAACGTTTGTGGGTTGGTGCTATGGTGTAAAATATTCTGACATACCTGGCGGTGATGTAGAAGGGGATGAAGTATGAGAATATTGAGGTTGAGGAGAAGTGTAAGGCACATGAGGTGGTGATCTTGTTGGAGAGGACATGGGTGGATAGTACTCGGGAGAATGATAATAATGAGGTGAGGTAGAGGATGATACTCTTGTTGGAGAAACAAGGTGTTGAACATAATAAGCATTTGGCATTGGGACATATGAAGGGTATGGTCTAGTTGGTAGTGGCCTCCCCCAGGACTGAGGTTTTTGCCACTATGGTTGAACCTAATATTTCTGTACAAAATCTGGATGTAACATTCCTCCTTAATGCTCATGTAAATGTGACAAAACTAGACATTGGCCTTTGGGGTGATCTTACAAATAGATGTTACATTGATATGTGAAATTGGTAGTTGAGTTCTTATTCTTATTATCTTCTATTCTTTGTTTCAATTGTTGTGTGGTGTCTTTTCCTATTTCTTGATTTGGCATAGTTCTTCCTCTAATAATTTTGGCATATTCTCCACATCTTTCATGTACCAAGTCCATCATCTTATTAATCTTTACCTCAATTTCATCTAGTGATTGTAGGATTGGCAAAGATTATTCCACCTCCTTGAAGTGAGTGGATTTCTCCTCTTCATGATCATGGACCCTTGTTAAGTTTTGAATTTGATCCTATTGAGAACTTTCAACATTCTCCCATTTGGCTATTTCTCCTTCTTCTCTTACTACCTGCTTAATAAGCTCTTGTAATTTATGGGTTCATAGCTCATATAGTTGACCTCAGACGTACATCCCTAGGATCTCCCTTGTTTCATTATGGAGCCCATCTATGATATGGTACATTAGCCTTTCCTCGAAGAAACCATGACCTAGGTAGCTATTTAACAGTGCATAATATCTTTCTAAGGCCATGTCCAAGGGTTCATATAGCACTTGTTTCCATTCTTGTATTTGTCTCCTCAAGGCTGACACTCTCGCATAGGTTTGATATCTTTCGTTGAAAATTTCTAACATTGTTGGCCAATGTCGAATTGATTTGGGTTTTAACGACCTATACCATACTTTTTCTTGGTCAACGAGTGTCAGAGGAAAGAGCTTAAGTTTTTTCCATCCATTATCAATGTCATTCCATGCACAGGAATCATGGAATGCTTGTAGATGATGTTGGGGATCTAGATCATAGCCTCCCGAAAACTTAGGAAAGTTGTATAAGTCAAGCCTGGGTAGACAGCTTTCCTTACAATGCCTATGGGGTATTTGAATAGCCTCTTGTATTTTTGTTAAGCTTGTAGTGGCTAGTAGGGGTTCATCATCACTAGGTATGTTATGCAATTGTGAGTTGGGATGATGTTGTTTGTGTTGATGCTCATCGGAGACCCCTACATCAAATTGGGTATTCCAAACTTCATCTTCATTATCATATAATTTGTTGGTTCCCCAATGAGTTTCCCTACGAGTTGTTGTGTTGTCATGGTCTTGTGAGAGAGACATTCTTGTGAATCATGTGTGACTTAATTGAATTTAATTTAATTTTTTTTCTAAAGGATATATCGTTAATACTTGTTATAGCGATCTTGTATGATATAACTAATCTAGATAACTAGCACCATCCCTGGCAATAGCACCAATGATGAGTGGCAAGGTACCCCTCTAGTTAACCATATGAATATGATCATTCACGCATGATCTAGTTGAACTCTATGGATAGGCTAGATGTGGTATCTAGATAGTTACATGTTGATTGCAGTTCACTATCTTCCCACTTGGACTAGTATTTTCTTTTTCACATATGGTTTAGTCCATAGTGAGGTGTATGATGTGATCCTAAACTAGTGCTACTCCTAGAGACAATGGAAAATAATCTTGATTAAACTAATAAGCAATAGGAAATGAAGTCTAATCTAGCCTAAGTGCCATGAGCATTCGTTCCTTAATCATCCATACACATCTTGGACCTCGTGCACGACTACTACTAGGATTACCAAGCGTAGATCCTAGGTACGCTACTGGGTTACCAAGTAGTCATACTTAAATGCTCATGATTAAGTTGTACTCATTCTGCATTTAATAACAGGAATAATAAATGATGATAAAGAAATACTAACTAAGAAAATAATAAATAACAATAACAATTAAAAAATTAAAACTAAGTGAGTGCTACAATGATGAAGTAATCTTGATCTTTATTTTTGGTCATGTGCACGTCCAAGTATGTCACACTTAAATAAAGGTGTCGTACAATTACAAGCATCACACTATAGGCATGCACTAGGAAAATATTCTAACTCTCACATAAACAAACTGCAAGAGCTTCGCTACAACTGACAAAAAGGTACCTAAGTGTGGCGGAAGCACACTTATTTATAGGCTAAAAATAGACTTTGCATAAACGGGGCTGCATTGATGCATGGGTGGATGCGTCGAAGGGGCTGCATCAACCTGGCCACATATACGGGGCCCCATATACATGACCTAGTTAATGTAGCCCCGACATCGAGACTCATCAGATACTGATAACAGGGCTCTAATAACTGAACTCATCAGATAACAGGGCTCCAATAATAGGGCTCCAATAACTGGGCCTAACAAACCATGACTTATTAGAAACTAAAGAGAAAAACGGTATCACCATATTTCTAGCGCTAGAAAACTATGGCAACCAAAAATGTCAATGGCTAGAACATTGAGGGGTTCATGGGCACATAGTCCTAACCCTACATTTGCAGGAGGGCCTACTGGAGGTGAATATGGGGTATCCTAAATGATCTTGTCAATCAAATAGGGACTTATTGAATGCAACCAGGGTGTAGCATGGTTAGCTGCAATGCTAAGGGAAAATTATGCTTAGTGTTTATGTGGTGTTAATGAGGGTGAGCATAGTCAAGGGTTTCAGTAAGAAATGGAGGTATCAACATGTTGGAACCACTACCCATGTGTGATTATGCATTAAAAAAATAGAAAATATGAGTAAAATGATAAAGATCTAATGAAAGGGCAAGAGAGAATGAAATACCATCCCAAATGGGGTTGAGCATAGTTAACTCCAAAATGGGTGAGAAGGTACATGGTATATAATAGGTGCAATGAACAACATAGTCATAGTGGGAGTGTCTAGCCACAAAGACTAGCATTTCACCATGGTGTTTGTGCCTATTGGGCTAGCTATCACGATGTGTAGTGGGCTACAGTGTCTTGCAGTCATATGCAACTTTGCCTCTCTTTGGTTCGCTAGTGTGCCTTTGGTTTTTTGTTTGTCCAAAATGCCAAAATGCTCAAATTTTTCAACCTACCTTAATTTTTTTCAATCCCTAAAATGTTGAGGGCAAGAGTAATTATAGGGTTAGGTTTAGCATGAAATGTAGAGTGACTACCACATGGCAGAGGGGATGATTGGAGCTATGTTGTCATCCAACTATGCTCTCTACTAAGGTTAGTAGTGTTATGCTCTGTTGTACTCTACCGGACTCTATGAGGCTAAGAGATTATTACTATGCTACGAAGTGCATGTATATGTGCCAAAAGGACTACAATGTGCTTGGAAAAAAGTAACTTTCGAGACTATGCTCTCCACTATCTTACATGGGGTTGAGTGTAGTTATAATTTAGGGACAAAAAGGGGATAAAAATGAATTTTTCTAACCATGCTTGTCAAATGTGAGTTGGAGCTAAGTTGAATACCGATGCTACATCGTGGAGGTCTCTAGAGGCTATTCTAGCTAACTACGCTTGACTACACTTTGGACTAGGGGAGAGCATAGTCCCATACTTAGAAAAACTTTTGCAAAAAATGGTTGTGTTGACTACACTCTCCATGGGAGGCTAACTCTGTTCTTGACTGGGGGTGAGCATAGTCCCAACACTTGTCAAAACTTATAAAAACTAACTTCTAGTTGACTATGCTTGACTACACTTTAGGCTAGTGGAGAGCGTAGTCTCAACACTTAGAAAAAATATGCAAGAAACTATGCCTTCATGCTAACTATGCTTGACTATGCTCTGGGGTAGTGGAGAGTGTAGTCTCAGCACTTTGAAAATTTTGCAAAAATTGCACCTTCATGCTAACTATGCTTGCCTATGCTCTAGGGAAATGGAGAGCATACTCTTAACACTTAAGAAATTATGCTTGCCTATGCTAGCTTGACACTTAGAGAAATTTGCAAAACTAGCTTTTGTATTGACTACACTCTCCATGAGAGGCTAACTACACTTTGGGGTAGTGAAGAGTGTAGTTCAAACACTTAGAAATAATTTGCAAAAAAGAAAACTAGTTTTTAAGTTGACTATGCTCTCCATTTGGTTGACTATGCTTTGGGGCAGTCAAGAGCATAGTCCCAGCACTTTGAAAAATTTACAAAAACTAGCCTTGTGCTGACACTTAGAAAAATTTGTCATCGAGACTCTGTAGTCCAAATTTGGTGGTGTTTCAATTCAATTAACAAAGGCAAAGGTAAATGAATCCCTCCAACAACTCCAGTAAGGCAGAGAAGTTTAGCAACCCATCATTGATGGGATAGATTCCTACAACAAAGTGGAAATCTACATGAAGGAGTTGCAGATCAAGGAGATGATGGAGTACATGGATCTTTCCAATCTTCATTACATAAACCTAGCCATGTTGACTCTTGAATGGTTGTGTTCTGAATTATAGAAGCAGGTGGCCAGCTCGCACTTATTGTACAAGGCTGAGTTCAAGAACCACAAGGAAACCAAGGACAAGCCTATGGTGGCTAACACTAAACTCAAGGTTCTTAAGGCACAATTCACGGATCAATGATTAATGATGAACCACGATATTGCGTATGCGATATCATGTACATGATATCACATCCACCACGCTATATCGCATCCTACCTCATCTTCTATAAATAAGAGGAGGTGTCCTTGGTTCCCATACATTAGATTTATATCCTTAGCCAAAATCTTGTAGTTTTTTCATTCCAAAATTAGAATTATTTCTGTGTGCCCACAGTAGGAGTCATAGAGTGAACGGATCTTTATTCAAGAAATTTGTACTTGAGCACAATTTTGTGTATGGCAATAAAGATGAACTTTATGATAAACCTTGTAGCATACAGATTAAGTTAATTAGTAATTAATTATTGTTTAATGCTTTCCTAGTTAATTAATATATCTCTCAACCTTCAACCCCCTTAGTTAAATACACTCAGTACGACCGCTTCAAGCATGCATGTAGCACTTGGTAACCTAGTAACGATTAGCATTTGGTAATCCCAGCAACGTCGCACTAGTTCTAGATGTGTACAGCAAGTGGGAATGGATACTGGTGTTAGGAACATTCAAAAAATAGTTAATGAATAGTTAATGTAAGTTAGCCACTTAATTCTCTTTTCCTCTCCTTTATTAGCAGAAGACATAAAAAATACAAAAGTTATAAAAATCATATACCTCAAGCTTACTTAACCATACAACCGTGATAATACAAGTAAGTTTGGGAAGACAACGATTGGTTAACCCTGAGTGTTCCATTAAGGTGCATAAGCACTTGGTCCTTGGAGTTCGACCAAATCATGCATGAAATGCTCGTATTCATATGGTTGATTGTAGGGGTACTTCGTCACTCATCATTGGCACCGTTGTCAGGGACTTAGTTGTTTGTACACTACGTAGAACATAAGAAATCAATCATATTGTTGGAACATTAGAACAAACCATTAGGGTTAATCAAAGAAAGATGAGACAATAGTGCATTGCACACTAAACAAGATAAGATGTCTTCTTCTTCCCATAAGAGCACTTCACCGCCTAGGACTAACGCAAGAGGCAATCAATGACATAATATACATAACCATGATCTGCCAATTCCTCAACAATTTCGTGTGGTACAAACTCATCCCAATGAGTTTGTGCCCAATTTCACCTTTATTCTCCACTAAGATGAACAACTGCATTGGAGAGACTTAGAGGGTAGCACAGTGTTGCCTCCAGACCGATCAGTTTCCAACATGCTCCTTCATGCTCTCACACAAATAGGCATGTTGCTTTTATATGCAAAATATGTTGCACACGATCATAACTCAAGATACTATCATCCCACAGAAGCACAACATCAAACGGACTTGCAATAGGAGAGATACCATACATATTTGAAGGGTAAATGGCCCCATGATGCTCCACACATTTTGAGCGAAATTGAGGATGGAACTAACTAAGGAAATAACTTGTGCTTACATCAAAAGCATAGATGCACTAGAGCAAGTCCACTGCCAACTTCCAAGCCTTAACCTTGAAAACATAAACACAGGGAAGTTGGAAATTCCTGAAAAAATTCAAACAAAAAGTTAGAAGTTAGAATTAAAACCATTGCCCATCGGTCTAGAATATATGATTCTTGAAAATGGAAAACCAGTAATCATCAATGCAAGACTTGCTTCCAAACAAAAAGGAAGACTGCTAAAAGTAATAAACAAGTGGTCAAAAGCCTTTGCCTAGTCATATCCCAAATTAACTGGAATAGATCCTAGGATATGACAGCATAGGATTTACACTAACCCCTCTATGAAACCTCAAAAACAACCACAAAGGTGATTGAACCCAAAATTGAAGCAAGTAGTACAAGAAGAAATAGAACAACTTCTTAAGGCTGGGTTCATGTATCCCATTGCTGATAGCGAATGGGTTAGCCCTCTGGTAATTGTGCCTAAAAAGGGAGGCAAATGGAGGATGTGCATAGATTTTAGGCTACTAAACATGGCAACATTTAGGGATCACTTTCCATTACCATTCATTAACCAAGTCTTAGACACCATAGCAGGGCATGGCTATTATAGTTTTCTGGATGGCTATAGCAGATACAACCAAATATAGATAGCCCCAGAAGACCAAGCCAAGACAACATTCACTAGTCCCTGGGGAATGTTTGCATATAAAAAAATGTCATTTGGCTTATGTAATGCTCCTACCACGTTTCAATGCCTACTTCTAAGCATATTCCAATAGAAAATAGGGAACAGAGTGGAATTCTTTATGGATGACTTCTCCACCTATGGAACAAGTTTTGATGAAGCCTTGGACCAATTAGAGCAAGTGCTAAAAAGATGCATAGAAACCAATCTAAGGATCAACTAGCAGAAAATCCATTTAATGGTCCAAGAAGGCATAGCACTTGGGCATAAGGTTTCACAAGCAGGAATAGAGATAGACCCAGATAAAATTAGGATCATCCAAGGAATCACCCATCAATCGGAAACTATCAAAGACATTTTGTCATTCCTTGGACACACTGGCTACTATAGGAGATTCATTAAAAACTTCTCCAAGATTGCCAAACCATCGTTAGAGCTAACAAAGAAGGACGTACCTTTTGAGTGGACCAGGGAATGTGAACAAGCATTCCAAACCCTAAATCGAAAGCTAGTAGAAACTCCCATTCTACAAGCTCCTAACTAGTCCAAACTGTTTCACATCATGACTGATGCATCTAATTATGCCTTAGGAGCTATACTTACACAGTTATATGACCAAAAACACCCTTACTACATCCACTATGCAAGTAGAAGTATCGCTGGTGCACAACTTAACTACACAGCTACAGAGAAAGAATTCATGGATGTAGTGTTTGCACTAGATAAGTTTAGGCACTATGTGTTAGGTCATAAAGTGTTCATCCACATGGATCATAGTGTAATCCGGTTCCTCATGAATAAGCCAATGGTTAGCCCTCGTATTATATGATGGCTGGTAATCCTACAGGAGTTCAACCTAACGATGATCAATTAAAAAGGCACTGAGAACTTAGTTGCAGATCATTTATCTCAGTTGCACTGGGATAGCAAAGAGGATGAATATGTAATGTCTGATCATTTTCCTGATGAAGCCCTCTTTTCCAGTGTAGTGAATAACCAACTACCCACGGAGACGAACAAGTATAGTAGCATTCTCACCTATCTCCTTACTCAAAAAACACCATAGGAGCTGGACCTTAGGAAGAAATAACAGTTTCTTCACAGAGCCAAGTACTTCATGGAGATCAATGGACAACTTTACAAAGTGTGTCCTGATGGCTTGGTTTGATGGTGTGTGCCTGATGTAGACCAACTGAGAGTTCTCCAAGATGCTCATGAGGGCCCTTGTGGGGATCACTATGTGGGGAGACGAAAGGCTATTAAGATCTTACTTGCAAGATATTATTGGCCAACATTATTTCGAGATGCCCATCAATTTGTCCAATCCTATGAGTGTTGTCAATGTGATGGGGAAATGACTGCTCAAATGAAGGGTCCGCAACAATGGATTTAACCATTAGAACCCTTCGACATTTTGGGAATAGACTTTATGGGTCCCATTACACCAATGGCTAATGGAAAATCTTACATTGTATTTTTCATAGACTATTTAACAAAATGGGCTAAAGCAACTACTAGTAAAGACTACACATCATCTATAGCTGCACGATTTGTGCAACAACAAATCGTAAATAGGTTTGGTGTGCCACGTACACTTATTTCGGATAATAGAACACACTTCGCAGGTGCAACTTTTAAAAAGTTAATGCAACACTTAGGGGTTGAACATAAATTGACTACACCTTATCACCCCTAAGCTAACGGACAAGCTAAGGTCACCAACAGGGAGATCACTAAAATGTTGATTAGGATAATTAGCAAGTATAGGTGAGAATGGAGCACTAAACTAAATGTTCTTTGGGCATACCACTCCACCTGGAAACTCCCTATAGGCTACTTTCCCTATGAGTTAGTGTACGGAAAGATTCCAACGCTTCCAATTCAAATCGATCTCTATACACTATCAATATCCTGTGAGCTCCACCTCAACCTTAATTTAGCACAAAAACAAAGGTTGGCAACTTTAAACATGCTAGATGAAAATCGATTAGCTGCCCTATCATCAAATGAGTTGCACAAGGCATATAACAAGAAACATCATAACTTGAAGATTCAAAAGGTTAAGTATTAACCTAGAGATAAGGTTCTCTACTGGAACCCCACACATGTGCCACAACACACAAAAATTCAAACACTGTGGAAAAGACCTTACATTATTCATGCAACCTTTCCTTCAAGGGCCATCACCATATACAAACCTGAGAGCCCTAATAAGAGATTGTTAGTCAATGTTCAATAGACCAAACCCTTCCATGAATTTAGAATGGCCAGTGCACATAATACCTCTGAGAGAGGACAACCCTGCTCACTATTCTAGATCTCCTCCTTCCAACTCAGTCATGGGAGAGATGGCCACCTCTACTAGCCATTTAAGGCTCTCAGTTCCCTTTTAATTTTTTTGTTTTACACATTTTTATTTTACAAATTTCTTTAATTTTTATTATTTTTGTTTTGCACCATCATTTATACTTTCTCATTTCTTTGTGTGACTATTTGTTTTTTTTTTGTTGTTTTTGTTTTGTTAGATTCATCACCTAATAAGTGCTCATGATGGTGGTATGAAATGTATTCTATTGATTGCTAATGTTTGGTTTTTACCTTTCAGTTATAATGTTGATACTAAGGTATGGTTCTTTTGATATAATAGGAAATGAGTCCACGTCATCCATGCATCCATGAATTTCTATGGTCTCTATTAGCTTGGAACTGTACGGTCCCCTTCTTTAATAATAAAACTATTAACAAATCGGTGACTAGGCATTTCTCAAACTAAGGAAGGACTCAAGGACTCAAAAGAGTGTGACTTCAAAGGGATTTGATGCATTTGTGCTGGCTATTCTCTTGGGTGCTTGGATGTTTTCTTCTTGAGTTTTCTTACCATTCCGAGGTTGCTCCATTATTGGGAAGTTGAGCCAATAAAAATAAGTCTTTGCATGGTGTGGTTCTCACACAAAAAAAAAGTGAGAATTCAAAGCACATCCCTTAGACAAAATAATCATCTGAGCTACAAGCACTAGTTATGGAACTAAATAGACATGTTCTCTCTAACTAAGGCCCTTTCTCGCTTCCTACTTCTCCCTTTCTCATTTTCCTTGGAATGGTGGTGACTCTTTGGTAGAAGCATTCTTGTTACTTTAAGTGGATAGATTGGTCAAGTGTATTAATGTGAAGTCACTGGATGTGGATTTTTTGAGGCTGGATTTGGAATGAGATCTACTCAATCACATTAACCATAAGTACACAAGGGGATGTACACCACCTTGTTCTTGGGACTCCATTCCATTCTCTTCTCCCCATCATTCTTTCTCCATTTTCCACTTCACTGCTAGTTGTATCAGTAGTCTATATTTTGGTTGATGCATTATTTTCTTTTTGGTGAATTCTTGTGGTTAAGTCTTTAACTCTTACTTCAAAATGACATTTCCAAAGCCTATGGACTCTTTGAATGTGTGTTTGTCAGGGCATAGAGGGCATGAGCCTACTTTGGGGAGGACCCACTGGCATTCCTATTTGATGCATCAATTAACTTCTTTCCCTTAAACATTTCTGCAATCAACATTTTTTTTGTTTCATTCCCATCTCTGAAATCCATTTTATTAGTGTTGCCATTGTTTCTTTTTCTCCATTTTTCTTATTCCTTATTTTTTTTCATTATATCACTACTAGAGGATCTCTCTTAGTCATGGGGGCCCTAGTCCAATTTTTTCAATTTTTCCTAANGGCAATCATACAGCAATGGACTGGACCTGGAGGAAACACTTAGGATGGACTAGTGCTGGAATAGTTGTGCAAGGAACAAGATTGATGACGTGGCTATGGATGGACAATGGAAGGTGCAATCTTGGCATCATTAGAAACATGTCTTCTCCTTTTCTCTCTCTCTTTCTCTTCTCTCTCAGCTGCCAAATAAGGCTGGATGTCAATAGTGTATAGTGTTCACTTTTGTAGTCATGAACACTAATGTTGCCATGTATTGTAATGTTGATCTGTTCACATGTCATCCCATTCACCATTCATTGTCATTCAAGTCAATAATCTCATACCTTCCCAATATTTTGTAAGGAACTTGAGGAGGATTTTTCATTCAGTCATGGGGGTATGATGAACCGCAATATCATGTACGCGATATCACATCCACCACACGATATCGCGTATGCAATATTGTGTCCTGCCTCATCTTCTATAAATAAGAGGCAATGCCCTTGGTTCTCATACATTAGATTTAGACCCTTAGCCAGACTCTTGTAGTTTTGTCATTCCAGAGTTAGAATTATTTCTATGTGTCCACAATAGGAGTCATAGATGAATGGATCTTTATTCGAGCAATTTGTACCTGAGCACAATTTTTTGTACAGCAATAAAGATGAACTTTATGATAAACCTTGCAACATACAGATTAAGATAATTAGTAATTAATTATTGTTTAATGCTTTCCTTGTTAATTAATATCTCTCTCAACCTTCAACCTCCTTAGTTAAATACAGTTAGTGCGACTACTTCGAGCATGCGTGTAGCGCTTGGTAACCTAGTAATGATTAGCGTTTGGTAATCCCAGTAGTGTTGCACTAGTTCTGGATGTGTACGACAAGTGGGAATGAATACTAATGTTAGGAAAATTTAGAAAGTAGTTAATAAATAGTTAATGTAAGTTAGCCACTTAATTCTTTCTCCCTCTCCTTTATTAGTAGAAGACATAAAAAATACAAAAGCTACAAAAATCATATACCTCAAGCTTACTTAACCATACAACCATGACAATACAAGTAAGTTTGGGAAGACAATGATTGATTAACCCTAAGTGTTCCATTAAGGTGCATAAGCACTTGGTCCTTAGAGTTCAACCAGATCATTCATGAAACGCTCATATTTGTATGGTTGAGTGTAGGGGTACCTCGCCACTCATCAATCAACTATCGAGAACCTGGCAAGGAGGATGAATGACTACCAGGAGCTGAAAAATGTAGTAAAGGCATTCGACATCTAACGCAAATAGTTCACTGCCTAATTTGTCAATGTAAAAAAGATGTTCTTGATAATGCCCTGTCTATGGGATGTCCCCATTCTAGCCCACATTGGTGATGCCATGTGAACTGTAAATGATCGCTAAAGTAAGGATGAGAAGTTGAAGGCATTGCTTGATGCCTTTTGCCTTCCACTAGAGGTTGCAGTCATAGTCGCCTCAGCCATTGCACATGCCTGAAGTCAATGAAGATCCTTTAGAGCCTTAAGAACCTCCATCACCTGGGACTATTTGCTCTTCACCACCATCTTCACATTGTCAAATGATTTGCTGTCCAAATTTTTATAGTCATGTCATGGTGTTCAATTTATGAACACCACAATTTTTTGTAATTTGTTGATTCGTACACTCAAGCACTCATTTTTGTCAAGTCAATTTGTTTTGTAAAAGTCAGTCAATGTTCCCATACCTTTCTAGTTTTGTAAAGGAACTCAAGGATGAGTTTTCATTCAATCTTGGGGTTATGATAAGCATCGAAGTGTCACATCGATACGCCCCTATTAACGAGTGTTTCCCCGTTGACAAGGCCACATCAAATTAGCATTTTCTATGTTGATAGG
This sequence comes from Gnetum montanum, assembly GCA_015680685.1. Taxonomy (NCBI): domain Eukaryota; kingdom Viridiplantae; phylum Streptophyta; class Gnetopsida; order Gnetales; family Gnetaceae; genus Gnetum; species Gnetum montanum. The sequence continues at coordinate 1,097,616 of MNCI01010443.1, forward strand.
GCCCTATCAACACAGTATTGTAGCAAAAACTATAAATACAAGTTCCCAGTTATGTTTATGGGCATCAAATTCATAGTAGTAGCTAAACTCTTGTAGTTTTTACATTCAAAAGTTAGAATATTTTCCCAAGTTCCCATAGCATGAGTCATTGAGTGTATGGATCTTTATTCGAGCATTGTTGTACTTGAACCACACCAGTGTGTACAACGATAAGGATGAGCTTCTTAATAAACCTTGTAGCATTCTAGATAGTTTAAATGTTTTATTTATGAATTCATTATTTTTATTAAATATTCAATTAATTAAGCTAAATTAGACTTTAATAAATTAAGCTAAATAGATTAGTACATAAGTATGACCGCTTCAAGCATAGACACGTATTCACTTGGTAATTTCAGCAACGTTATTGCTTGGTGTGCCCAGTAGTGTAGTGCTTGGTAACCTAGCAGTGGATATGTGGGTTCAAGATGTGTATGGAAAGTGGGACCAAATGCTTATGTTAGGACTATTTGAAGATTAGCTAAATAGTTAAATTAAATTAGTTCTCAATTTACTTCATCTCTATCTTTAAGCATTGAAACTATAAAACATAAAATGATAAAAATCATATACCTTGATTACAATTAACCATACCATGTGCATCACAAGTGTAATTGGGAAGAAAATGAATGACCTTAGGACAAGGTTCACTACCTAGAAGACTAGTGCACCAAAAACTATAGAGTCCATGGAATTTGACCAGATCGTGCATGAACACTTCATGATTCATATGGTTGGGTGTAGAGGTACCTTCAACTGCTCATCACTTGTAATGACTTAAAATGACAATGCCAACAACATCCCAAGTGGTAGCAAAAACTTAATCATTGGTAGAACCATCCCATTAATCCAAGGATGATGTAGGGCCAATTATAGTATCATTAATAAAGGAATTAGATCTATATAGGCACATGAGGTTGAGATTTAGCTAAGAAAGCAAGACTATGGATGAATATAGCTAGCCAATGAACTTTTTAGAGCTTGTGGTCACCACTACAAGGGAACCAAGTTAATAGCCATGGACTCAAAAATAAAAGAAGGCTCTCTGAGAATTGTTTTCAAATCTTTGACAATGTGACTTCATTGTACATGGATCTAGATGAGAAAACTTGAACTACAGTGGTTGTCCTTTCCCCATGAAGTATAAGAGAAAGTTGTTAAGGTTGTTGTTGGCTACCTCAACTTGGCATTGAACATTCCAAGAGTGTCATTCACAATCTTTGGCCCAAAATAAGATGTGGCAATGTTCTCAAATCTAGGATAAAGAATAAAAACAAGTAACACCACTAGCCCAGCCTAGGCAAATGATTGCTAAACAACATGAGTAGCAACTTGATGAGTGGCGAGGTACCCCTACACTCAACCATACGAAACGAGCGTCGCACGCACGATCCGGTCGAACTCCGCAGATGGACTAGTTGTGCCACCTAGATAGTTAGCCTTAGGTTGCAGTTTGTTGTCTTCCCACCTAGACTAGTTTTGCATCTGTTACGTATGGTTTAGTCTAGATGAGGTGTATGATGTGTCCTAATTCTACTCTACTCCTGAAGGCAATGGAAAATAATACTAACTAAACTAAGCTAGGAGGAAAAGGGTAAGAAAATCTAATCTAGCCTAACTGTGACAAGCAACTAATTCCTTGATCAATTGTACACATCTTGGACTTCGTGCACAACTACCACTAGGACTACCAAGCGTAGCTCCGAGGTACACCACTGGGATTACCAAGCGCAGATCCCAAATACGCCACTAGGTTACCAAGCGTAGGTCCTGGATATGCCACTGGGCTACTAAGTAGTCACACTTAAATGCTCATAAACAAGTCGTACTCATTCCACTTCTAGGAGTTTAAGGGTGAGAGACTAATCGCGATGAGTAACTGATTCCTTGACTAGCCGTACACACCCATGGGTGCTCGTAGCCAAGTTGTACTCACACCGCACTACGAAAGCAATAAATAACATAAAATAAATAACAAATAAATAAACTAAGTGAATGCTGCAATGATGAAGTAATCTCGATCTTTATTGCCGGTCATGTGCGTGTCCAAGTACGGCACACTCGAATAAAGACACCGTACAATTACATTCACCACACTGCAGGTAGACACGGGAAAAAATCTAACTCTGGAGGGATTAAACTGCCAAAGCTTCGCTACTCTAAAACTGGGATGACAAATGAGGGAGAGCAGCTTCTTATTTATAGAAATTGCAGTTGACTGCGATATCGCGTACGCGATATCGTGACCCATGAGATATCGTGACCCATGATATAACGTGGGTGCCTTAATGCGACCGCCAGCAATATGAGCAATTTCATGTCTCATCATACCCCCACGATTGAATGAAAACTCATCCTTGAGTTAAAGTGAAAACAAGCTACATTGATTACACAGTGGATAGGTATGGGATTATTAGATAGAAAAATGGGATTATTGACTAACTAGAACGGATTCATGCCGCAGTGTGGAGAGAAAACAAAACAAAGACACAACACACAGAATATTTACAAAAATTTGGAACTCATGTAGTTCTTGGTGGTAGTGACTCCTCCATAGGTGTCTTTCCCTTTTCCTTTGCTCCAGGTCTTAGGGTTTGATAGCGTTGAAGTATGGCCTGGAGTTTCTCCTCTTGTAAGGCTTTGAGTGCCTTGGCGTGCATGTAAGTTTGCACTTGTGCCATAGAGGCAGCCCAGTCAGCCTTCTCTTTTTCTTCCACCACCCTTTTATTCTCTATCGACAGTTTATTAAGTTGCTCGGTTCTGAAAGTGTTCAGCTAGTTCTAAGTAACCTTTCGCCCTATATTCGGAAAGTTTAATACTTCCAAAAATGGCTTGAACAGAGAAATCAATAGTCACACCACAAATGTTAACTATGGTACCTTCTTCTTTATTGTGCCAAAATTGGTACATTTCCCCCAAGTACCAGGCACCTCTTTCAGAGAGGGTATCTCTTGCTTTTGCCTACCCGGACTGTACGATAGGAGGATCTTCTTGATGAACACTGAATGATTGTTCCTCCTATTCTGCATGTTGTCCAATAGGATCTTGTCTTCGACCTCTCTGAGATTGTTTTGCTCCACCTTGAATAGGACCCTCCTGTTGTGCACATTTCGGGACCATTCTGCAATCACACGGGCCAAGCGTTAGTAAGGTTATTTTGGAGATCAAGTTATACCTTACTACTTGCCTTAAATAAAGATCATATGTTATAACGTGTGATTGTGCCCAAAAATTATAATGATGAGTCCTATGACTTAGGTGGATTTCATTGTTAATTTCTGGTATAGCTAAGGGGATGAAATTGTTTTTGACACATTCTATTCTTAATTTTAGAATTAATTACCCTTAAATATGTCCTTCGGGTGATGATGAATTTCAAAAAATTTATGCATGATTTCGCATGTGCCCCCTCCCCCACGACTAAGCTAAACACTCTGGGTTCAAGTAGGTTCAAACGGAACGAAAATCAGAGTACCAGCAAGTGAGTTATGAATATGAAAGCAAGGGACACGCAATCGCAAGTCGTAGAGAGGAATTTTGAAAAACTCCCCCTGCATGAGCAGTTGAAAATGATGTTGATTAGCACAGGGGGGTTGCGTATATATATTTTTGTTGAAGTTAGGGCACTTAGAGAATGTACCGAATTTTTAATATTTCTTTTGAAATTAAACAATGTAAACTAAGGACATTTGGACGATTATTAAAGGGTTCCAGGGTAATTCAACTAGTTCTGAAGGCACAAAAATTATGATGGTGTGGAATTTATCAATAAGGACCTTGGATGGTAGAGAAAAAGGCTATGTGATGATTCATAGGAACGTTGAATCAAAGGGATAGTAATAAGGGAAAGAATATCATGAAAAATTAAGTTGAGAGTAAGAAATTGTGTGTTTGGACTAGAGAATTAGTGAAGATTACAAAAAATTACACAAGTGGGTCCTCCCCAAAGCAGGTTTCAACCTATTATGCCCTTGTGTAATCACACTTAAAGTGTCCATGGGCACTAGAAGGGTTAAATGTAATCTGCACTAACTCCACAAAACACACACATATAAATATCACCAGAATGATATGAAAATTTTATGTTACATGGGTCATGAACTACAATTACACGAACAGTGAGATGAGACAAAGTATAGAAAAGGATCGTAGAGATTGGGAGATGAGGTGACTGACCCAGGGCACAATGAATCCAACGTGTAAAGCATGATTAAGGTGTCATTAACCCATCATTCCAAGATTAGGACCAAGTCCATCCTTCTAATCAATGGCATCGCATTGTTTCATCCAATGGTGAACAACTATGAGAGTACCATAACAACAAGGCATACGATCACTTGGTGTTTAGTACAAGGGAGGAGTGATTTTTTTTATGGCACTTCTTTTTCTTTTCTTCTTCTTTTCTCTCTTTTTTTTTCTTTTTCACTTTACTGAATCCAGAGAAGCCGCCAACCTTCAGGCATGGGTGCTTGTCTTTCCAGTGGAACTCCCTAGAACAGCGTTTGATTTTTGAGTGCCCTTTTGATTACTCTTACTCCCATTTTTCATTAGATCTACAAGGATCTTAGTAGAACCATATTGCATGATAACTCCCACATATGTCACCAAAGAGAATCCACAAGTCCCCTTGATGTCACACCCTAATCATTCCCTCTTGGTCCATCCTTCTTCATTCTGGGTACAATGAACACAAAATTAATTTTAAGTTTAGAAATTTTAGGAATATCACTGTACCCATGAACAGAACCTCTTTATTTATAGAGTGGATGAGTGGGTGTAGTGGGCTCACTGTTTCAAATAATTGATCACTCATGACTTAATAACATAAAACACACCTCAACCAACGATCCACATGAGTGTTTTATTCGTAGATGAGATTACTTACAAAAATAGAAAAAGACAAACACACAAACACACAAAAAAGATAAAAAGATAAAACAAAAAGTTGAAAAATGAAAAAATGACAAACAAAAAGTTGTAAAATTAAAGAAAATGAAAAATATTTACTAATCCTGCTTGTCATTGAAATGGGGTGTGTCCCCCATAACTAAACGGTTGAGTATGGAAAGGATTAATAAATGGGAAATGAGGATCCTTGCATAGTGGAAATATTGAAGTTGGTCCATACTTATCACCTTGGATTTCACACACTTTATAATAAACACAGTGGGGCACTTCATGCAATGTAGTTCCCAGATAACGAGTTGACCCACTATGATGTTTAGGATCGTTAGATGGTATGCAAGGATTGGGCTGATGCCTCCCATGGTTGTGTTCATTGGGCCGTATGGTTGTTGGAGTGTAAGTTGGTGGCCCTGATGAAGTTACATGAGGCATTGGGTTCAAAGGTAAGGGTGCACCACATTGTTGGACTTATGCTGAGTTGGAAGATGCAGTGGCCTCAGAGTTATGTTGTCCCTTCCTACGGCCGTGTTTAAAGAAAGGACGCCTTTGATGTTGAGGAGGCTCTTCACTGCTGTTAGTAGAAGTAGCACAAGTGTTGTTCGTGGGTTGCGATGGTACAAACACCTTAGGAACAGTTGGTGGCATTGTGGAAGGAGGGAAAGGATGAGAATGTTGAAAGTTAGGAGGAATGTAAGGTGCACAAGGTGGTGGTTGTGTTGGAGGTATGGGTTGATAGTATTGTGGAGAATGGTGTTGTGGTGAGATAAAGTGTGGCGGCTCAGTTGAAGAAACAAGGTGTTGAACATGATAAGCAATTGGATTCGGAAAATATGAAGGGTGCCTCCAGTCTAAGGATGGATTCCCCCACGATTGGGATTGTTTCCACTATGATCTAACATAGTATCTCTGTACAAACTCTGGATGTAACATGTTTCCCCAATGCTCATGTAGATGTAACAAGACTGGACATTGGCCTTTGGGGTGATCGTATAGGCATATGTTGCATTCATATGTAGGATTGGTAGTTGAGCACTTAGTCCCTTCATTCCTTCTTTCCGAATGTCTACTATTTCATCCTGCCTCTTGGGTTGTCAAAACTCTATCTCCAATGTTGTTGATAAATTCTCCACACTTTTGATTCATCCATCCCAACATCTTATTGATCTTTGCCTCGGCTTCTAATAACGATTTTTGTATTGGAAAAGATGATGTTTCCACCTTGAGATTTGTTGATATCTCCTTTGTATGATCAGGGACCTTTGTTAAGTTGTGATTTTGGTCTCGTTGATGTTTTTCAACACTCTCCCATGTAGCTAATTCTCCTTCTTCTTTTGCTACCCTTTGAATAAGCTCTTGGATTTGATGGGTTCGTAGGTTGTATAGTTGACCTCGAGCATATGTTCCTAAGGTCTCTCTGGTTTCATTACGTAGCCCATCAATGATATGGTACATTAGCCTTTCCTCGGAAAACCCATGGCCTGGACAATTGTTTAACAGTGAATAATATCTTTCTAAGGCCATGTCTAAGGGTTCATGTTTTGCTTGTTTCCATCCTTGGATTTGTTTCCTCAAGGTTGACACTCTTGCGTAGGTTTGATATTTTTCATTAAAGATTTCTACCATTATTGACCAACGTCATATCGAATTTGATTTTAATGATCTATACCATACTTTAGCTTGGTCAACGAGTGTCATAGGAAAGAGCTTCAATTTTTGCCAACTATTATCAATGTTATTCCATGTGCAGGCATCGTAGAAGGCTAGTAAATGTTGATGCAAATCTAAGTCATAGCCTCCTGAAAATGTAGGAAAGTTATTTAAATCGAGCCTGGGTAGACGGCTCTCTTTACGATGCCTACATGAGATTCGAACAGCCTCTTGTATTTGCGTGAAGCTTGTAGTGGCCAGTGGAGGTTCATCATCATCGGGTAAGTTAGGCTTTCGTGTATTATGATGACGTTGTTTTTGTTCATTAACCTTCATCGTCATATAGTTCGTTGGTTCTCCAATGAATTTCCTCACTAAGTGTGGCGTTATTATTATCTTGTAGGAGAGGCATTTTTGTGTGTGAATTTATGCGTGACTTTTTATAATTTCTTCTTTTTAAGAGATATATTGTTAAGTTCTTTACAGCGACCTTGTATGATATAACTAATCTAGATAACTAGCACCATCCTCAGCAACGGCGCCAATGATGAGTGGCGAGGTACCCCTACACTCAACCATACGAAACGAGCGTCGCACGCACGATCCGATCGAACTCCGCAGATGGACTAGTTATGGCACCTAGATAGTTAGCCTTAGGTCACAGTTCGTTGTCTTCCCACCTAGACTAGTTTTGCATAAGTCACGTATGGTTTAGTTTAGATGAGATGTATGATGTGTCCTAATTCTACGCTACTTCTGAAGGCAATGGAAAATAATACTAACTAAACTAAGTTAGGAGGAAAAGGGTAAGAAAATCTAATCTAGCCTAAGTATGATGAGCAACCAATTCCTTGATCAACCGTACACATCTTGGACTTCGTGCACGACTGCCACTGGGACTACCAAGCATAGGCCTAGGTACGCCACTGGGATTACCAAGCGCAGACCCCAAATACGCCACTGGGTTACCAAGCGTAGATCCCCCTAGCTACACCACTAGGCTACCAAGCAGTCACACTTAAATGCTCGTAACCAAGTCGTACTCGTTCTGCTTCTAGGAGTTTAAGGGTGAGAGACTAATCGCGATGAGTAACCGATTCCTTAACTAGCCGTACACACCCGTAGATGCTCGTAGTCAAGTCGTACTCACACCGCGCTATGAAAGCAATAAATAACATTAAATAAATAACAAATAAATAAACTAAGTGAATGCTGCAATGATGAAGTAATCTCGATCTTTATTGCCGGTCATGTGCGTGTCCAAGTACAACACACTCGAATAAAGACACCGTACAATTACATTCACCACACTGCGGGTAGACACGGGAAAAAATCTAACTCTGGAGGGATTAAACTGCCAAAGCTTCGCTACTCTAAAACTGGGATGACAAATGAGGGAGGGCGGCCTCTTATTTATAGAAATTGCGGCATGAGATATCGCGTATGCGATATCGCGACCCATGATATAACGTGGGTGCGTTAACGTGGGTGCGTTAACGCGACCGCCAGCAATATGAGCAATTTCATGTCTCATCACAACTAGAGTGCAAGAAGAATAGTAGACAAATCCTATTTGATACCTTCAACATCCTTGACGATGTGACAACATTAGAATCTAAGTTGTTATTAGTAAAGAGCAAGACAGTGTTGCATGAGGCCTTGAATCAATAGAGTCAGCATGAAATAATGAAGCTAAAGTAAGATCTATTAGAACTCCAAGCACAACTAGATAGATCTAGTTGGCATGTTGCATGAGAAGATCTTAAGAAATTTTCTCAAGTAGAATAAATCTAACTATTAGCTATTGCATAGGAAGAACAAGAGCATAAAAGTCATGCCATAAATAAATAAAAACACTCGTAACAAAGTAATCTTGACTAATACATGGTGTTTTAAATTTTTTTTTATTTGAAGATAGAGTTTTTAGTCTAAGTAGTAATTGTAGCTTAGCTGGTTTGCTCACATGCCTTGCACCCCCATACCAGCATCCTAAATGGTAGCTTAAGGACATATTCTAAGCATATATAGTGCAATCTTGTACTTTCTCAAAAAAGGATAGGGTATTTACTTTTTAAGCTCATACAAAAAAAAACAAAAATAAATAAAGATATCCACCATCCTACTAATGATGTGTTTCCTATTCCAAATAATAGGGAAAGAGCCTACTCTACTATTAAAAGATTAGAAAACTTAAAGGAAAGTAAAATATGCCATGAAAAATACTTAGTTTAAAACCAATTTAGATTTGACTCTGAATTGAAATGTATCAAATATTCTGATAAATAAAAATTTAAATTACAACATAAAGAAAACTATGCATGGTGATTCTTAGCAATTGGTAAAAAAAAAAAAGTTAGCAAAACAAGGCATTTTGATTTACACAAAGTAGGAAAAAATAATCCAAAACCAATGTGATTACGTAAGTGTTACGGAAGAAAGTAGACAAAAAGAATCAAAGATGTATACAAGCCTTATGCCATTCAAACACAAAACCTAGCAACAATCAAGGCTAATACCTATATTTTTAAAGTTTAAAGAGACTATATTGAATAACAATGTAATGTAGAGTGCATATGCATTGTTTTAATATTTTAAGGGTTGTGTTACTGGCCATTACGTTTATTTGCTATTAAAAAAATACATAATAACTAAACATAATGGAATATTCAATTTCAATTTATTTATTATTAAATTGATTTTCATTAAATGCTAAACTTTCTTCATGTTTTGATCCACTTTCAATCCTTGGATTCTTACAACGAAAGAGTCCAATCTACGAGTCAAACTCGGAGGCATGGAGATGCATGAATAAAGACCGAGAACAACACGGGACTCCCATAGACGCGCTCGTTTGCGTATGTAAGTTTCCAACCCATTCGGCTGACAGCAATAACGACGGTGTTGAAGATTCCGTGGCTATCCATGACCATACACAGATCCTTTTTCTTATGCCTCAAAGAATTATTGCACCATTCCAATTCCTAGCTCATTCATGCGAGCATGCATGAATATGTGATGTGAGCATACATTATTATACATCGTCAATCATTTGCGAAAGGTTTTAAGCAAAAAGTGAAAAACTCCAATGGAAAATTATAAAATGAATAAAGTTGAACCTACCTTGTTTCTTTTTTATTATTCAAGTACATACCATTATTCTATAAAAATATAGTTGATAATGCTTATGGAGTATGCATACAAGGACACCGTAGTATTAATGAGCTCATAAGGGAGTTTCTATGGTCATTCACAAGAGATGCTGGCGTATGCTGGCGTTCCAACAGGAATGGATACTCTGCATTCGTAAAATGATAACGCAAGCAAACGCCAAAGAGTGAAGATCGCAAGAAACTTCCAGCAGGATGATGAAAGACAGCAATTAAGCAAGAAAGCAGCAGTCCTTTTGTTGAAATTAATATGATGAGTACTGAACTCACAAAAGCCAGACCAAACCAAACCGAGGAAAGGTGGAATTTGTACATGGATCAGTCGATAGGATGGCTTGTTCCACGCTCCGCGTCATGCCCTCTGGGAAGTGCGGCCATGGCCCGGCGCGAAGGCGAAGGCGAAGGCGGAGGCGAGGGCGAAGAGGATACGTCGCCGCCGTTCAGCTTCTCGGGCTGGGCTTCGCATCCGGCGGACGGCCATTCCTCGCAGTCATGGCCGTCGCCGGCGCGTCCGCGCAGTCCGAGCGACGCAGAGATGCCAAGCGGCAGCATCTCGCTGGAGGTGTCCATATTCCGAGTTCCACGATGGATCCGCGACGCGCATCCGCAGGCCTATACACCCTGCGTCATGTCGCTGGGCCTCTACCATCATCTCAGTCTTACCAGTAATCCCAACAATGTCCCCATCGACGCCGCGGCCGCTCCAGACGGCGTGAATGCGAATACGATAATGGAAGTTTACAAGAACAGGGCTCTCAAACGAGCCCTCTCGCGTCTGTGCATTGATTTTCCCACACTGGTCAGCCAGATGCGGCCTCTGCAACGCCACATCCGCCACTGCTACGACGACTTCGCCTGGTACTCCGTCGGCATGCTGGGATTCTCGCCGGAGCAGGTCATGTCCATCATCACCAGAGACGCCTGCTTTCTGCTCGAATTTCTGCGTCCGCCGCCTGCGGTGGAGGAGGCCGAGACAGAAGAGGAGGGCAAGCAGCAGCGGCGGCGAATGAACCTCATCTTCGACGATAACGGCAAGCAGAACGTGATGCGGTTGGAGATCATGAACGACATAGTGAAGCTGGAGAACCAGATCCCGCTGGCCGTCCTCAGGCGGATACTGGTTCTGGAGCAGGGCAGCGGCCCTGCGGCGCTCAAGTCCCTGGTCAGCATCCTCAAACGCTTTCACCTCTTTCGGGGCTTCCCTTTCCCGAAGCTGCCCAGCGCGCGCCATGACTCTTTCTTCCCCAAATCACGGTGGACGGCAACACAGAGAACATTGTGAGGAATATCATGGCTCTGGAGGAGTGCCTGGCCTGCAAGCTCTACCCCCCGCCCAAGATGCTGTCGCATTACCTGCGTCTCATGGACGGGCTCGTGGATACGCCCCAGGACGTGGCTCTGCTGAGAAGCAGTGGCATCGTGAGAAGTTTCATGGGCAGCGACCAGCAAGTGGCCGCCATGTTTAACAGCCTCTGTAACTCGGTTCTTGTCCGCGAATGGGGCCATTACCAGGATGTTGTTGAGCACCTTACTCGGCACCACCAGTGCCGCTGGAACCTGCGCTTCAGCGAGTTTAAGGATCGCTATTTTTCAAATCCCTGGTATGTGCCTGCTACCGTCGCTGTTGCTCTGCAGCTCGCCTTCTCTGCTGTCCAGACCTACTGCGCTCTCACCAGATAGCAATGCCACTATCAGGGTGTGAATTCGACGTTTGACCTTGACTGTCATGAAGTTAAAATTTTACCCAAAACGTTTCACATTGACTGTCGTGAAGCTGAAATTTTTCGCAAAAATTTAGTTGTAAATATTTACTTTCAAAGTCAAAAAAGGATGTTCCAGGGTGGTGGTTCTCCTAGGCTCTCCCCATGGTTCGGAGGCCATGGAACACTTTGAGGCACCCTTGGGTGACTCAAGTGTTAAAAAGCCCATCCCGGCTTGGCGGTACCAAGTTAGTATCAAGATACCCTCTTGATGCAACTCTCTCTATGTCCTCTTCATTCTACCCTCATTTGGAGAACTGCATGGCCCTAATTCTACGGTAGTCATAGATATGCAAGTAGCCAAGATTGAATAGTTCTGGTGCAATGCGAGGCCACACCTTGTACCAAATCGTGAGTGATCTGGGGGTGAGGCACCACCCTTTGTAGATGCCTTGTTTCCCTTCCATCGAGGTTGTCTACAGTGTTGCTTGTGTGCTTGTTTGCATGGTCCTCATTTGCAGTTGGTTACCCTCCGTGAGGCATCTTTCCATACCTACCTATTAAGAAGCTATGTTGTTGTTTGCACTCACTCTTGAGTTGCTTATTTGCTTGAGGCATATTCCCCAGGTCTTCCACCCCAGATCCATTGGATCTTAGTGAATTACTTGTGGTGCCAGACAATGTCGGGGCAACATTGTTACAGATGGTATCATAGCCTTTTTGAAATCATGTTACGATATGCATGTGCTCTTTGGCTGTGTTATGGAGGGCCTTAGAACATGTGCTTTTGGTGAGCCTTGTTCTAGGTGGATTAAGACTATTGCCGATAGACTTTGTATATTCGTGTTGGCGATTGTATGTTTGTTTATTTATGTAGGCATGTCTTCTTGGTTGCACTTTCAAATTCTGCATGCATGTCACCTTTTTTGTTTCTATTGTTCATAACGCAAGGCTTTGTGTTCTACGCAGTATGATGACTTATTGTTGGGATTGTTGAAGATGCATTTTGAGGCCATTTGTGGCATCCCAAAGCCAAATGTTTGTTGTCTTGTTTTGACAACCTCTTATGCATGAGGCATGATTGCCCTTGTTGCTGATCTTTCACAAGTTGTGCTCCCTTGTTTGAGCTGGTTGTGTTGCCCTTGGGTTTGTGGCATCACTCTTTTGATTGGTGACATTTCTTTGGTCACTTTGATTTGAAGACTACTGGTGTGGGTCATCCTATTGTTGGTTCTTGTTGAGACCACACCTCTATTGATGAGAGACCTTCTTGTGGATGCATCCTCATTGATGCTGCTCGTTGTATTGAGAATTGGTTTTATGGAGACTTGTTGTTGGTTAAACTTTAGTCTTCCACCTCATTTTTGAGTTGAGATAATGATTCTCTATTACCCATGTCTCTTATGATTGTGTTGAGATTTTGATCTTGGTTGGAACCAATGTTAGTGGTTGGGAATGGTTGTTGTATTTGAATCTTGGAATTTTGAGAGTGTGCTAACTCTCTCTGGGTGTGCCTCATGATAAAATCATTTGTTTGAATGTATCTAATTGACCCATCAATGTTTTACATGATTGATCTCTATGCGTGATGATGAGGTCTTGCTCTTTATGATGTTGCGAGAGTGATATTACTCTATTATATGATCATGCGTGATGGTTGAATATGAGGCTGATGTCCTGATCATGTTCCTACTAACTTCTTTGTTTATGAGCTTTTGTCTCAATCTTTGCAAGCAACACAAGTACAAAGATGTGGCCAGTGGTGACCTCAATTGATTCTGTGAGCACTATGTGTATGGGGAAGATATATGCTCTTGAGACCTTCATGAACTGATTATTTGGTCTTAGAATCCCAACATTGGATTGTGGATTTACCAGTACCTTGGCTATGATGAATCAGTAGGTACATCATGATTTGTTTACCTCTATGTGCTGGGTGAGCACTAACAGAGGATGGTGATCTATCCTAGACCCTACAGATATTGGGCTAGCGGATGGCATGAAATGGTATCCTTGGCCATGTTGGATACTGATGGCCCAGGAGTGGCCAATGCCTTGAGGTCCCACTGTGGCAGGTGGTGGATACTCAGTTGGCGTGTTTCATTATTTGTTCATTGCGCTCATGTCCCAAATCATTATCATTCATTGGCAGTTGTGCAGTGAGTTCGGTGCGATGGTTGATCATGTATGTTTTGAGACAATGGTGCAGTGGGTGCAGTTACAAATGACTATGTACATTCTGTGACAAAGATAGGTTTTTCGTAAAACAACATGATTCTTTCTTGGCATGCTCTTGATGGCCTAAACCTTCCAGCTTAGGATGGGCTTGGGTAGTTTGTCCTATAGCCTTCTAGGCTTGGGTAGCATCCCCAAATACCATGTATGTTCCCATTAAATGTATTCCTAGCCTCGGGTGTGTGAAATGTATGCTTGTGATATTCTCAATTTGATAGTTTATGCATATAAAAGTGCTAGATGTATTGCCCTATGTAACCCAATTGTCTCCTCATTGTAGGCCTATGCCACACCCTGCGACAAGGCCAAGCTTGATGTATGGTGTTTTCTTGGTGCTCATTCTTGAAGTGCCTTTTCTATGTTGTAAGTGGCCATTATGCCTTAATGTGTAATTCTGCTGAAAATCTCAAAAGAAAATTCTCTTGTTGCGATACAATGTTGTAACGAGTAGGCCAGGGCATGTCCTTGCCCATGGTGCTCTTGAACTGGTGCCATGTGTTCTTGGTGATGTTGGCATGCCTTGATGGTGTGTGCTTTGGTGAACATTCTTGAGATAAGACAAATCTGGGGAACACTTCCTCTTGTATTCTTGGATTGGCAGAAATCTCATTCACAGATGATCAATGGTGGTATGTAGCCCGAAATACAAACAAATTGGTTCATGTGCTTGATCTTGATAGTGGGTGGGTCATTGTGGCCATGTGAATTACAATGGTAGACTGAAATTCAAATCAATGTGATGTTGCGATGTCTAGCTATGGATTTGAGTTGAGTTTTGGGTATTGGCACCTAGACTCCCTCTTCCATGCTGGATGCAAGTATGGGGTAGTTGTGCAAACATTGGGATGGTGGTCCATCCTTGAATAAATGATGATGCAGTTATAGAAATTGTGACTTCTCTTGGTGGCCTTGCTTGGTGGGCTTGAATGTGCTCAAAACACTTGAGCCTATGCTCTCATAATTGTGGGCTTTTGGTGCTTGTGGATGATAGTGTGCTCTCATGATCGATTGCTTTTGGCTCTTCTAAGGGCTATGATGCACTCTCATGGCTTGGGACTTATTGGTACTTTTGTTGACTATGGTGTGATTTCATGACTTAGGACTCATTGTGCCTAGTAGGCTATGATGTCTTACTGAATCTCCTTCATGTACCTTATTCCATATGTACACTAATGTATCACATTGTCCCTCCCTAATGTATAGTCCCATGTCTTTGATGTATTGTAAATTCATGTTATGTCTTAACCTCCCTGGTGGGACAACAGGGTTGAGCACTATATTACTTGGTGAATCTCTAATTCTATGAGAGGTCATTCTCCATTCTGATGGATGCCCCTTTCAAATCTTAAAATAAAAGGCAGGTGGTATCAAGACAGTTATTCCCTAGTTGGGATCTAGAAGCAATTGATGTTTGGGACTTATTCCTAGCAATGGTCCCATGTTCATGAACTTGTGAGGCTTGTTTTCAAAGACAGAATGTTGTTACCTTGGTGCAATTCATGAAACCTCCTTTGTGAGGCCATGTTGTTGATGTAAATTAAATGTACATATCTTCCTTCTTGTAAGCAAGGCATGATCTTATGTACTCTCTTAGCTTATGGGGGCTTCAGAGGAACTTCCTTGTTGGGGTTCTTTGGTAAACCACCCTTATTGTAAACCCTTTGGGGATGAATCGTGTATGGTTTTGAGTTTGTAACTAATGTTGGTGAAGCCCATTCTTTGTAAGACTATCTTGAGGACCTAGTTTTCCTATGGGTAAAATGTTCTTGTTGACTTGCGTTTGTTGTTTGGGTTGAATGATATTAGGCAGTGGTGTGACCTTGTGCACCACAATTGTTGTAAACGGGCTTGACTAGGATGTATGAAACAAAAACCCAGACCTCCCTGGATGAAGCAGAAATCCCTCATGATAAACTTTTAAGGGATAAACTCTTTCACTTCTTGAGTTGTTCTCAAGGTGGAATCGAATCTGGGTATAAGACTAGTGAATCAATGTCTTCCCTCAGCTGGTGATAGTTTGACAATATGGTTCTATTGGCTATGTGGACTACTTGGGCGTGTATTATGGGTAAGGTGTAGTTGGGATGCTATACTTACCTATGGAAGAAACCTCCCAAAGAGGATCCTTCCTTCAAGTTCAAAATCTAATGAAAGGTGTTGATCAAGAGATGTGGTCATTCTTGATATGATGGAAAAATTCAAATTCTAGGAACCTAGATGTTCCATGAAGAATTCATGATCTGGTTGCTCTCAGAAGTGACTCTATATTCTTTCTTGGACTAAGTATTTAGATAATGGTGCATGTCCCATAACTTAGAGTGGAAAGAATAACTTGTATGCTGCAAGTGCAATTGATCCTTCCCCATGAGTGGGGTATTATGATTGCAATCAATGATTTGCTTGTGGTTGATATGAGACTTGTGCATGAAGGTTTATCCTAGGGTTGATTGCCCAACATATCCTCCACTTGTTCTAACATTCGAGCAGATGTTCTCGATGTTGGGCAATTGCAAAAGTTTTTGATGATAGTTTGGGCTTGTTTGTTATGATAACCTCTTGGAGCAGCTTCCAAAAAAATTTTGGATCTTCCCTCTCGTTGTGGCAATGAAATATTGTGGGATCATGAATTGAGGAATGCAATGCTGGGGTGTTTGGAAGGGAGAACACACTCGACTCCTTTCATACCAACTTGAGTAGACATGATGGAAATATTGTGCATGGTATAGATGCATGTGGATTCTATGCTTAGATGATTGCATGGGTGAGACCCCATGGGTCTAGATGGGAGTAGAAAAACATGAAGTTCTGGCAAGCATGAGTTGCTTACGGAGACATGGCTCTTTTGGAGCATGTTCTCCCTCTCAATTTGCTATTCCCAAGTCCATCACCATGGGTAGTGGCCCTGGTGAGCCCTTAAAAAATGATGGGTGTTGAGATGCCATTCACAAACAAACTCAGCTGGACTTGTGGAAGAGAAGCTATCTTCTTGCATAGGTATGGGTCTATGCAAGAAGATAAGTCTCTAGACCTAAGAAGGGAAAAATCTAGGGGATTCCTTAGAGATGTTGGCCCTTTGGATTGGACTACTCCCACTTGTCATAGAGTTGGGAAGTCTTTGGGATTCCTCCAAATGCCCTTGTGTTTCATGCAAGGCATTGGATAGAAGGACGTATTAGGTGTTGGGGTTGGTACCTTCCTTCAAGCTTGGTGTCAGTTGAGTTGATGGATTCCCCGAAGTTGATGGAGTTCCAAACCCATACTTGAAGTGTACTCTTGAATCTATCCTAGGCCTTGCTCTGAGGATGTCTGATGAGTGGTGAGGTACCCCTACACTCAACCATACAAATACGAGCGTTACACGTGTGATCCGGTTGAACTCTGCAGATGGACTAGTTGTGGCATCTAGATAGTTAGCCTTAGGTCGTAGTTCGCTGTCTTCCCACTTCGACTAGTATTATCTTTGTCACGTATGGTTTAGTCCAGAGTGAGGTGTATGATGTGTTCTAACCTAATGCTACTCCTAAAGGCAATGAAAAGTAATATTAACTAAGCTAGGAGAGAGAAGGGTGAGAAAGAATGTAAGCTAGCCTAAGTGCGATGAGCATCCATTCCTTGATTGTCGGTGCACATCTTGGAATTCATGTAAGACTACCACTGGGATTACCAAGCATAGATCCTAGGTACACTACTGGGTTACCAAGTAGTCACGCTTAAATGCTCGTAATCAAGTCATACTCATTCCATGTTTTAACATGAGTTTAAGGGTGAGAGAGATTAACTAGGAAAGTAGTAAATAATAAGTAATTAACTACTTAATCTAAGTGAATGCTACAATGATGAAGTAATCTCGATCTTTATTTCTGGTCATGTATGTGTCCAAGTACATCACACTCGAATAAGGATGCCATACAATTACAATCACCACACTACAGGCATACACGGAGAGGAGAAGGGTTGAGAGAGAGAAAATGAAACTAGAATCAAAACTAACTCTAAATTGAAACTAAAACACTGACTCCCTTAATTAATCTATCTACCTCTTATTTGTAGATGAGGAGATAGGCCAGGATATCATGTATGTGATATCGTGGTCGCCCAAATGACAACTCATCATACCCCCATGATTGAATGAAAACTCGTCCTCGAGTTACAATGATTACGCAGTGGATAGGTATGGGATTATTAGATGGTGAAAATGGGGTTATGCCATAGTGTGGAATGAAAACAAAACAAAATAAAGACACAACACAAAGAATGTGCTACAACTAAAAAATTTTTGGAACTCATGTAGTTCCAAGTGGTGGTGGCTCCTCCATTGGTGCTTTCCCTTTGTCTTGTGCTCCAGGTTTTGAGACTTGATGGCATTGGAGTATGGCCTGGAGCTTCTCCTCTTCAGTCTAAGGGTCTTGTGTCATCCATGCTAATGTTCCAATGTTTGACGGAGTTGGCACTTCCCACGGACAGGGTAGTTGCTGAAACATTTGATTGGCCTTGACATACTAAGCCGCGAACACCCTTCGTTCTTCCTCATAGGCTCTGGCTTTATCTTTGTATTCTTGGAAATCCACAAGCCATCAAGACAAATCTTCTATGACACCTTTTTGGCCTTGGTAGCTTGCCTTTACCACCTCAAGTTTAGAATTTGCGACCTCCAATTTTTCCAATAACTTCTTGCATTCTACAAATTCTACTTCGTATTTGACATAGGTGGTTGCTACCTGCTACTCGAGCTCTATCCTCGGGGGCCCTACTGTTAACATGGAAAGGTTGGCATACCTCATATTTACCAACTCCATGTATTCTGTCAAATCTTGAATTTGCAGGTCCTGGCTCTTAACTTCTGCTTGGTGGGCAAAAGCATATGTGTCCAATATGGCCTGCTAGTTAGTGTGTTGAGCACTAATAGTGTTGATATGGGCCTTGGCTATATGGATCTCCTTCTTAAGGATCTATTTGTACATCCCCACCTGATCTTGAAAGTGCTCCTTCAGCTTTTCATGCCTTTTAGCCTCATTTTGCCACACGCTTATTTCAATAGCTTTCTTTTAACGAATTATGCATATCTCCTCCATTGAGAGGGTTTGGTTCTCCCTAGCTAAATGACTTATGTCTTGGTTGACCTGGATGAATTGTTCTCGCAACTAATGAAAATCTTCCTTGAGAACATTCTTCTGCTTCTCCATAGTGGTCAATCAAAGGTTGTCGGCAACAAGTTGTTTATTTTCCTCCTGTAAGGAGTTGAGTGCCCTAAGATGCACATGAGTTTGCACTTGTGCTGTGGAGGCATCCCAAACTGCCTTCTCTTTTTCCTCATCCACCTTTTTATTCTCCATGATTAGCTTGGTTAGTTACTCAGTTCTAAAATTATCTAGCTAGTTTGCAGGAACAAATTGCAAAGGGTCCCACTGTGCTGCTTGTAGGGCCATGAGCTGCTCTTGTAACTTCTGCACTTCTACTTTAGCATGCTTAGGCCTCACTTTTATTAAGATCAACTTCCCCTTCATGGAGATGAGGTCTGACTAAATTGCTGTAACATCCTAAGGGATGTCAAATAGGGATGTCATTACTTGCCCTATTTGGAGCAATCGATCAAGTGCATCCTCATGTTCTACAAGAGTCATTGAGGTTTTGGCCAAAGTTTGAGCATCCCGTGCTCCTGTGAGATCTGTCGGTGGCACAACAAATACATTGAATGATTCTTTGATGTGGTCTATGACCACTTCTACAACTCCTACAGCATCCTGGTGTTGCATGACCACCACAGTGGCCCCTTCACCAGTTTTTAATTGCACCTAGAAAGATACCACATTTTCTGAGATCTTTTGTGACCAACTACTTTCCCCTCCTCCTGTATGAATAGACACTTCGCCCCTTGTGCGATATAAAGAAACAATGGGCTAAATGGCATCATCAATAACACAAAAGAGGTTTGCATCATCATGACTTCCCCAACTGACTGTCTCAATGATGGCCCTAAGATGGCTCATCGATCGTCTGTAGTCTTGCAGCAGTGGCAGTTGGTCCTGGCCTATGCTGGGCCCTGCTTCTTGTTGTTGGCTAGGTCCTATACTTGGAGGTTGGCTGGGTCTTGCAAGTTGATTTGTATTTGGTCCAGCTGTCTATTCTTCTTCTTCTTCTTCCAGTCCCAGTGTCTCGCTAGTGATTTTCCTTAGAGCTAGCAAATTTAACAATTCAGCATATGAAGTAGTCTAAGCCTTTTGGAGGACATCATTGGTGTACCCCCGAATACTAGCACATCAACAAAGCTTTCTGATAATACAAGGGAAAGGCAGTGCCATCTTCCTTATCTTCCATTCCTCGAACCACCTCAGGATCTTCGTTAAATATAGATGGGGCAGGTTAGCGTTAACCTTTTCCATCAGCACTGCACATCCTCTTATCACATACGTTGATATTCTTTTTAAGACCTTCATGGGGAAGAGGTGATATGTTCCAATTTTGAAGTAGATCCTCTCTTTCGTCGTCAACTCACCAAATTTTTTATCTTTGCCATAAGCACTTTCCAACCAATCTCGTCGCACATCGGGGTTTGAACAAGTGGATAACTGAGCAACCTTGGGCCCTAAATTCGGAAGGTTTAATAATTCCAAAATGGCTTGCATGGAGAGATCGACTGACACACCACAAATGTTGATGGTGGTGCCTTATTACCTATTGTGCTAGAATTGGTACGTCTCTCCTAGGTACAAACACTGCTTTCAAAGAGGGTAGGCCATAAGGGAGACCCTTTGAGGTGATCCCTAATAGCCTCAGGAACGAACTCTACAAAAGATTCAAATTTTAATTCCACAATCACCGTAGTGAATGTGGACTTTTCATGGATGGCCTAAACACAATCTTGGGGCAATGTGAGATGTTGTCCCTATTCAAGCGTTGCAACAGCTCCTCCTTCTGCCTACCCAGATTGTACAATAGGAGGATCCTCTTGATGAATGCTGAATGATTATTCCTCCTATTCTGCATGTTGTCCAGCAAGATCTTGTCTTCCACCTCTCCTAGGTCATTTGCTTCCACCTTGAGTAGGACCTTCTTGTTGTCCACATTTTGGGGCCATCTATAATCACAAGGGCCCAAGCATTAGTAAGGTTGTTTTTGAAATTAAGTTATACCTTACTTCTTGCCTTAATTAATTAATTTTTTTAATCTCCATGTGACATTGGCCGAAAGATTGTAATAATCAGTCCATTTTACTTTAGGTGGTTTCTCATTTTAGTTTCCCAGCATACCTAGGGATTAAATGATTTTTTGGCACAATTATTCTTAATTTACAACTAATTACCCTTAATAATTTCCTTTGGGTGATGATAAATTCCAAAAAATTTAGGCTCTATTTGACAGGTGTCCCTCCCCCACGACTAAGATGAACACTTCGGGTTCAAGTAGGTTTAGAAAAAATTAAAATCGGAGTACCAGCGAGTGAAATAGAGGTTGAAAAGCAAGGGTGTCATGCTCGCAAGTCATAGAGAAAAATTTGAAAAACTCCCCTACGTGAATGATGAGAAATGATGCTAAATGTTGT
>MNCI01010443.1:1118864-1151698 GCA_015680685.1 Gnetum montanum
GGTCGTCGCCTACTCATAGGTTTTGGGAACATGATATCGCATATGATACATCACATATGTGATATCTCGACCACGATATCATGGCCTATGGATGTTTAGGCCCAAGGGAAAAATACCAAATTTGGAAGGTTTTTCTTGGAATAAAAATTTGAAATTAAGACATGTGACACATGTTGAAGGGTTCTGGGATAATTAGATGATTTTGAAGGCACGAATAATGATCTGTGGGTTTTATCAATGAGGAACTTTGATGGTAAGTGAGAGAAAAAGGTCATGTAATGGTACACAGGAATGTTATTATTCAGAGGGATAGTAGTAGGAAAAGAAAATCATTAAAAATATACTGAGGGTAAGAAATGGTGTGTGTGAGCTATGTCATAAGTGAAGATTACAAAAGATTACACAAGTGGGTCCTCCCCAAAGCAGGTTCCAACCTATAATGCCCTTGTGTAACCACACTTAAAGTGTCTATGGGCACTGGAAGGGTTAAATGTAATCCACACTGATTTTACAAAACACACACATGTAATTATCACCGGAATGAGGTAAGAATTCTATGTTACACATGACATGAGATACAATTACACGAACAGTGAGATGAGACAAAATATAGAAGGGATCGTAGAGATTAGGACATGAGGTAACTAACCGAGGGCATAGTGAATCTTGTGTGCAAAGCATGATTAACGTGTCATTAACCCATCGTTCCAAGATCAGGACCAAGTCCATTCCTCTAATCAGTTACATCACATTGTTTCATCCCATGATGAGTAACTATAAGAGTACCATAACAACAAGGTGTACAATCACTTGGCATTTTATTCAAGGGAGGAGTGACTTTTATTTTGTGGCACTTCCTTTTTTTTTTCTTTTTTTTTTAATACTGAATCCAAGGCAACTGCCAACCTTTAGGCATGGGTGCATGTCTTTCCAGTGGGACCCCCTAGAATAGCATTGGATTTTTGAGTGCCAGTTTGATTACTCTTACTCCCATTTTTCATTAGATCTACAAGGATCTTAGTACAACTACGTTGCATGATAACTCCCACAGACGTCACCAAAGAGAATCCACAAGTCCCCTTGATGTCACACCCTAATCATTTCCTCTTGGTCCATCCTTCTTCATTCTAGGTACAATGAACACAAAATTAATTTTAAGTTTTAAGAATGTCAAGAATATCACTATACCCTTGAACAGAACCTCTTATTTGTAGAGTGGATGAGTGGGTGTAATGGGCTCACTATCCAAATAATTGACCACTCACGACTCGACAACATCGAACACACCTCAACCAATGATCCACATGAGTGTTTTATTCATAGATGAGATTACTTATAAAAAATGTAAAAGGACAAAACGACAAAAATCTAAAACAAGAAATGGAAAATTGAAAAAATGGAAAACAAAAAGTTGTAAAATTAAAGAAAATAAAAAGTGGTTATTAATCCTACTTGTTACTAGAATGGGGGATATCATCCATAACTAATCAGTTGAGGATGGAAAGGATTAATAAATGGAAGATGAGGATCCTTGCATGTTGGAAATATTGGGGCCTTGTCATACTTACCCCATCGGGGTTCACACACTTGATTATAGTAAGCATAGTGAGGTAATTTATACGATGTAGTTCCCGGATAATGAGTTGACCCACTATGATATTTGGGACCAGAAGATGGTATGCAAGGATCAGGATGATGCCTTCCATGACTATGTTCATTGGGTTGTATTGTTGTTGGAGTGTGAGTTGGTAGCCCTAATGAAGTTACATGAGGCGTTGGGTTCAAAGATAAGGGTGCATCATAGTGTGGGACTTGTGCTGAGTTGGAGGGTGCAGTGGCCTTGAAATTGTGTTGTCCCTTCCTAGGGTCATTTCTAAAGAAGGGGCACCTTCGATGTTGCTGAGGTCTCTCACTGCTGTTGGAAGTAGTAGCACAAGTAATGTTTGTGGGTTGTTGCTGTGATGCAGACACCTTAGGAATAGTTGGTGGCAATGTAGAAGGAGGGAAAGGATGAGAATGTTGAACATTAGAAGGATTGTATGGTGCACAAGGTGGTGGTTGTGTTGAGGACATGGGTTGATAGTATTGAGGAGAATGGTAATGTGGTGAGATAGAGAATGTTGACCCAGTTGGGGAAACAGGATGTTGAACAAGATAAGCATTTGGATTCGGATGATATGAAGGGTATCTCCAGTTTAGGGGTGGCTTCCCCCACGACTGGGATTGTTGCCATTGTGATCAAACACAATATCTTTGTATGAACTTGGGATGTAACATGCTTCTCCAATGCTCATATAAATGTAACAAGATTAGGCATTGACCCTTGGGGTGATCGTATAGGCAAATGTTGCATTCATACATGTGATTGGCAATTGAGTTCTTATTTTCCTTATCCCTTATTTCCAATTGTCTAATGATACTTTGTCTTGCTTCTCGAGTTGTCAAAACTCTATCTCCAATAATATCAATAAGTTCTCCATACTTTTTATACGTCCATTCCAACATCTTATTGATTTTTGCCTCGACCTCTTCTAATGATTGTTGTATCGGCAAAGATGGTTCTTTCTCCTTGTGATTGGTTGATTTCTCCTTTTTATGATCATGGACCTTTGTTAAGTTGAGATTTTGGTCTTGTTGATGTTTTTCAACATTCTCCCTTCTAGCCATTTCTCCTTCTTCTTTTGCTACCTGCTTAATAAGATCTTGGGCTTGATGGGTTCATAGTTCATATAGTTAACCTTGGGCATACATTCCTAAGGTATCTCTTGTTTCATTACGTAGCCCATCAATGATATGGTACATTAGTCTTTCCTCGGAGAACTCATGGCCTGGACAATTTTTTAACAATGCATAATATCTTTCTAAGGCCATGTTCAAGGGTTCATGTTGTGCTTGTTTCCATCCTTGGATTTGTTTCCTCAAGGCTGACACTCTTGCGTAGGTTTGNTGCGGATCTAAGTCATACCCTCCTGAAAAATTAGGGAAGTTGTTTAAATCGAGCCTAGGTAGACGGCTCTCTTTACGATGCCTACGGGAGATTCAAATAACCTCTTGTATTTGTGTTAAGGTTGTAGTGGCTAGTAGGGGTTCATCGTCATCTTGTAAGTTATGCTTTAGTGCATTGGGATGATGTTTCCTTTGTTTATGTTTATAAGAAACCCCC
Source organism: Gnetum montanum (assembly GCA_015680685.1). Lineage (NCBI taxonomy): Eukaryota > Viridiplantae > Streptophyta > Gnetopsida > Gnetales > Gnetaceae > Gnetum > Gnetum montanum. The sequence goes on from MNCI01010443.1 coordinate 1,122,028, forward strand.
ACTTTAGGTTGTGTACTCCAATCTTTATCGTCATATAGTTCGTTGGTTCTCCAATGAACTTCCTCACTAAGTGTGGCATTATCATGATCTTGTAGAAGAGGCATGGTTGTGAAATTGTGTGTGAATTTGTATGTGACTTTTTATAATTATTTCTTTCTAAAAGATATATCGTTAAGTCCTTGTACAGTGACCTTGTATGATATAACTAATCTAGATAACTAGCACTGTCCTCGGCAATGGCGCCAATGATGAGTGGCAAGGTACCCCTACACTCAACCATACAAATACGAGCATTACACGCGCGATCTGGTCGAACTCCGTAGATGGACTAGTTGTGGCATCTAGATAGTTAGCCTTAGGTCGCAGTTCACTGTCTTCCCACTTGGACTAGTATTATGTTTGTCACGTATGGTTTAGTCCAGAGTGAGATGTATGATGTGTTCTAACCTAATGCTACTCCTAAAGGTAATGAAAAGTAATATTAACTAAACTAGGAGAGAGAAGGGTGAGAAAGAATCTAAGCTAGCCTAAGTGCGATGAGCATCTATTCCTTGATTATCCGTGCACATCTTGGACTTTGTGCAAGACTACCACTGGGATTACCAAGCGAAGATCCTAGGTACGCTACTGGGTTACCAAGTAGTCACACTTAAATGCTCGTAATCAAGTCATACTCATTCCGTGTTTTAACTTGAGTTTAAGGGTGAGAGAGATTAACTAGGAAAGTAGTAAATAACAAGTAATTAAATAATTAATCTAAGTGAATGCTGCAATGATGAAGTAATCTCGATCTTTATTTCTGGTCATATGTGTGTCCAAGTATGTCACACTCAAATAAGGATGCCATACAATTACAATCACCACACTGTGGGCATACACAGAGAGGAAAAGGATTGAGAGAGAGAAAATGAAACTAAAATCAAAACTAACTCTAAACTGAAACTAAAACACTAACTCCCTTAATTAATTTGTCTACCTCTTATTTATAGATGAGGAGACAGGTCGGGATATCGTGTATGCGATATCACAGTTGGGCTGCGATATCACGTTGTGGTCGCCCAAATGACGACTCGTCAACGTCGCTTCTTCATGTAGGGGAGGATTGTGAGAGATGTTCCAAGGTGGTGGTTCTCTTGGGCTCTCCCCATGGTTTGGAGGCCATGGAACACTTTGAGGGACCCTCAGGTGACTCAAGTGTTAGAAAACCCATCCTGACTTGGCGGTACTAAGTTAGTATCAGGATACCCTCCTGATGCAACTCTCTCTATGTCCTCTTCATTCTACCCTCATGTAGAGAACTACATGGCCCTAATTTTACGGTGGTAGTAGATATGTAGGTAGCCAGGATTGGATAGTTCTGGTGCAGTGCCAAGCCACACCTTGTACTAGATCGTGAGTGATTTGGGGGTGAGGCACTACCCCTTGTAGATGCCTCATTTCCCCTTCCACCGAGGTTGTCTATAGGGTTGCTTGTGTGCTTGTTTGCATGGTCCTCGTTTGGAGTTGGTTACCCTCTGTGAGGTGTGTTTCCATACATACCTATTAAGAAGCTATGTTACTGCTTGCACTCACTCTTGAGTTGCTTGTTTGCTTGAGGAGTATTCCCTAAGTCTTCCGCCCTAGATCCATTGGATCTTAGTGAATTCCTTGGGGTGTCGGACAATGTTGGGGCAAGGTTGTTACATCACCTAGAGCGACTTTGCTCATCGTCCTAAGCAAAGGGTTGATAGATGAGGGAAAGCCTAACCTCTTGAACTAGCTACGTCTAGGCTCAAACCCAGGTCTTTAACTTTAGAAACAAGCACCTTACCATCACTCAAGATGATGGTCCCTATTTACTTTCAACATCAAATTTATAAAAATCTTTATGATATAATTGGTGGATTAAAATCTACAAATCTTTAATCATCTAAGTTATATAGAATCTTTGAGCAAAATTCCTAGATCTCTTTCAAAACGAAATCTTCTTTTAACTTAAACTATTATCTCTAAATATCCTTGTGCTTCAAGCAAATTTGTTCATACAAGTTTGATTTAAATTACTTATTTTACACTACACTTGCTATCAAAATCAAATCACATGGCAAAAACTATATACTACTAATACAAAAGAAAGAAGTACTTGCTTGGTAGAAGAAGAAACCATTTTTTAGTAATGTTATTTAAAATGCCTTTGTTCTATTTAAAGGATAAAAACTGCAATAACCTATTACCAAAACAATTGCAAACTTAAAAATTGATTAAAAATTGATGTGCATTTACAGGACTAAGAAGTTAGGGGATAATCCTTCTTATGTTCAATTTGACTTTTTTTATTTTTGTCTTTGGGTAAGTCACGTAAACACCAATAAGGCTAGAGCCACTTGTTGCATCAGGAGCAAATATAGTCTATGATTTTGCCTTCTCCTTTTAATGATATTCAAACTAATAGGATTACTGTTAAATAATGAAGTTTTAAAAAAATCTTAGATTTCATTGTCACGGGATTTAGAATATTTTTCAAGTTTTAAAAACTTGCATTTAAATTGTGGCTGGCTTTAATCCGGTTCGGTTTACTCCAGTTTTCACCGTTTCATCCTGGCTTTTAAGCGAACCATACTTGGTAAGTTATCAATGAAGTGTTAAGTTTTAACTTGGGACTCTGCTTTGCGCAATCAGGTTGTACCACACCCGTCAAGACGTCACCTCTTGCTGATGTGGAATTGGATCTCCACGCATCTGTGATGAGGAGCCACGTAGCCATGTTTTTGATTCCCCGGTTCGGCCCAGAACATTCATAAATCCTGCTGCATAACTTAAAAATGGACCACACTCCGAATCCGCGTGCAACATTTGCGCCCGTTCACCTGTCTCAGGCATTTCCAACCCTATAACTTAAACAATCTCTTTTTAAGGAAAATCCACCAAACCTTCTCTTCATCTTTAAGGGAAATATAGTCAACCTTCTCCACCCTAATAACTAATATCATGTCATACATTACCCAATCAAAATGTAATTTACCTGTTCATTGCTTTTAATCGACAGTTTTTGTATATGTTAACTAATTCTTCCCTTAGAAAAAAGCCAAAAGGCATATTATTATTAGACACTTCTACCCAAAGAGACTATTGTTGAAAATTCAACCAATAGAAATGTTTACCAATGTGTTGGAAGTTGTAACTACCAAACCAATTACATAATGAAAGCCTAATTACCATTTAACTAACAAGGTTGCAAACAAGGTTATCTTGCTATCTACCTTTATATTAGTGCTCATAGAGCCCCTCACTCCTATTTAAAGGACAAGACACAAACATAGGAGGTATGTATTTAGTAGTTCCTAGCACATAGTTATTAGGTATCCAAAAACTTTACAAAGAAGTGTGCATTCAATTTACAGTAGGCAAGAAAGAATTTTATTTAATAATTTTGTTGGTGTTAAGCCACAGTATCCTTTTCCTCCTACTTTATTTGGTCTTTTTATTAATGAACTTGAAGAGTGGATGTATAAAATGCTAATTCATTTTGCAATTACAAAGCAGTCCTATCATACTCTTACTTTATGTTGATGATGTTACCTTAAATGAAGGATCCATAAATGAAGAATAATAATCATGAGAATACCACAAAATTCTACAAGCAACAATAAATCTTCCTATTAAAGACAACAATGTGCCAACCTATTTACTGATGTTTTGACAAACTTCATTAACAACTTTCTCCTAAACATTATTAGCATAAGCTAAGATAATGTTTAGGACTACTGGGTTACCAAATGTTAAGCGTTATTGGGATTACCAAGTGCTAAGCGTATAATCAAAGTGGTCATACTTATGTGTGTAGTGATTGAAAATGTCGAAGGCTAGAAGAGGTCCATGGTTGCATAGTCTTGACCCTACTTTCGCATGAGGGCCTATTGGGAATGGAGGCAGGGTGCCTAGAACAGTCTTGTTGATCAATCTAGGACTTACGGGTGTAACGATGAAATGGATGTTAGGGGTTTGCACAGTGTTCACAATGTTTACAGTGCCCACGAGGGTGAGTGTAGTCAAAGGTCACAATGCAAAATGAGGGTACAAACATGCGAATTTAGGCAAGAAAATAGTGAAAAATGATAGAAGAATGCTAGAATGCGAGTAAAAATGTGTAGAGAATAAGTGAGAGAGAGATTGGCACCACCCCAAATGAGGAAAGCATAGTTGACTGCAAAGAGAGTTAAGGAGGTACATGGTGTATAGATAGGCATAATAGGCAAGCGCAGTCATAGTCTTAGGATATCTAGGCTATGAAAACTAATGTCCACCATGAATTCTGAGCCTACCGAGTTGGCTATCATGGTGTCCTATGAGCTACGGTGGTCAACGGTGTCCAGGGTAGTGTCCAATGGTGTGCAACGCTGTCTTCCCAAGAATGCCAAGTGCACTCTAAGTTTTTCAAATGCTAAAATGTTGGTCAAGTGCTTCAAATGCCAACTTCACTTTTGGTTTGCCAACTCTTAAAATGTGAGGCGTTGGGGTATTTATAAGGCCAAGGTTAGCATGAATCATGGATCAAACGCGACATGGTAGGGGGTAGTTGGGACTATGCTAGCCCTAACTATGCTCCCATTGAAGCAAATGGTGTTCTGATAGTGTGCTCCAATGGACCCTGTGAGACTACCAGACTATGACTACACTACTAAGACTACATAAGTGAATGCTGAACAGACCATGAAGTACTTGAAACAATGCAAAATAGTGTAGTTTTGGATACTACACTCTAATACTATGTTGTCCACTCTCTCAAGTGGTGTTGAGCATAAGTACAATTTAGGGGTAAATGAGGGATGCAAATGAAATGCAACTTGTTGATCTTGCTTGCCAAAGGAAAGTTTGAGCTAAGATGCCAACTAGTGTTGAGCTTTGGAGGCTTTTAGAGGTAGTTCTGCATGACTACGTTGACTACACTCTAGAACGTAGTCCAACAGTTAGACAAATTTTGCCAAAAAATGTGTTTCAATGTAGATTATGCTAACTACACTCTAGAGCATAGTCCTGGCAAGGAAAGTGTAGCTCGGACACTTAGAAAAATTTGGCAAAAACTAATGCCCTTATGTAGACTACGTTGGCTATGCTCTAGAGCATAGTAGGGAATGTCGCCTTAGAAGTTAGAAAATTTGCCAAACTATTTTTCTATGCCAAGCTAGCTTGATAACCTTTGGATTGGCACTTAAAGAAAATTTGTAAATTTGGCCATTTCTATGCCAACTATGCTAACTACACTTTGGAGGATAGTCCTAGTAGGGAGAGCATAGTTAGGACACTTCAAAGTTTTTGTAGTTGCTGTCAACACTTAGAAAAATCTTGCAAATTTGGACTATTTTTATCAAATATGCTAACTAGGCTATGGAGCGTAGTCTTGGAAGTGGGGAGCATAGTCTCAACACTTATATAAATTTTTTTTCAAGTTTTGACACTTAGAAAAATTTGCAGTTGAGACTTGGGAGGTCAAATTTAGTGGTGTTTTACTGGTCCCTCTTTGTTAACATCAGGAGGAGTGGCTCGAGAGATGTTGACAAAGAACGTAAAACACCATAGTAGGCTCGACACCAACATCTCTCATCAGTACTTAAATAGATATCACTTCATCATGCTCAAGAGTGCTAAGGATAATGGTATGCTAGGGATAAAGGATATAGGGAATGTGCTAGGGGTAATAGGAGAGGTAAAATGTAATTAATGTATCATACCACAAGATGCAGAGTCAGCACAGCTAATTGGGATCAAGGCACTAAGGTGGCTTGTTGCCAAAATGGTAACTCCTCATTAGAATACTTATGACAGAGTTAGCATCCATAGCACTAGAATGGCTTGCCCTTGAAATTATGACCTCTCGTCAAGATGCTTATGAGAAGGTCGATGCCGATTTAAGGTTCGACCAGTTTCAGAATTGTAGCTTTGCTAATTTTTCCTTGGGAACATGTTTTCCCTATTTTTCTTTGCTTTTTCTTTTTCTTTTTTGCATTTTTTTATTTTTGGTGGCTACAACGAACTTGCTTTGGGTTCTGTACATTGCGAGATGCTAGTTGTAGGATGCTTTTCGTTAGGTGGGCTATGTGCCACCTAACAGGCTTGGCTTTAGTGCAACCATGTTGCATCTATAGAACAAGTGTTTCCTCCTCAGGCTAAGTTGTGTTACATCCACTTGGGCTTTGACCAACCCATAGAGGCTCCACATAGGACGAATTGCATTATGTTAGCTATAAGTTTTGCAGTTGACATAAAGAGGGTGCCATGTGCATCGGAGGAGTTACGAGCTCTATGATGTAGGGAAAGGCAGGAAAATACAAGGTAAAAAGGGTGAATGTAAATAGGCTATAGTGGGGTAATAGGGATGTGTGCTCTTGAGTAGCTTATCTAGTCCAATCGTGCACATCAAAACGATGTGGTGACTTGCCACTATGATGAGATGCATCTCTGTACGATCACCTTTGGGGCTTTACCCTACAAACACAACACAGAGAGAATAAGAAAACAATCACACAATGTGAGATGAGAGCAAAATACTAGCTATAAGGGTGGTGCAAGTGTTGTGAGTGTTGTACCAGTTGCAAGAGCTTATAGTGGTAGTGTAGGAAAACTAGTGCAGGTGCTAGAGTGAGAAAGCTGCAAAAGCTTCAACAACCACATTAGAGGTAAGTGCTCAAGCAATGACAAGAGTTCGATAGAGTAGGAAAGATGATGGGAGCCCTAATGTTGTTATTACTCCAAAGGGTTATGCTAACCATGAGAGCTCCATGAAATAATGAAATACCTAAGGTTGGTAATGCTATTGGTGTAACTTGGGGCTGGTAGCGCTAGTGACCATGGAAGGAGCTTTGGAAGGTTAGCAAAATGCCCAAGGGTAACTCCAAAATATCAGAAAAAGGGTAAGGGATGATAATGTTGCAAATGTTCCAAAGGCCTTTTTTGGTGATAGGAAATTCATTTTGGAACTACAGTGCTACTGCCCTACCCACAAGATGTGGGAAAATGGCATGGAGTTGGAAGTATTGTCACTCGCTTGTCTGCATAACTATGTGTTGAATTGCAAACCTAGTTTAAAATCCTATTAGACTATATGCTATGCTAGTTTAGGGCCCTAACAAATCATGGACATAGTTTAAGGTCCTGGAAGATCGTGATGTGCTAGTTTATAGTCCTAGTAGGTTGCAGTGTGCCAGTTTAACATCATAGCAAATGATCTGTGTCATTTTAGCATCATAGCAGATAATATGTGCCAATTTATAGTTGTAGTGGACTTGTTGTGCTAGTTTATAGTCATAGCAGACTAGCTGTACCAGTTTATAATCATAGAGAGACTTGCTATGCTAGTTTATAGTCGTAGTGGACTAGCTATGCCAGTTTATAGTTGTAGCAGACTTTCTATGCTAGTTTATAGTCATAGTGGACTAGCTATGCTAGTTTATAGTCATAGTAGACTAGCTATGCTAGTTTATAGTTGTAGTGGACTTATTGTGCTAGTTTATAGTCATAGAAGACTTGCTATGCTAGTTTATAGTCCTAGTAGACTAGTTGTGCCAGTTTATAGTCCTAGTAGAATTACTATGCTAGTTTATAGTCGTAGTAGACTTGCTGTACCAGTTTATAGTCGTAGTGAACTTGCTATGCCAGTTTATAGTCATAGTGAACTTGCTATGCTAGTTTATAGTCATAGTGGACTATTGCTTACCTTACTTTGTAGAAACACAACGTTGTGTACTAGGCATAGTATGGATTTAGATACAAGTGGTTCATCAAATTAGAAAATTCATTGCCATCACAGTTAGCAAGCCTAAATGCTAAATTTTCATAAGCCTTGATGACCGAGAAAGGCCCTTCCTAGTTAACTTAGAATCTATCTATGGGTTCACAAATGGCCTTGAGGACTAAGTCCCCTTTCTTAATCGGGCATTGATGCTAATGATGATGGTTTTTTTGCTGTTATGTTTGTTGGCATCACTCAATTTGACTAAGCATTTGCATGTGCTCCTCCTCTATTGAGTTGAGATCCACAGTTCTCAACTCATCATTTTGAGCCTTATTGATGAAGCTTTAGAGGATTACATGAAGTGATGGGACCTATAATTCAAAAGGTAAGATGGCTTCAGACCCATAAAAAAAACTATATGGCATCTTACCTATTGCAGTTCTTCGTGTTGTGCAGTAGGCCCAAAGTGCATAGATTAGCTACTCATGCCATTGTCATTTGCTACTATTGAGCATCTTCTTTAAAAGATGGATGATAACCTTGTTTATGGCCTTCGCTTGGCCATTTACCTGTAGGTAATAGGACAACGAAAAGGAATGTTTGATTCTGAGGCATTTGCAAAAGGCTTTGGTCTTAGCACTGATAAACTGTGGCCCGTTGTTTGTGACTATGATCATGGGTAAACCAAAATGGGACACTATGTTGTCAAGTATGAATTTGCAACCCTGTTGTGATGTAGTCTTCCTAAGGGGAACAACCTCAACCCACTTCATAAAATACCCAATGTAGTTATGATGAAGCTATGCCCTATGAAGTACGTAGGCATTATTGGTCCTATGATGTCCAACCCCTAACATTGGAATGACTATGTGATCTACATTGTATGTAGTTTAGTGGGTGGCATGTGCATTAATTTACCCTACCATTAACATGTGTTGCATGTCTTAACCTTGGAGATGAAATCACGCTTCATGTAAGGCCAATAGTAGCCTAAGCATATGATCTTTGCCACCATTACCCTAGGTACTATGTGGCCCCTGGAAAGTCCCTCATGGACTTGTTCAACGATCATCTGTTCTTCACTATTGCTAACACAAGTTAACAGTATGTCATCATCAGGCCTGTGACACAAAGTGCTATCACCTATGATGACGTATTACCATGATTTATTTTGCACTGCATATTTTTGGGTAGTGGTTAGATGCTGTGGAGGTTCACCTTGTAGAAGGTATAATTTGGTGTCTTTGTACCACTCTAATACGTGGGTTGTGCTTATTGTGGCTATAGATGTAATGTCAATTGTCTGTGTGACATGCATAGTGCAATTTTCCATAGCAATGGGTAATGCGTGAAACATTTTACGTGAAATGCTTAAGGCTAATGAAGCTAATGCATGGGAAATGGAATTTTAATTGTAGGGGATATGTTGAACATTAGTAGTTGCAAATTTTTTGAGCAAGTGCTTTGCCAAGTCATAGTAAAATTTTAAGTATTGGGATTTACAAGCATAAACCTCTGTGACTTGGTTGACAACTAGTTTTGATTCTCCTCAGATTGCTACTTTTGGTATCCCTAGGTTGCAAGCTACTAAGATACCTTGAAGGAGACCCTCATACTCCACCACATTATTGGTGCATGAAAATGCAAAGTGATACATGAAGGATCAGACCTCCTCAGAGGGGAACATGATTATGAAAAAAACACTACCCCCTTGGAAGGTTGAAGTGCCATCAAAGTGCAAGAGTGCCTTGAAGTTGTTAGGCACTTGGCTTATGCTAGTGACATGCTCATCTAGAAATTTTAGATCTATCGCTGCTTGATCGTTGATTGGGGAAGCTGTAAGTTATGTGGCTATTACTTAACCTTAGTTGATGTTTGTGCAATGTAATGTAGGTCAAACTCTGTGATTATTTCTTTCCAACATGTACTATGACTACTCTCATAAATATTCATTGTAATTGCTTGGAGTACATTACTTTTGTAGATGATGTTGACTTGGCTATGGAAAAGATAGTGTCTCCACTTCTTAAGTGCAAAGACTAAGGCAAGGAAATTCTTTCCACATAATTTTACTTTGCTTCATAGGCAACTAATGCATGGCCTAGGTAGTATACCAGGACCTCTACACCATTGTCTCACTTTTGGTAAAGCAAAAAAGTGATGGACACATCTGAGGTAGCAAGATAGATGTAGAATGGTTTATCTCCTTATGGAGGGTAGACCATTGGAAGTTGAGCTAGCTTCTATTTAAGGTTGTCAAATGCCTCTTGGCATTGAGATTTCCATTCAAAATGGATTCTCTTTTTGAGCAAGTTTTGCATTGGCTACAACTTATCAGTTAACCATGTGATAACTTGACATATGAATTGTAATCTACCTTGTAACCCCCATAGCTCCTTAAGGTTGGTTGATGGTGCTAAGCTGGTAATGGCCTTAACCTTATCGAGGTTTATGTGTATTCTTGCTTTAGATACTATGAAACCTAGCATGTGGTCCATCTTAATGCCAAAGATACATTTCTTAGGATGTAGCCAAAGTTCATGTTTTAGGAAATGTTTGAGTACAAAGCCCAAGTCACTTGCATGGTTGTGTGATGCTTTAGACTTAACTACTATATCATCAATGTAATCATTGAGTAGACCTAATAGGCAATCACTAAAAATGTATGCCATGGATCATTTATAATTTGCTCTTGCATTCTTAAGCCTAAAGGGCATCATGGTGTACCAAAAGGTACCCCAAGCAATCATGAAGGTAGTACTGAGCTAGTGCTCTAGGTTGATTTGAATTTTTTTGTAACCCAAGAACCTATCCATGAAGGACAACAAGGCATGATCAGCCATAGTATCAACCAATTGGTCAATACTAGACAACAAAAAATCATCTTTAATGGTCACCTTCTTGAGGTCTTGGAAGTCTATGCAAATGCATATACTTTCATTTTTCTTAGGTACAACCACAATGTTGGAGATCCAATTAGTATAGTCATTAGCCTAGATGAAACTAGCTTTGTAGAGCTTTGTGATTTTATCACAGACTACCAATGCCACCTTAGGCCTAACCTTGCAAGATTTTTGCTTGATTGGTTTTATGTTGGGATTGAGGATTATGTTGTGTTGTACTATGCAAGGATCTAGGCCTAGCATGTCTTCCTAATATCATACAAACACCTTGATGTTTTCTTTGAGTACTTTTGTGATGTTTTGGGCATGTTAAGGCTCTAACAAAGAACTAAGTTTCAATGTTTTTACCTCACCACTAAATGTTTCTATTAGGACTTCAACGAGGGGATCCTCAGTGATGTCCCCTACCTATGGATCTAGAGCCCTAACTAGATAGTTTGGCTAGTCTAGCAGTGTCTCTATAGATGTTATGTATTCATTATAGGATATGGGCTCATGGTCTAGGCATTGAGGGTCGATGCATCACGTGAGATCACCATGGAGCTCAGTGAGGACCAATAGTGAGTGAATATGCTCGTATGTAGTCATAGTGTGAATCTTGTAATAATCCTACAAAAAAACCAGAAAAATGTCAAGTTGCACTTTTCTTAAGGATAAAAATATGCATAGTTAAAGAAAAAAATGCAACAAATATTTCACCTAAGTATGTAAATGCAATTTTAAAGGCAAGGGACACATGGGCTGATTTTAGGCCTCAGTTGGCCATGATGTGCTAGTTTAAGGCCTTAACAGACCATGATGTACTAGTTTAAGGTCTTAGCAAACCATGATATGTGCTAAATGCATTGTTGGAGTAAGGATTCGTGTGTTGAAAAAATGAAATTAGCTTGGGTGCTCATTGGGCGACAAGAAAAATTAAAATTTTTTCTAAGTTCGAAGATAACTAGAAAAATAAGAAAATATTTCTAACACTAGTAACTACACTATGCACTATTGAGCATAGTACTGGGGTAGTTAAAAATTTAAGTGGTCCCCAAGGGTATAAAAGGGCATTTTACCATTGGTAAAATTTTCATTGTCAAAGTTGAAAACATAAACTTTCTAGATTGTAGCATAGTTGTAAGAGCATAGTTGCCAGAATGTTGCATCGAAGTGGACATTAGCACCTTGGTCTAGCCAACGTGGATGAGGGAGAGCAAGTTCTGGGATGCTTGTTGCAGGCACACTTGGAGGAGAAAAGGGCACCATCATATGCTAGATACCCCAACTATGCTCTACACTTATTTGTCATTTTCTAAATTTTCTTGCTTCCTACACTTAGGCATTTAGGCCTTGAGTTTGGTTTTGTAGGTAGTGCCCTACAATGCCTTAATAGCCTGCCCACAAACATGGTTGATGCGAGACCCTCTTAGGTTAGTTCTTTATGTTTTTTTGTGTCTTTTCTATTAGGTTGCATATTATTCTCTTACTTATAGATTTCTATTTTATTATTACTGTGGTTGACAAGCATCAAACAATGTTGCAGGCCCCAACAGCATAATAGGAGAAGAGGAGCCTCCAGCCCCACCTAGCGTCACTGGTTAAGTAGATCTTGATGTAGTCCTATCATTGGATGTTTTTATATTTTTTCATATTTTTGTTATGTAATGTGGATGATAATGCTATGTATTGTTATGAAATTTAGGGGATTTTTGCTACATGGAATATTCTTTTGTATTTACTTGCTAGTGTTTGATGTTAATGATGTGATGAATTAATGCGATTGCTAGTTTTAGGTCATTTCAGGCTGTGTGTGTAGATAATGTTTAGATAGTTTTAGGCCATTCCAAGCCCTAGTGAGGATGGAAAATGCTTTCTAGTTTTAGGCCTTGGTAGGCCATGCGATGCTAGTTTAGGGCCATGGTGGGCTGTGTTGGTAGTTTTAGGTCATTTTGGTCCATGTAATAAAGGGATATTTGATTGAAATTTTTAGGCCATGGTGGGCCATGTGATAGTTTAAGGCCTTTTTGGGCCATGGCATCAAAAGAAAAAGGATTGCTAGTTTTAGGCCTTGGTGAGTTGTAGTATTTTGTAATTTTTGAATTTTGTAATTTTTATGTGTTTTTCTATTTTTTATGTGTAAACTAATTGTTAGAAAGTAACCAAAAGAAAATGTAATCTTGGAAAAAATGCACAAATAGGAGAAATAAACTCATAATAAGGTAAACAATGCAAACAACCAAGCTAACATGAAATGCAAACAAAAATGTAAACAAGCAAAGCATGCAGGAGTGGGACAAGCAGGCATCCAGTGCCTATTAGACTACAGGGATACTTTAGTTGTGTAGTTGCTTCCTAATTCCATGTAGGTTAGGGGGTGCATAGGGCCTGGATCGTACAATATGGTACTCTCCTTGACCTTCATTAACTATGTCAAAGGGCAGCTCTACTTGCAAAGCTTCTTCTAGAAGGTTAGGGGCTTTTGTTGGCTCTTTGGGCTGGTTGGCCTTGCATTTTTCACTTTCATCCTTTGTGAGAGGTTTTTCATTGGGGAACTTCACCTCTAACCCTTATTTAGTATCAACATTGCTAACAATCTGCATTATCACCATATATGATAACCTCTCCACCTTCATATGGAAGGTGGATTTCCTAATGGATTGGAGAGGAGACGACCCACTACTGAGCTACTAGTTAGGGCCTACCCAAGATCAAGTTGAAACCTTACATCTCCTCAACCACTATGAATTCTATTAAGGTGTGGAATTTTTCCCATGCCACAAAGGCTATCATGACCATTCCCCTCATGACGACATGCAACCCATTTAAGGATTTTAGGCATGTTGTCTTTGTTGGTTTAATGTGATCAGCAAGACTAAGCTTGTCAAAAACTATGTATGGGATGACATTTGTTGCCACCCCATCATCAATGTGCACCTTGCGAATTCTACATTGCACCATGTGAATGGTGAGAAACATTAGTATGATAATGACTTAATCCTTCTTAAGGTATACCTTGATTGCCTCATCATAAAATGCCAAGGGCATTGACCTTAATTCTTGCAGGGGAGGAAGCAACTTTACAACATGGATGGATCGCTCATTTGATGGGATGTCCTTTGCAATAGGGATAGAGGTCAACATGAAAACTAATGCTTTGCAGTGAGTAGAGGAATTCATTATTAGGTTATATAGGCTTAAAGTTGTATTTTTTTGTTTCAAAGCGTACTTGACTTGTGCCAATGGATCAAAGAAGTCCTTTCGATTATCTGCTACTTTGTTGTTGGCCTTCATCTCATCCATGTGGCCTAAGAGGTGAATCTCTCACAGAGGGAATTTGGGCCTTACTTACCTTGTTTTTGTTAGAGCCTCACTACTCCATTGTGGGTTGCTTGTTGCGGTGGCCTCATTGGTTAGTTAGGCCATTGGGATAGAGGATAGGGGGATAGGCTTTGATGGGCCTGGTGTCCTTTGCTCCTAATTTTGCCTAAGCATTTGATCAGTGAGGTGTTTGTTGGGCCTTCTAGATTTCCATCTTTATTGCCTATTGGTATTGGTTGTAGGATGGTGCCTTGGACAAGCAGGGATTGATGCATTGCCCACCACTAGACTTTGGGTAGGTGGGGAGTCCATATGTTGTGGCATCCTTATGATGAAGGGTGCTTGGGCTATTGTAGCTACAACATGCTGTAGTGCCCTGACCACAAAGGGTGTTATAGAAACCCGAGATAGTGCTCTAATAATGAAGGGGGTCCTCAAACTGGTTGGGGACAAGGAGGCTCCGACATTACCAGAGTGCACATGAACCACGAATGGCTCATGCATTAATTTTGAATCATCACTAATGCTAATAGCATTAATGATGTACCCTCTACTACCTGCATTGAAAGGGTCCTTATAAGCCTCCATTGCTTGGTTTTAGGGATGCACTAGGTTGATTGCATCGAGGACCAACTCACCTTTGTCAATCATGCATTTTATATTATCTTGAAAAGCCATGCAAAAGTTTGTATCATGACTTTGCAATTTTTGATACTAGCAGAACCAATCTAATCTGAAATTCTTAGGGATCAGAGGCTCATTAGGTATTGTGGTTGAAGGATTCTTGAGGAGCTCACAAGATCTATCATGCTACTTATGAGTGTCCTTAGACATTTTCTTGTACTGGATGCTTCTAGCATGAAGTAGTTGGTCTAAGAGCTCCTACCACTTGATGGGAAATGATGTGTATTTTGAGTGATCCTTACACTTGAAGTTAGGCCCTGTGGTAGCTAGTGATGTGGCCACCGATGATGCAGGTTGGTTGTTTATCGCTACGCTAGAGCCAACTTCCTTATTGTTGTTGGTTGGGGCATTGGATGGCTTGGTCGTTGGTTTGGCATTAGCTAGCTTAGCCTTGTTGGCCATCATTGTAATGGTTGTAGTCACTTTCTTGTCTTTGTCTTTGTCTTTTTATTTTTTCACATGTAGGTTTTTGTAGGCCACATAGGTTATATCCTTGCTAGTCTCCACCACATCTTGAATGCTCTTATTTTGAGCAAACACTTAGCTTAATGACTATGGGGCAAGGTAGTACAATTTTGACTTGATGAAGGCATTCACTATGCCTTTGTAAATGATTAGTAGGTGCATTTCTATAATAGGCTTGTGGATCTCATTTGAGTGATGTGCTCCAACATTAAATGAATTTTTGCACAGGCTCTAAGTGGCCTTACTTCACTTACATCAATTAGTCCAAGGTTGCCTCAGGCTTCAAGTTGTACTTGAAACGAGTGATGAATTGGGTAAGAAAATTCTTCAAATAAGTGATGGAGGACCTAGGGCATGCATGGTACCCATCTTGTGCCTTTCTTGTCAAGAACATGATGAACATGTGGATGATTGCATGTGGCCATGCCTACAATAGAAGGCATTCTAACTAAAAGGTTACTAGTTAGGCATTAGGATCCCCTTCACCATTTTACTTGGTGAATTGGGGTAGTGGGACCTCAGTAGGTAATGCCAGTGGTGGAATTATAGGGCTAATTGGATCATCTTGGTAAAAGTCCATCACATGAATGGTTTTAGAGGAGGTAGCCTTGAGTTGCTTAACCTCTTCAGTGAGGCTTTGGATTAGTTGGAATGCTTGATTCAAGTTGGGTGTGATCGTGGTAAGTTGCATTAGTTGTGTTACCCACTGTGTTGTTTGGGTGGCCTACAACCTGGTTCTAGGTTGTGTGACCACACGTAATGCTTGTTGCATAGGCTGTTCCATGAACACACACCCTGGTCCCCACCATGTGTTGGTGAGTTGGGCCGTTGTGAAGGGTGTCGACATGACAGGTGGTAGGATGAATGATGCTTGAGACATATGTGATTAAGGAATGATAGGTGGTGGAGTGAAAAATGCCTGAGCTATATGTGGCTAAGACATGTGCACAGTGTGCACATAAGGTTACATAGGCACAACCGTCAAAGGTGCAGAAGGCTACATAGTTTGGGCAAGATGTGAAGACTACATAGGTCATGAAGTTATGACAAAAGGCATGCTAACAGGAAAGCTAAAAGGAAGTGAAACTTCTTGGCACATCTACTATGTTTGGTGGGTTTCCACCATAGGTGCGGACCTAGGTGGTGACACCTAGTTGATCATTATATTTGAGAGGATAGATTGGTAAGATAGGAAAGGCATGAAAGAAGAAGTTATCTGCTAAAATGAGGCATGAAGTGAGTCATCATGCTCAGATTAAGCTTCAAACTCATCCAAATCCTCCTACAAGGACTTCGTGTAGTTAGTCCCTACCTCGTGAACCATGTTTTGGATGAGATTATCCAGCATCCACTAGTAGGCTTTTGTGAGTAGAATAAAGTCAAAATCATAAGGGAACCACTCCCTTTTGTTTAGGTACATAAGCTCAAAACTACATTTGGCTTCTGTTTCTTGGTAGTCTACGTACAAACTCACCTAAATCTTTACACAAATGAAGTTATATTGCTCATCATTGAGCACCATGAAGTTAGGAGGCAGGTTACATTGCCTAAGATATTGCCTTTCTACCTAGATAGAACCCCCAACCCCAGAAAGGTTAGTCGTGATCTCTTATTGAATAGGTTGAACAACAACTACACTCAAGGTGGAGATCAAGGGCTATTTAGGGTTCATGATGCAAAAGTAGAATGCAAAGAGTTGCTATTTGAAAAAGCTAAAAAAAATGACTAAGTGTGAGAATGCAAAAAAAAAAAAAATTGGCTAAGTGTAAAAGCATAGAAAAATGACTAAGTATAAAAATGCAGAAAAATGACTAACTTTGGAATGCAAAGAAAAAATGACTAAGTATAAGTTGCTAAAAATGACTAACTCTGGGACTATGCTCAGAGTCGACTACACTCACTATGCTGGAGCCAGCTACACTTTGTCGAGCACCCAAAATTTGGCTAAGTGTAAATACTTTGATGTTGTCAAGCAGGGTTCTAGGGCAACCAACAATAGGGACCAATCTATACAAGGTATAGATAGCATGCAAGGCAACAACCAAGGGATGGCCAAAGAAGAAAATAACAAAGGCCCTCCTTCTAGTGCTAGAAAACTGTAGCAACTAAAAACATTAGAGGCTAGAACGGGACTCCTAGGGGTTTGCAGTCACATAGCCTTGATCCTGATTCTACATAAAGGCCTACTAGGAACAGAGGTGGGGGTGTCTAGAATGGTCTTGTTGATCAAACTAGGACTTACAGGTGTTACGATGAAATAGATGTTAGGGGTTTGCACAATGTTTGCAATGTTTGCAGTGCCCACAGGGGTGAGCATAGTCAAGGATCATGGTGCAAAGCGAGGATGCAGACATGTAAATTTATGCAAGAAAATAGTGAAAAATGCTAGTAGAATGCTAGAATGCAAGTAAGAATGCTAAAATTTTATGAAGAATGAGAAAAAGAGAGATTGACACCATCCTAAATGGGGGGAGTGTAGTTCACTACAAAGAGAGTTGAGGAGGTACATGGTGTATAGACAAGTGTAATAGGAAAGTGTTGTCATAATCTCAGGGGTGTCTAGGCTCTGAAAATTGATGTCTGCCATGAAGTTCAAGCTTGCCAGGTTGACTACCATAGTTTCTTGTGAGTTTTAGTGGTCGATGATATTTGTGGTAGTGTGCAACAGTGCTACGATGGTGTGCAATGGTGTTTGCCCAAGAATGCCAAGTGTTCTTTGAGTTTGCTAAATGCTAAAATGTTGATCGAGTGCTTCAAATGCCAACTTTGCTTTTGGTTTACAAACCCCTAAAATGTGAGGTGCTGGGGTATTTATAGGACTAGGGTTAGTGTGACTCGTAGACTGGGCACCACCTAGCAGGGGGTAGTTGGGGCTACACTAGCCTCAACTACGCTTCCACTAAAGAAAATGGTGTTCTACTAGTGTGCTCCAATGGATGCTATGAGACCACTAGACTATGACTACATTGCCAAGACTACATATGTGAGTGCCAAGAAGATCTTGAAGTACTTGAAAACAATGCAAAATAGCATAGTTTTGGAGACTATGCTATCCACCCTCTCAAGTGGTATTAAGCTTAGGTACTAAAACACCACCAAATTCAGGAGATAGCACCTTAACAAAAAATTTGTCTAAGTTTCAACATGAGGAAAATTGTTTCTAAGTGTTTGGACCATGCTTACACTACTAGGACTACACTCCAAAGCGTAGTCAGCATAGCATGCAACATAGAGCCAAAATTGCAAAATTTTCCAAGTGTCGGTAGTAGTTGCAAAAATTTTTCCAAGTGTTATGCTATGATTTCATTCCCTTTGATACACTCTAGAGCATAGCTAATGTAGCATGCATTGTAGTGGCTAATTTTCACTAAGTGTCAAGTCAGAAGTTGTCAAGCTAGCTCAGCATGGAGGGAACATTTGGTAGATTTTCTAACTCCTAAAGCTAGCCCTCCTACTACGTTCTAGAGCATAGCCTAGATGAAGATTGTAAGTTTTTTTAATTTTTGTAAGTGTTAGTGCTACGCTCTCACTCTTCTTGCTATGCTCCAAAGCATCTTCAATTTTTGCAGAATTTACTTAATTATTAGGTTACGCTTTAGAGCATAGATGGTGTAGCAATGTAGGATAACCTCTAAAAGCTCCTAGAGCTTAGCACCAACCTCCATCTTAGCTCCAACACTTCTTCATCAAGAAATATTATCAACTTGCATCTCTTTTGCAACCCCCCTATGTCCCAAAATTTTACCTATGCTAAATCCCATTCAAAAGAGGGGAAGAGTGTAGCCTCCAAATTACATCATTTTTCACTATTTGTAGGTACAGTGTGGTCTCTTTAGCTTTGACACATGTAGTCTTAGCAGCATAGTCATGGTATGGTAGCCTCTTAGGGTCCATTAGAGCATAGTAGAGCAAAGAACCATTTTCCTTTAGTGGAAGCATAGTTGGTGCCAGCATAGCCCTAACGTGGTGCCTGATTCACACCTTAGGTTAATCCTAATCTTATAAATACCCTTTTGTTTTACATTTTAGGGGTTGGAATCTTGGAATAATTAGCTAGTAATTTTCTTTTAGTGGTTGGTACTTTAGCACTAGCAACCTTGCACTCGAACACACTTAATGCCTTAGCAAAACTTTGGGACATCACTTTTGCACATCATAACACGCTGCAGCTTACAGGACACTGCGGTAGCCAACCTAATAGGTTCAAACTTCTTGACAAACATAAGTTTCATAGCATAGAGAATCCAAAGACTATGACTACATTACCTATTATGCCTGTCTATACAATGCATACCTCCTCACCTCTCTTTTGCATTTGTTATGCTCCCTTGTTTGGGGTGGTGTCATTCTTCTTGTCTCAAACTCTGTTGCATTTTTCAAGTAGTTACTTTGGCATTTAGCATCATAGTTGCATTTTTTTGCTATTTTACACACATTTTCATGTTTTCCCTATCATTTTCATGTCAGAAAACCCTGCTACACTCTGACTTAGTTAGTCTTAGTACCATCAAAAATGCCATGCGAACCCCTAACACCCATTTGTTGAAACACTCCATAAGTCTTAGTTTAATTGACAAGATTGTCCTAGGCACTTTACCTCTATTTTTTCTCCTTTAGTAACAATCCTTCAGACATGGGTAGGGTTAGGGCTATATCATGGGCATATACCCCTTAATGTAATTATCCCACTCATCGATGTTTTCAATTACTATAGTTTTCTGGCTCTAGAAGGAGGGCCATGCCATTTCCTTCTGTGTTCAGTGGTCGTCCCATGTACTCTCTACACCTTTGCTACTAGTTTTAGGCTAGCATAGGCTTGACACCCCTATGGACCTACCATGGTAGTAGCTAGATCATAGGCCAGTGTAGGAGTTATCTACAAGATAGTTGGTGTAGATTGGACCTAGTTGTCGATTCCCCTGGAACCTCATTGGATGAAAGCTAAAGCATATCTTTGGCACTTGGCCAAAACTTTGTGTGCTCAAAAAAGCATAGCTAGCTCTCAGCATGAGAGCATAGTAGGCCTTAGCATAGTGACTGTAGCACACCAAAGTTAGTTTTTTCTTTAGCAACATTTTCAGACTTAGTAATTTTCTCAAGATTTTCTTGCTTAGCCATTTTTCAGCATTTCTATACTTAGCTATTTTAGCATCTACAAATTTCATAACATTTTCATCTTTCACATAGGATTATGAATCCTAGGCAACCCTCAACCTCTATCATAATCATGGTTGTTGTTCACTTGGTTAGTGGGAGGTTACAATTGATCTTCCTAGGGCTAGGGGATCTACTTTAGCAAAGAGAAAATTACTTAGAATACACAAATAATCGCCTAAGTACATGGTACTCGATGACAAAAAATATAACTTCATTTGTGTAAAAATCTAGGTAGGTCTATCCTTAGACCATTGAGAAATGGATGCCAAATGAGATTATGAAATTATACATTAGAACGAGAGGGAATACTTCCCTACCCCCAATGATTTCATTCTACTTACCAATACCTTTCAGTGGCTACTTGACCAACTCATTTGACTTAGTGAGTCGAATGATTATGACGTAGCAACTAATTATGAGGAGCCCCTGCAAGATGGGTAGGATGAGTTTAAAACTTGTTTGGAGAAAAATAACTCCTTTTATGCATCCTTCCAATAGGCAACCTCTAGGTTCATCCCTTAGTAGTCCTAGTCATCCATCTTTTGTCAAGTGATTACATCCCACTTGTCACCTCCCAGGTCAATCCTTGTGGTGGCAAGTCATCAAGTGCATATGCAACAAGGTGTAGGACCATCTACCACCCTCCCCTTACTGGCATTTGTGATGCCAACATAGCCTTATGTACACATTGTGCAAATGTCCCAACTACCACTAGCTTAGGCATTGTACGTTTTGCCTATTCCATTGGCATCCCCTACAATTGGATAAGTCGTAACTATGTGGTGGGCCCCAACCTTTATGCCCATGGAATAGCACACATAGTAGTACATGCAATAGCATGTGCAATAAGCATCTCATGTGGTCATGCAGCCTGCAGTGGGGCCATGGGACACTGAAGCAACATAGCAGGGAACATAATTGGTGTAATCCATTGTGCCACCCTAAGCTTGGACCAAATATTATAGCTCATCCAGATGCTCATTGAGAAGGTTAAGTAGCTCAAAGACTCCTCCTTCAAAATAGTCTATGTGATGGACTTTTACTAGGATGACCGAATTAGTCCTATGGTCCCATCACTAACCCTACCTCCTGGGGTCCAACTTCCCTAGTTCACTAAGCACAATGGTAAATAGGATCCTAACACCCATCTAGTGACCTTCTGTTCTGAATGCCTTTTGTTGCAAGCATGGCTACATGTAATTATCCATGTGTTTATCATGTCCTTGACTAGCAAAGTGCTAAACTAGTACCATGAACTTCCTAGGGCCTCCATATCTTCCTTGGATGAATTGCTTAATCAATTCATCACTTGCTTCAAGTACAACTTGAAGCCCAAGGCAACCTTGGACCAACTAATGCAAATTAAGTAGGGTCACTTAGAGCCTATACAAAAATTCATCTAGTGTTGGAGTGCTACACTTAATGAGATTTGCAAACCCATTATCAAAACCCACTTACTAGTCATTTAAAAAGGTGCAATGAACAAATTCATCAAGTCAAAGTTGTATTACCTTGTCCCACACTCCTTGAGCTAGGCGTTCATTCAAACGAAGAGCATTCAGGATGTGGCGAAGGCTAGTAAGGACTTGGCATACATGGCCTACAAAAATTCACATGTAAAGAAGGACAAGGAGAAGGGCAAGGAAACCACAATTGTTGC
The DNA here is from genome assembly GCA_015680685.1 of Gnetum montanum. Taxonomy (NCBI): domain Eukaryota; kingdom Viridiplantae; phylum Streptophyta; class Gnetopsida; order Gnetales; family Gnetaceae; genus Gnetum; species Gnetum montanum. The sequence goes on from MNCI01010443.1 coordinate 1,143,905, forward strand.
AACAATGGAAAATGGGGCCAAGCTAAACAACACCAAACCAATGGCCCCAACTAATAGCAAGGGATCTAGATTTGGCACTACGACAACTAACTAATTTTCACCATCGGTGTACAAGGCAAGTCGCCCCAAGGCCAAACTTTGAGTGCAAGGACCACTCAAAGTACACATCATTGTCCATTAAGTTGTTAGAGCTCTTGGGTTAATTACTTAATGCTAGGCACATATAGTATAAGTAGATGTCTAAGGATGCATGCAAGTGCCATGATTGTTATTGTAAGCTCCTTAGAAACCCATCAGCAGCCACACCAAATGAGCCTCCAGTCTCTAAACATTTCAAGTTGGACTGATTCTACCATTACCATCAATTACTTGCCCATGATAAAACTTCTACATGGCACTATGAGATGACATATAACACATGATTGATCAAGGATAACTAGTCCTTGATGCAACCAACCTAGTTCACCTAGAAAATTAATCAATGAAGATCTACAAAGATCCTCTCAATACAAGTGATGCAAGCTATGTTATCAATGCCATCAGCATTGATGATGACTCAGAACCAGCACAAGAACCATTCATGGTTCATATGCCCTCTAGTAACACTAGGGCCTCCTTGACATTGACTAGTTTGAGGTCCTCTTTTGTTATCAAAGCATCACCTTGGGTGCCCATGATACCCTTTATGGTTAGGGCCCTGCATTACGTTGTAGAAATAGTGAAACACCTCAAAAAATGTGAGGTCATTTTAGCTTCCCCAGGCCTTGCAACCCGTGCAAGCACTATGAAATTTCATCAGGAGGAGAACGCTCTAAGTCTGGGCTAGCCAGTTCGGCAAATTTTCTACTTTAGGTGTAAACAGGCTCTACAGCTCATCTTGCTTGTCCACCTAAGTAGCCCACTCGGTCAACAGCCTGCTCAAAAATGGTATGGAGTTGGCAGCAGCATTCTGGGTGCACTAGGAATAGTTCAAAAAAATTTCTAAGTCATGATTTCTGCTACGCTATGCTACGCCTCGCCATGTAGCATAGCAAGCTTTGGAAGACAGTTGCAAAACGAAGTGCCACACAACGCTACACCACATAATGTAGCATAGCATGGCAATAGCTTCACCAAAAGTTCCCCACGCTCAATTTCAAATCATTCACCAATGTCCCTTTCCACTAGGAAGTGGCGGACCATGTCTACTACTACGCTACACTGAGCTACAAGGCGCAGCGAGGTGTAGCAATCCTGCAGAATGGACATAAGGTAGCTCGAAGGACAGAAGTAGCAAAGTTCGTGAGACATGCATAGCAGGAAGCAAAGTTGATAAAATCGGCAAAGCTTTCATGACTAAGGTCGATTGCTATGCTACGCTACACGACGTAGCATAGCATAGCGTAGCAAGCATGCATCGCACATATAGCAAAATGAACAACGAGATGCTATGCCAAGCATGCTACCCTACAAAGCACAGTAAGGCATGCAGGTGGTTGTGCGACATCAATGCACTTCACCTAATTGGACCGTTGGCACACATCTCCAAACACTGATGGCGCAATTATGATGTGGAAGGTTTACAGTTATAGCATAGCAGGTTCACATTACAACAGTCTTGCAGGTCCAACAGTCATATATGACATATGTGGCATTAGCAAGTCAACTTGCACCCTTTGGTCCTATAAATACCTCGAGAAACAACATTCAAAGTAGTTCAGAAATTTTGAAGGAAATAGCTTCAAAGGGTTCAAAATTTTTCGGAAAAGAACATTCAAAAGAGGTCCAATCCCTGATTCAGTTGGCACTCTTTCACTAAGTCTCATACTCTTTCTCTTTCTCTAGCATTCAAGCTCTCTCCCCAGCACATTACGATAATATTGTAAGCTTCCTATTTGACACTGCAAATAGTTAGCACTTTTAGCTGGCATTTTGTCCTATCCCACCTTTTTTCTACCAACTTGGTAGAATCCCTACACTGTCAACATCTAAGTCTACCACAAAGCATACCACCTGTTTTGCTCGATGGGTCTTGGTTACTCTTGGGATCTCTGCACTCCGTCATGCTGTGCAATCGATTGTATCCACCTTGACAGAGCAAGTCTGTAGCTTCGGAGTGGTGCATGTTTCTAACTACATTTTACTTTATTTCTTTCTTATTATCTTGTTTGCATTATTTTTTTTTGTTTTATTCTCTTTCAAGCATTACTTCGCATTTTTGTCACATTTTTCTACTTTATTTACTTTCAAGAATTATTTTGTATTTTCGTTCAGTCTCAAGAGTACATGTTGCAAAAGGCTATATAGATGCCGATGTAAGTTCTTGTTTGATCGACCAGACCATTCAGGGTGTCCCATATCTACACACACCCAACATGGTCCTCCCACGGGTACGGGGTCGAAACTGTCGCACCTGCCGACCCCTCGGTGTTTTCTAGCCGCCGACGTTTTTGGTCGCTATAGTTTTCTGGCACTAGAAGGAGGGCCTTTTGGTGCCTTTTTCATGTGTCACGGTAGTTCTGTGAGCCTTTTGTACCCTGATACACATAAGTGTAAATGTGACACCCTCCTACGGTTGTTTGTGCTTTGTGCAGTGTAGATCGATTGCCTCGATGGTTCTTCGGGAGCCCTACAGAACACAAGGCCTCTGATCGCTCGCTAACTAGCTCTTTTACGATTTTCTTGCATGCGTTCTATACCCCATCTCATGTGGTATAGACCGGTCTCTTCGATGGTCCCTTGGGGATCCTGTGAGATGCAAAGAATTTTTTGATCGCTAGTTAGCTTGCCTGTCTTATGGTAATCTTGCATGTATTCTATACCCCATCTTGTGTGGTACAGACCAATCGCTTTGACAGTCCTTCGGGGATCCTACAAGAAACAAAGCCTTCTTGTTAGCTTTCTTGTCTTACGATAGTCTTGTAAGCCTTCTACACCCTGATACACATTAGCATAGACTTGACAACTATCTGTGGTTGTTTACCTGTCATGTGGTGTAGATCGGTCGCCTTGATGGTTACTCGGGAGCCCTACGAGACATAAAGCCTCCGATGGCCAGTTAACTCGCCTTCCCTTTTTTATAGTCTTCTTGCATGCGTTCTGCACCTTAGCTTGCATAGACATAAATGTCACACCCTATTGTGATTGTTCGCACCATGTGCGGTGTAGGTCGATCACCCCGATGGTTCCTCTAGAATTCGGAAAGACGTAAAGATTCTTTTTCACTGTTATTTTCGATTTTCCTGTTCATTTTCACTCTTTGGCATAGCTTTTGCACTTTCCTTTTACATAACTACCTACTTAACAATGGCTTTTTCAACTACCGAAGCCAATGTCGTCAACGTGGAAATCCCCTTCAATGCTAAAATTCCCATCATGGTTGAAGGCACTACTAGTGCTGAACAACCACCAAATATGATGTTGGAAGCACATCGATCTTTCAGAACCCAAAACCAGGGACTTGAGGGATTATCCCGGCAACACGAGTGTTATAGTTTCCTTTGTGCAAAGGTATAGGCTAATCTACCCTTGGATTTACACAAACTTAAAGAAAAATGTAGCTTCGAGTTCACTTACTGCAATGGGAAGGAATTCATTCCAGCTCTCGGCATTTCATTATCTTTAACACAAGCGTATCAAAGGCTGCTAGATCAATTAATCCAGTTGGCTAGGCTTAGGGAGAAACAGGACACTACGTCCAACCAGGATGATGCCTTTCAAGATGGATAGGAGGAACTCGATTTCCAATCTGACGAGGGAGGTCAAACCAACCTCATTCCTGTCCCACCTACCTAGTCCTTCTAGGCCAATCCACCATCTATCACCACTTCCTTTTCCATTGCACCTACACTTCAGCAGCCTACAACCACAACGACAATGGGTAGCCATGCCACATTCCCAGGGTGTCAACGCCTCTATTTCCCTATTGCGTTCATAGCAACTATGCCCCCACAAACTATTTATCAGCACATTCCTACAGTGCGTAACATGCCTATCATGGCTACCCTACTAAATGTTCACACTATACCTACTTTGCAACCACACATAACTTCCCTGCCAATTCCTACATATGTGTCTATTCCACCCGTTGTGGCAGGCCCCGGCCCGTCCACATGGTGGACCCCGTTTGCTTCTTCGTCTGTTCTACAATCATCGTAGATGTCTCACTACATTCGCCCTCAGACCTACCCAACCTCGCAAATGGTACATCCTAGCATGGGGCCATGGTCTGTCCCATCGATGACCCAAATGGTCTATCTAGTGGTTCAACCCATTGTTACTACTCCGACAGTACCACCCACCAAGGGGTGGACAACACAAGCAGCACCTTTAGCGGGGATGGCCCCAACGGCACTGTCGATGAGTCAGTGTGCCACCACCACCATGCTACATGTGGGAGCTTCCACTACAGTTCCTCAACTATCAACAATGTCACTAGGTTTGGACCAAGCATTTCAACTCATCCAAACCCTTACTGAGGAAATAAAACGCCTCAAAGCTGTTGGGTCTGACATGGTACAAGTCATGGACTTCTATCAGGATGACCCCGTTAGCCTTGTAATCCCAGCTTTGACGTTACCTCTGGGGATGTCTCTCCCATACTTCATGAAGTACGATGGGGAGGAAGATCCCAACGCGCATCTTGTCACTTTCAGGTCTGAGTCTTTACTATTGTAACAATGGCTGCATACGATCATTCACGTTTTCACCATGTCCCTAGCCAGGAAAGCCCTAGATTGGTACCATGTGTTGCCATGCTCATTCATTTCAACTTTGGAAGAGCTCCTGACCTAGTTCGTGACACGCTTCAAGTACAACTTGAAGCCAGAAACCACGCTGGATCAGTTGATGAGCATGAAACAAGATGTGCTAAAACCAGTCCAAAAATTCATTCAATGATGGAGCACAACCCTTAACAAAATCCGCGATCCCATTGCAGAGGCCCAATTGTTGGTCATCTTTAAGGGTGCAGTATATGACTTCATCAAGTCTAAATTGTACTATCTCACTCCTTGCTCTGTCAGTCAGGCTTTTGCTCAAAGTAAGAGCATATAGGATGCGGTTGAGGCAAGCAAAGACCCAGCCTACATCACTTACAAGAGCACCTTCGCAAAGAAGGACAAAGGTAAGGCCGCAATAACCACAGTGGCCGCTGTGGAAACCAAGGCTAAGCCCAAACCTAGCAGTAGCAGTATTAAGAATAACAAGAAACTATCCATACCTATGGCTAACCCTACTCCCAAACTAGGCTAAGCACCGCAACCTATTGCACCTATGCCTGAGACATCTACCTACACCAAACCCAACTTTGAGAGTAAATATCGCTCGAAATACACCTCGTTGCCTCTCAAACCTTCAGAACTCTTGAAGCAACTATTGGTAGTAGGGTACATCCAACACAAGCAGATGTCGGACGAAGCAAACACAAGACATCAATGCTACTTCGAGCTCCTTAGGAATCCTTCTTTGGCCTTGCCCAATGAGCCTCCAATTCCTAGGGGTTTCAGGCTAGACATGTTTTGTGACTACCACCAACTATGTGGTCACACCACGGATTATTGTCTATCGTTGCAGGATGACATCCAAAGATTGATCGATCTGGGGAAGTTGGTGCTGGATGAAAGCAACCTAGTACGCCCTAAAAATCAATCTATGTATGTCTACATAGATCCCCTCAATGCCAATAAGTTTTGTTATGTAATTAATGTCATCGATATTGACAATGATCCCAGGCCACCCTTCTAGCCATTTGTGATCTGTGTACCTCAGCATAGTGCACTAGCACCACCAACGGTTAGTCCAAGCTCACAGTCGTCCTTCATCCTGAAATTCCCACCACGAGCATCCACCTTTGCATTGCCTGTTGGCAAGGCCATGCAATCCTGTTAGTTAACACCTCTAGCTCCATTCATCATCAGGGGTCTGACGTCTTCGATAGCCCCTACCTTGCGCAATAGAATTGAACAACCTCCTCGTCCCACAAGGTGAGAAGCCCACTGGTCGAGTGAGATGTCAAAGGGAAGTATTGTCAAGGGTATCCCCAAGCCTACGCCTTTGTCCCTCGCATCTGCACCTTCGTCACCAAAGATGAAGGTCAACACGGTTAGGTAACTTGTGCCACCTGGTCGATGGGGATCTGAACCCAGATCCGAGGTCACCTCTCCTCGGGAGATTCATGTTCTTGGACGAATCGAAGAGGAATAAGGCATAAAACAAAGGGGTGGCCAAGATCTTTTGGACACCCTCACCTAGGTCAAGCAAGCTCTAAAGTAGAAAAATGCTACACCGAGCTTGTATGACCTAATCATGACATCTGTACCCCACCGAGAAGCTCTAGTCTACATATTAACGATGATTCTGGTCAATGAAAACATGCCAGTAGAGGAGGAAGCGATCCACTCAGTAATGCTTCCCTCTGTACCTATAGAGCCCACACCACCCCAATTAACTTTTCATAACAATGCCATTAGGGAATATCCCAAAGGGGGTCAAGTGACTACGACACCTCTCTTCATCATAATTCGGGTCGGTCAACACTGGATCTGGAGGGTACACATTGATGATGGGGCTACCACAAATTTCATTTCGTTCCCTATTGTGGATAAGTTGGGATTGGTCGACTAGATCAAACTAATGATGACATTGTGTCTGAGGTCCTTCAATGGGGCACGCATCCTGGTGAAAGGCATAGTTCACGTAAACTTTGTAGTAGGGGACCAGTTCCCCACAGATGCAACATTCATCGTAGTCGAAGAAATGACCAGGTTTAACCTGATCTTGGGAAGGTCATGGTTAGCACAACTTAGGGCTGTCTCCTCACCTATACACCAAGAAATCCACTTACCATATGTAGGTAGGGAGGTAATAATCTGTGGTGACGAAGTCGCAACGCAAGTAATGAGCAACATAAACATGGAACAAGGCTCAAAGGTTACGACCTCTAAGAATGAAGCGCTTGTTCATGCATGCATTAATCATTCAATAGAAGGATCAGCTCAGCAAGCCAACTCCCAAATTAAAAATGCATGGGTCAAGTTGCCCTTCCAAGTGGAGGACAATGACGTGAACAAGTGCCCTGGTGAAACACCTCGGTCTTACGTTCTGATCAACCCACGACAGGTCAAGAAGCAGCTACGCACAGCATAGCAACCCTACTGCTTCCTACCAAGTTGTCATCCCTTGTACATTCGTCATTTCCTTGCCTTGTTAGTATGTCGTCCTTTCAGCATGTTATGGCCTAAAACTAGTACCCTTGCTTTTTGCTGTATTAACATGCCATTTTTCTAGCATGCTACGCTAATGGCCTGAGATGGCCTAAAACTAGAATCATCGCTTTGTTGCTTTGTTAACAAAATATCTCTTTTGGCAATAGCCCGAAATGTCCTAAAACTAGCATTATTGCCTTTCTCTTTGACATGTTGCGCAACGGCCCGAAATGGCCCAAAACTAGCAATGGCCCGAGATGGCCTAAAACTAGCATATAAGAGCATGAAAACTTTACATAGTACACAAGTTAACATAAAATTGGTTTCTTTTCTAAAGTTTTTATTTCATTCAAAATTTTTCCCTATTGGAAATGTTTGCAAAATTTTCAAATTTTTTTTCAAAATTCAAAAAAAAAAGAAAAAAAAATCCCATGCTATCATGGGGTGTCTCTATTTGCATCGCCTTCGCCGCTTGCCTCCGCTTCATCGGCTTGTGCATCATCTGCCCCTGCATTACCTTCTATCGGTTCTTCATTCCCTCCCTCCATGGGTCTCGCACCCTCATGTGGAGCCTGCATCGCAAGAATGAAGTAGTCAGCTAGGGCAACAA
>MNCI01010443.1:1151876-1281794 GCA_015680685.1 Gnetum montanum
CGTAACCTTCACCTACTCTTTAAACTTAGCATAGGCCTCAGAAGCACCAATGGCATTCACAAATGCTTCTTACGTGAATGCCTCCACAGCAGCATCTTTGTACAGTCTTCGATGGATGTCATTTTGTAGCTTGTATGCATGTTTTTTTTTCTCTGGGTTCACCCCATTTGAAGGCTTTGGCACTAATATCTTTCATATCCTGACACTTCTAAGCTAGCAAGTGCATCTACATTTTTTGTTCGACTATCTCACGGGTGGATTCAATGTTCTGGTGAACGACGGTCCAAAACTTGGCGTAGTCATCTATAGCCCTCTTACAATCGACAATGTCAGGGTTAGTGTTTATGAGAAAGTAAACCCTTGACCTAAGGTCCACCACCTCGGTAGCCAGGTGAGCCTCTCTCTGCTCAGCCCTGTGGGCCCATTTCCATTGGTCCTCATTGACGCACCTACATTCCCACAGAGAGCGTGCTGAGTGCAAGACACACTTGTCACCCTCGTCAAATGTATGACGAGACACCTAGGTCATGTCAGGTGAGAGTGTAGGCACGACACCAATTCTCATGGGTCGAGTCAAGTCCCATTTGAGCTAAGATGTTGCATCAACACGAGGAATGAAGCAATCGCATTAGCATAGAAAAACCAAAAAACTCAAAAGTTTTTAGCAAAAAAACATAGGAGCATTTAATACTGCCACTTACCCACATGAGGGTTCACCTACTGAAGGTGTCTGCCCATGCTGGGGTTCACCTACCTTATCATTGCCTGCACGAATGTAAACTTGTCAGGGATCTCGGCCTATGACTCCGCACGAATCGGAGGAGGTCTCGAGGCATTAGTAGTAACACCTGTTACATAATTAATCATGTCAGCAATGGACAAATTGACTATGATAAGGTAGACCTCCCACTAACTCACCAGTGTCCGATTGTGGTCTTTCTTCTTTTTGATGCAAGATGATCATAGTAGTATCGGTGGAGGGCCCTACCAAATCCATACAGGTCCCTTCCTCATGCGTTGATGCCTTTCCTTTTAGGAGACCAACATATTTTTTATTCAAGGGAGGCACCTCTTTGTTGGTAGGAGGAGGCTCCCTAATGACCAGGGCCCCTACCCTAGAGATAGGAGCTCCCTTATTTTTGATCAGGGCCCTTTCCTCCGAGACTGGGGTCTTCACGTCTTTATTCGTCGCCCCCATCCTAAGGGCCGATACTTCCTCATCGCCTTCTTCTTCATCTTTTTCTTCCTCTGCTAAGCAAAAAAGACATGTTTGAATTGATTCAAAACAAGATGGTTCAAAACAGATGCTACGCTATGCTGCACTGCCTAGCACAGCATAGCGTAGAAAACTATAGTAAAGTAAGCATTACACAAAAAACACTTACCAATGGGGGGTTGTGTCCTCTGCAGCTTGAGCCGTATTCTTCGTCCCTCCTCTTCATGAGGTTTCCTTGCCTAGGGGAGGTCTCTTCCTTCGCAATGCCTTGGGCATGGTCTTAGCTATGAGACGTTCACCCCATGTCACACTACCTATTATGACAAGGGGCATCTTTCCTATGCTATCCTGGCCACGAATACTGTGAACCGCCAAATTTTTAGTCATTATAGACAATGACTCTCTGACCATTTCTGAGGGATCCTAGGCTTGCATAGTTTGAAGGACCTGTCGAATCCATGGCCTGGAAATCTGATCACAATCTCACATGGACCAGACTCCATCCTCCTGGACCACCAGGAACTCTGCAAAGTGCTTCAGAAAACCTATGTAGAAGACATAGTGTATGTTAGAGCGGGACTCCGTTTGCTCACAGAGCCCCAAAATCTCAGCCTACAAGCCACTACATAAGAAACTAGCCGAGTTATAACGGGCCCCTTCTTCCATAACCTCCCACATTACCCAGGCCTACTCAAGCCCCAGGACCTTCCCTTGGGTGAGCAGTTGAGGGAATGCACGAGCATGAAAGATCAAGTAAATTCCCATGGCAAGGCCGTCCTTAAGCTTTTCCATGGAGAACCCTTTTCGCTCCTTTGGTGAGCCTCAACCACTCCTCAATATGCTGCTTCTGAAGGGTCAACTCCTGTTTGCCCTTTGACACTATGGAGGAGCCATCGGTAGGGACGCTAAACATAGTTGTTCATTGATTTCAATAACTACCCGCATGCCCCGCACGTACATGTGAAAACAGCTCACCTTCCTAGAGAAGGAGTTGACCAAGGAAAGCATCTTGGTAGCAGAGATGCTTAGATTTGGAGCCATGAACAGATCCATAAGCCCCTCCTTTAAAAATTTCTCTAGCAAGGAGTCTGGGTCCCTTGTTCTAACCAACTCTAGCTCGTCACTACTTCACCATATTTGAAGTAGATGTTTGCCCCTTGCCTCTCGGCGGTTACCATCATCACCTCATGAGGCTTCTTCGCCCCTACAAAAATTTTCACAAAATGCACCTAGCATAACACTACAGAGAATGCAAAGATTACAAAAACACTTGAGCATGCAGCGCCTGCCTTTTGACCCACCATGTCTATATGGTAATGGGAACAGTGGGAGTTCAATCAAAACCTCTTCAACCATGACCTATTTGAAGGGTTCTTTCCACTCCTTATCCAGCCAACCCTTCTCCCTACACTGATTGTAGAGAATGCAGAGCATGCGTAGATAGGTACGGTATTCTCCCCCATACTGACCAATCACACCCGCCCATAGGTTCTTGGCAGAAGCAAACTCCCATAAGGCTAGTTGCACTGTAGCCAGCAGACCTGGTTGGTCGTGAACCCCATCATCATTTATGTAAAACCTAGTGACAAACATACACCATTAAGCCTTCGACTAGTATGGCCAGCGTTGCACAACAAAGCAAAGCAAAGATGCAAAACTCACCCGCCAGGACAATAGATAGTCCCCTGTGGGTTCTGAAAGTACGTCACCATGTCACGTGCAAGAAACAATGTGTTGTACTGGTGATAGTAGTTGAATTCTGGCATGTCCCAGATCTAGGCTAAATGCCTCAACCCTATTGCATGTTGGCTGGATCCTCCTCCCTACCTGCTCATGATTTCCTCGTCAGTAAAATATCTCAGGATGTCTTGATTTGTCCCTGGCAACATGGCTTCTATTATGCCGAATGCCTCCTTCTCCTTTAAGGAAGACTAAACAATCACACTAAAGTGATTGAGAGGGAATTGCAAGAAGTCTTGTGCCCCTTTTCTAAACCAAATTGCTCAATCTCCCAAACGTATCTGGGGAGGGGGAGCAATGGCAACAGGTCTGCTCACATGGCACAAGACCCTGCTAATGTCCAAAATGATCAGCTGGGACCTTGGTCCCACCTTGCACAATGCAATCAACAAACATTAGCATCACACTTAAATGAAACACACGTGCAACATAGCAATGTCTAGCAGTCCATACATATAGCATAGCATAACCCTGTGCCTACACGTAGCATAGCAAGAGCGTGGAAGCCTAGCGTAGCAGGAGCATGCGAATAGCCTAGTGTAGCAGCAAAACAACGACATAGCCTAACAAAACACGCATCACATTGCCACATCACATCATGGCCTGGCCCCCTCAAGGGTTTTACATTATAGCATGCTAAGGGAAAGCAACTTAAACTGCCCTAGCCCCCGTAGTTGTAACAACCATGGCAGTGGCGGTTTCATCGGCCTTGCATGCAATCACGATGCAATGTTTATACATCTTCCATGGCCGAAATGGTGACCGCAGTGGTGCAAAGGACAAAATGATGCAACCATAGAAAACACAGATAGCCAAGAATGGACACAAACAAATAGGATGCAAAACAAGAGTAGAGAACGATAGAAAGCACAACACGAAAAAGGCAAAGAGGACAGAGTAACTTACTGGGATAACGGTGTGCTCTTCCACGCTGGAACGCATGCTTGTGGTGCATGCCTCAGGGTCTTCTTCACCTCCTCAACCTTTGCAAGCACCAAATGGTCTTAAGAGCCATTGCACTGCTTGCAGATTTATGCCCTTCGCTAAATAAATTCACCTTGGTAATCGATCAACACAATTGCTTCGCGCTCTAAAATCACCTTGTGCTTCGATGAGGGTTTTTCACTATTATGATGAAAATGGCAAAATTTCCAGGGTCTAACCCCTATTTATGGCCATAAGAGGAGGGAAACTTACTACCCTCTCTGTCTCTAATTAATGCGAAGCGCGCCATGCAGCATAGCATGCTTGCCATGACATCAGAACACTATTAGCATTAAAGCCTTGACACGCTTCAAGCCAGCTACTTACCTTCCCAAAAATAAAAAATAATATTTATTTTTGATTAAGGGTCTAAAAGACCTTAAACTAGCAATCCTAGCGTAGTTTCACCCCTCAGGGTCTGAAAAGACCCTAAATTGGTAGTTTCAACTTGTTACGTTCATGGTCCGCAATGACGTTAAACTAAAAATACCACATGCTTACATCAATGGTTATCTCATCTTCTCCCACATAGGCAGTATCACATTTCTTAGCGGTTGCATGTTTCTATTTTTGCATTGGCAATTTCCTATTTTGCATACTACTATCTTACCTATTAAGGTTTTGCATGTTGCGACCTGACAATCGAAAATGACATTAAACTATCAGTTTGGCATTTGCATAGCAATAGTTACACAACTTCAAACTTTACATCAGCAATTTTATACCTTTAGCAATTCTACACTTTTATGCCTTGGCGGTCCGCCATGACCTTAAACTAGCAAACTTTCAATCTTTACATTGTCACACTTAGCAAGTTGCATCTTGGCATTGCTTTGTAGATTTTTGTTTCACATAATCTCTGAAACCCCTTAACCAAGCTTCCATCTTATAATGGCAGGTCAAGCTAGAGATGGGAATCCATCGTGACCTTTCCACGCCTTTGACATTAGCAGGGCCATAGGGCAAGCTTGCAAGACAGTTGAACCCTAACATGATCAATTGGGGGTTGACTATGACTAGAACTATAGCAGCCTTAGAAGCATCCCTAGATTGGCCCAGGCACCTGGTCCAAGCCCTAGACTTAGAGGTCGGGGATGTTACTAAGGATCCTCTTGTCGAGACACCTGTGACCACATCAAAGGGGAAGGCGAAAACGTTAAGACTCAGCTCCCTCCTAGACACACAAACACATAAAAGTGTAGCTAAAATTCTGCAAGACAACATCGATGTCTTTGCATGGCCGTATAGCAACATGCTGGGTCTAGATCCATGGCTAATTTAGCACAACATCATCCTAGACCCACACATGAAGGAAATTAAGAAAAAATCTCGCAAAGTTAAGCCAGAAATCACACTAGCTGCGAGGGATGAAATCATCAAGCTATACCAAGCAAGTTTCATCCATGGTCAACTATTCAGAATGGGTGTCCAATGTTGTTGTAGTTTTGATGAAAATGGGAGGGATACAGATCTATATAGATTTTTGAGACTTGAATAAGGCAACGATCAAAGAAAACTTTCCACTCCCAAACATTGATCAGCTCTTCAACACCATGGCTGGTCATGCTATGCTATCCTTCATGGATGGTTTCTCCGGATACAATTAAATCCACATTAACCTAGAGCACCAGCTATCAAAAACCTTCATGACCCCATGGGAGACCTTCTGCTATACCATGATGCCATTTGGGCGTAAGGATGCTAGAGCAACCTACCAGCGAGCCATGACTTACATTTTTAGTGACTACATCCTAGAAACATTAAATAACTACGTAGATGATATAATGGTTAAATCCAAGGAGGTAGCTGATCACCCATGTGATCTGGGAGTAGTCCTCAAATGTTGCCAAATGCATGACCTATGCCTCAATCCTAAGAAGTGCATCTTTGGGGTGAAAACAAGATGCATGTTAGGGTTTGTAGTATCAGAGGTCGGAATATGGGTGGACCCTGACAAAGTCAAGGCCATCATCAACCTAGTGCCTCCCACAAACCTTAAGGAGTTACATGGTTTACAAGGTTGAGTGTAATTCATTCGAAGGTTTACAGCCAGGTTGACTGACAAGTTACACCCCATGCAACATCTTCTAAAGAAGGGGGTTGACTTCGAGTGGATAACCCAGTGTCAATAAGCCTTTGACAACCTGAAGAAGGAGCTCTCGCACCTCCCAATGGTGCACCTGCCACAAAGGAGAAAACCTTTCTTCATATATCTTGCCACCTTCGACACCTCCATAGCGGCACTGCTATGTTAGAAGTGGGATGACGATTCTGAGATACCAGTGTATTACCTAAGCTATGCACTAATAACACATGAGGCGAAATACAATGAAGTGGAGAGGAACTGCGTAGCCCTAGTGTTCGCACTAAAGAAGTAGAAGAATTACATGTTCCGTAGCATGATCAACATCATTTGCAAAAGTAAGGCTACAATAGACCCCAAGTTCCCAGATGAATATGTTAGCAATGTTACCATTATCCCATTGCATTTCGAGGCTACCTTACATTTCGATGGTGCCTCAACTATGCGAGGAGGTAGCACCACTGCCACAATCACATTCCCCTCTGGGAAAATGCACCCATCCTCTTATCGTTTGGCATTCCCTTGCACCAACAACATGGCAGAATACAAGGGGCTACTTAGAGGCCTCTTAACTGCCCGAGTGCTACGCATACAACACCTAGCAATCTAGGGAGATTCACAACTAGTCATGAATCAAATCACCAAAGTCTACGCCTGCAAGGCTATGCACCTGCAAACCTACTACGACCTAGCAAAAATCCTACTTAAACAATTCACAACCACTAATGTGCAACATGTGCCATGCAATGAGAACACCATAGTAATGCCTTAGCTATCCTCATGTTAAACATCCCATCACACTCCTTGGCAAACCTGCCAACTGTAATCACAGAATGCGTAGAGCCTATCACTCAGGTAAAACAAGTGGGCTCTGTCAATGCTGCGGATGCCTTAGATTGGTATGTCAACATTAAAGCTTATCTACAGCATGGAGAAGCCCCAGGTGGATTGACATTTGCCTAGAGAGATGCAATTTGTAAGCGCGCTTAGCAATACGTGCTCATGGGAAATGACGCCCTGTGCCGACAATCCTATGATGGGATATTGCTAGCATGTGTGGGTGGTAAGCAAGCATAAAAGGTAGTTAATGAAGTTCATGAAGGGCTGTGCAGTGGACATATAGCACCCAGGGCTATGGCTGCGAAAATCAGACACCTAGGGTACTATTGGCCCTACCTTGAGCGTGACTTCCTATCAAAGATCAAGACGTGTGACACATGCCAAAGATACGAAAATCTCATACACATAGCACCTACAGACCTACACCCAACGCAAATCACGTGGCCCTTTCAACGATGGGGATTAGACCTCATAGGGCCTATTATGCCTAAGTCCTCTATGAGGCATAGCTTCATTATCACTGCCACAAAGTATTTTACCAAGTGGATGGAAGCTATTCCCCTAAGGAATATGACATATTAGTAAATCTTCCATTTCATCCTCGATAACATTGTGACAAGGTTTTCGCTTCCAATGACTATTGTGACCGATAATGGGCCATAGTTCAGCAGTATAGAAACCTGAACCTTTTGTAGAAATCTAGGCATTAAACAATCATTTTCTTCCCCTTATTACCCACAAGCGAATGGGTAAGTGGAGGCTACAAATAAGTCCATCATCAACCTGCTGAAGCAGATGCTCAACAATAGCAAGAGGTAGTAGTACGAGCAAATTCTCTACATTCTCTGGGCCTACAGAATGACTTGCAGAACTACAAAAAGTAAGACCCCTTATAGTCTCGTTTATGGATCTAAAGCTTTATTGCCTCTTGAGTTGCAGGTACCCTCACTTTGGATGATCCTGTCTAACATCGTGAGTGAAGCCTAGAACAACGAATTGCGAACCATCGACCTCGATTTAGTAGAGGAGGAATGCATGCAGATGCTAAGACGAATTGAGCACTACCAAAGCAAATAGCAACAGAAGCACCATGCAAACCCACATCGATGACTAGTGCAGAAAAGAGACCTCGTCCTCAAGGCCATCCGTGAGCACGTGAGAAAATTCTTAGCCAATTTGGAAGGTCCTTACGTGGTCACCAAAGCCTTTAGAAATGGAGCCTTCAAGCTAGTGGACATGAATGGAAATGAGTTCACCAACCCAGTGAATCATTCATATCTCAAGCCATACTACATCTGAAGCGCAATGACAACAAAAAGCACCATTCGCTACGACGATAAATTGGCAGTCGCACCAAGCATCATCCGCTACAATGTAAAACTGGCACTGTTAGTCCACTATGACTATAAACTGGCGTTGCACGTCCACTATGACAATAAACTGGCATGTATAGTCTGCTAGGATCTTAAACCTGCATGAAGGTCCGCTAGGACCTTAAACCAGCATGCAGTCTACCAAGACCTTAAACTAGGTTCGCGTCACATCCCCAGCATGCACCAGCACCAAATACACATCGAACAAGTGGGCATGATCTTAATGTGTGGGTGGGATGTCGTAGATCTGGAATGCTGTTCACAACACACTGAGAATGTGGTCTGGGACACATGCGACGCTACCACCCTTGGCATCATGCTGTCCATTCGATGACACCGTATGACGTTACACTAGCCCTTCAAACCTACCATCGCCATAGCCTATCGCCTTGATGGTGGTTCTCGGGCTAGCTCCCACATCTGGAGTTCCAACAATATTGTGGCCTAGTCACAATATTATTGCTCCAGCTCCTTGCCAATGCCTAGTCTTGCACGACGTTAGCTATGTGGCAACTGATCCCATAGCTGAACCAGGAATGCAGACCCCTGGCAGGGATTCTAGAGCATCCGCACCCACAACAGCACCTGGTGCCTTCGAGGCTAGCTCCTCCACGTCAATATTTCCATGGCCACTGTTGTGCTTCCTACTTTGGGCATCTCACACTAGCGACGGTACCTACGAGTAATAACAATGCCAGTAGCCAACAAGACCTTGTCCTCATAGACACATCTCACCATAGCAGCAAATACTATAGCATTGCAAAGCAAGTTCCTCGGCTATCTTGGCTACTACAGAGTGCAAACTCCCATGGCACACGTAACGCAGCTCGCTGCCAAGGGAACATAGTGCTAGTTCCATGGCATGTGTAACATAGCTCACCGCATGGAACACACTAGTGGGCAGGTCCAAACTCTTCATGGATGTAACACAACTCATCCTATGAAGGGAGTACCCATCCTACGAGAGGTTGAAGAATAGTGCCAACCAAAGATAAAAATGCGAAGAAGTCCCTCAAAGAATTCCAATGAGGGACTATGCTAAACATCATCTTTGCTCTCTGCCTTAACCTCTGCAAAACCAATGTAACACTCTCAAGTGTAGTTAAGCAACGTCTCGACACTCACCAAGAGACAGCCTCAGCATCTCGCTTGCTACGGTGTTTCGTATTCTTTGCCGACGTTTATTGAGTCTATTCTCTAGACGTTGACAAAGAGGGACCAATGAAACACCTCAAAAAATGTGAGGTCATTTTAGCTTTCCCAGGCCTTGCAACCCATGCAAGCACTACAACAGTTCATCAGGAGGAGAACGCTTTGAGTCTGAGCTAGCCAGTTCAGCAAATTTTCTTCTTTAGGTGTAAACAGGCTCTACAGCTCATCCTTCATGTCCACCTAAGTAGCCCGCCCAGTCAATAGCCTGATCAGAAATGAAACAAAGTTGGCAGAAGCATTCTAGATGTTCCAGGAATAGTTCGACAAGTTTTCTAAGTCATGATGTCTGCTACGCTATGCTACGCCTCGCCATGTAGCGTAGCAAGTTTCAGAAGACAGTTGCAGAATGAAGTGCGATGCTATGCTATGCCACATAACGTAGCATAGCATGGAAATAGCTTCACCAAAAGTTTCCGACACTCAATTTCAAATCCTTCACCAATGTTCCTTTCCACCAGGAAGTGGCAGATCATGTCTGCTGCTATGCTGCAGTAAGCTACAAGGTGCAACGAGGTGTAGCAATCCTGCAGAAGAGATAGAAGGTAGCTTGAAGGATAGAAGTAGCAAAGTTCTTGAGACATGCATTTCAGGAAGAAAAGTTGATAAAATTGACAAAGCTTTTGTGACTAAGGTCAGTTGCTATGCTACGCTACGCTATGTAGCATATTGAGCATGCATTGCACATATAGCAGAACGAACAACGAGATGCTATGCCAAGCATGATACGCTACAAAGCACAGAAAGACATGCGGGTGGTTGTGCGACATCAATGCACTTCACCTAATTGGACCATTCGTACATATCTCTAGACACTAATGACGCAATTACAGCATGGAAAGTTTATAGTTATAGCATAGCAGGTTCATATTACAATGGTCATGTAAGTCCAACGGTCATATACGACATGTGTGACACCAGCAGGTCAACGTGCACCCTTTGGCCCTATAAATACCCTGAGAAACAACATTCAAAGTAGTTCGAAAATTTTTAACAAAAAAGCTTCAAAGGGTTTAAAATTTTTTGGAAAATAGCATTCAAAAGAGGTCCAATCCCTAGTTCGGTTGACACTCTTTCGCTAAGTCTCATACTCTTTCTTTTTCTTTGGCGTTCAAGCTCTCTCCCTAGCATGTTACGACAATATTGTAAGCTTCTTGTTTGACACTGCAAATAGTTAGCACTTTTAGTTGGCATTTTGTCCTATCCCCCCTTTTTTCTACCAGCTTGGTAGAACCCTGCACTATCAACGTCTAAGTCTGCTCCAAAGCATACCACCTGCTTTGCTCGACGCATCCTGATTAGTCTCGGGATCTCTACACTCTGTCACGTTGTGCAATCGATTGTGTCTACCCTAACAGAGCAAGTCTATAGCTTTATAGTAGTGCAATTTTCTAACTACATTTTACTTTATTTCTTGCTTATTGTCTCATTCGCATTATTTTTTTTGTTTTATTCTCTTTCAAGCATTACTTTGCATTATTGTTGCATTTTTCTGCTTTATTTACTTTCAAGCATTATTTCGCATTTTCGTTCCGTCTCAAGAGTACATGTTACAAAAGGCTATATAGACATCGACACACATCCCTATTTGATTGACCAGACTTTTCAAGGTGCCCCATATCTGCACACACCCAGCACAGCCCTCCCGTGGGTACGAGGTCGAAACTGTTGCGCCCGCCGACCTCTTGGTGTTTTCCAGCCATCGATGTTTTTGGTCACTACAAATAGCAACCCAAACACCCTTTGTTGTTAGGATGCCTCAACATGCAGACTCTTCACTTACTTAGGGTTCGGTGGTGGGGATTGCATCAAGCCCTACTCACCCAAGGCATCATCCCACATATAACAACATGTAGTCTAGGTGGTAGCCTGAGATGCCAAATGAATGCCTCATCGACAAAATGATTACGGAATGCTTGGAAGTAGGTTTACCTAAGCCCATCCCCTTGACTTTTATTTCCATAGCCACGTCAGCTAGAATAACCATCACAAGTAATCAATAATTGAGTACATAGGCTCAAAAGTAGGCAAAGCAAGCCAAGCCCAAATATCCTCCCTGAGAGATTTGTCTCTTAGGCTGAATAGAGGAGATGAAGGCCAAAAAAGCAACTGATAGAAATAAGGATTTCCTAGATGCGTTGGCACAAGTCAAACAAGCTCTAAAGCAAAAAAATACAACTTTCAACTTGTACAACTTGGTCATGACCTCCTCTGCTCACCATTAAGCACTAGTTCACATGTTGACCTCCATTCCCATTAAGGAGGACATCCCAGTATATGAACAAGCCATCCATGCTATGATGCTTCCCCCTATATCATAGGTATCAAGTTCAACATCTATAGTGTTCCACAATGAGGCAATTAAGGATGACCCTAAAAAGGGTCAGGTCATCATCACACCAATGTTCGTAATAATCCACATAGATCAATGTAAGATTTGTAGGGTGCACATCAACGATGGGGCGAAAACTAACATCATCCCATTCTCAGTTGTTGATAAATTTGGTCTTGTTGACTAAATCAAACCCACAAAGAAAACATGCCTGAAGTCATTTAATGGGTTACACATTGTTGTTAGGGGGATGGTCATGATAGCTTTCGTGGTAGGGGAGCAATTCCCCACTATAGTTGAATTCATTTTCATTGAAGAGATGCTCGAGTTTAACTTGATCCTAGGAAGGCCTTGGCTAGCCTAATTACGGGCTGTATCCTCACCCATCCACCAAGAAATCCACCTTATGTATGAAGGTGGAGAAGTAATTATACATGGTGACAATGTGACCCCTTTGACCATTAACAACCTTGACATAGAACAAGGGTCAAAGGTAGAGTTCCATGATGACATGTCGTCTATGAAGGACAAAGGTCAACCTTGTCTGGCAAACCCACTCGAGGAACAAAAAGAGGTTGACAACCTCCTTGAGGAAGTTCTATGGGTAGAGTTTCCCTTTAGCATCACAGATGAGGGTCTAGGTGAATATCACCTTGGGTTGCCTAGGCCCTATGCACCCCCTAACCCACACCCGGTTAGGAAGCAACTACATGACTAAGGTAGCCTCTTAGTTTAGCATGTGCCAGGCACCTACTTGTCCTTAATCTTTGCATGCCCCGTTTACCTTTTTCTTGCATAGATACATTTCGCATGGTTGCTTGCATTTTACATCATTTTCTTTATTACACATTCATTCCTTTTGCTCATGTGTTTTCATTTAGTTTTCTTATGCATTAAAAAAAAACATAAGGCCCGCCATGGACTAAAACTAGCAACCCTTTTTCTTTCATCATATAAGCCTGGAATGGCCTAAAACTATCAATACAGCCTGTCATGGCCTAAAACTAGCAACACCTTGTCTTTTTATTCATGTCTTGAATTGGCCTTAAACTAGTAATCGTTGTAGCCTAAAATGGCCTTAAATTAGCAATCATTGTGGCTTGAAATGGCCTTAAACCATGCAATGGCCCTCTCACCATGGTCCTAAATTGGCATGGGGTCCACAAAGGGCCTAATTGCATTAATTAACCACATCACTAGCACACAATACTTAGCAAGATAAACAAAAAAATTTACATAAAATGCAATCCACATAGAAAATATAGCTTGTCATTAGTCCATAAACAAAATACATGGCATGAATATACAACAAAAATGTCCAAAAATGAAAAATTTCCCAATAGTAGGGCTACATCAAGACTTCTCAGCCGATGGTGCTTGATGGGGGTTGAGGATCCTCTTTCTCTTCCTCTGCCACTCTACTAGGACCTGTGGCATCGACCAGTGCTTTCTCAAAGCAACATAAGATAACAAGTCAATTAGCAAATGTCAAACATGCAAAACTAACATAAAAGCACAAAATAACAAAGAAAATAACAACTAACCTAAAAGGGCCCTGCATCTATCTCTGGAGGTAATTTATCAAGGCCCTCCTCCAAGTGTAAGAGGATTTCAACCTCTGATAGCTATGTCTAGTACTCCTGGCCAAAGTCATACCTGCAAGGGTTTTGCCTTTGTCTATGGTATTCCATGTGGATAGCTCTATCAAAAATTTGGTAGAGAAAACCTTCCTTGAGGGCATAGTAATTTGCTTCTTTGGAGACCGACTCACCACTATGTGATGATCAAACAACTCGTAAGCCCATGTCCCACCAATTGCCTCAAGAAACATATTATGGCAACGTCATTTGATGAACTCCTCCTTGTACCATTTAAGGAATGCATCTCACTTATTCTTGTAATGGTGCTTGTGATTCTTCTAAGTCTACCCCCACTAATACACATTTGTACTACAATTTTTCCAATCTTAATTTTTTCATGCAAGCAAGTCCATCTACAACCTCTGCTCAATGATCTCTTTGGTGGCCTCATTCTTACCCTATATTACCAACTAGTACCTAGCATAGTCAATCTTGGCTATTTGCCAAGTATTGTCCCCTCATGTACAAGCCACAAGGATGTCATAATAGGATTGCAAGTCCCCCATCTTGGCATCCTGACTCATTATCTTATCCTAGAGCTTGTGTACCTACTTCCATAGATACTTGTTAGTACACCCACAAATCCATAGTGCTCTTGAACTTAAAAGCATGCACTTAGTTGTTGCCTCACACATGTGGCAGGGCACTTGCTTCACCTTAGGGAAAAACTTAAGGATGACACCCATACTAGCCACCCTACTCAAATCCTGGTGAAGCTTAGAACCTATTGGCATACAACAAGAAAAACAACATTAGCCACAAACTAAGTTTTAAATCGGTAAAGCAAGATAAGAAAGGTAACATCACAACCATACCGAGCTTGGGATCTACTTGTTGTAGGTAGTCCACCATGTCCTCAACTAGACCTTCCATGAAGGAGAACTTGTCAGGTGCCTCTAACCATGGCTCCATGTGGTAGGTAGAGGTAGATGTTGGACCATTAGTAGGTACCTCTATGACTACAATGTAATAACACATTTAGCAATAATTAAATAACCAAAATGCAAGAGCAGAAAGGGAGCAATAATAGATGGCAATGTAGAGCACATACCTGACAAAACCTTAGGTATGAGAGTGAGGGGATCACCCAATTGCATATCATCAAAGAGATGATCAAAACCATCCCTATCAGGGTGAAGTAATCCCTCCTCCTCTAACTATTGCAGGACCTCAATAGCCTCATGCAGCTCCTCCTCCTATGTTTCTCCCTCTTCAATCTGAGGAGGGACCTCCTATGCTACAACTTTTGCCACTACTCTAGTAGCCCTCTCACCTAATTTTAACAATTTACACACATGTCAAAGTTATCATGTTGGCACTTAGCATAATAGCATAACATAAGATAGCACAAAAAAAAACCTCATTTTGCCCTCTTTGCTACCACCACATGCCATAGTCCTCACAAAAAATAGAAAACCTCACTACATGGCAAGAAGGAAAAACCCTTGAAATGCAAAATCCCATGCCGATGCATCACCCACAGGTAAAAATGCATAAGCTAAATTGTCAAATGTGCCCTCTTTCCTTCTTGCCATGGTAGCCTTGGACACCACGGCTATGGTGATCCTTGCCAAGGTAGGTTGTCCCAAAGCCTAAAATCCCAATGTAGCACAAAGTAAGAAAGGTGAGACAAAACAAAGTAAAAAAAATACTGTGTAAGAATAGAGAATAGTAGGGTACCTAGCAAATAGTGGCTCTCTCCATTCCTCCATGCATGCTTGGGGCAGATGTCATAGTGCTTGCTCTCCCTCATTCACGTTAATAAGCCTAGGGTGTTGATGTTCATTTTGGTGCATCATGTTGGCTGTCACACTCTAGATGTCATGCTCTAGGTGCTACACTCTAGCTTCACTCCTTCTCATTTTCACTTTGGAAAATGATAGTTTGACTTTGGTGAAATGTGCATATATACCTTCTTGGGGTAATTAAATGCGCTACCTACCAAGACAACATCCCACACTTTGGAAACTTTTTTCTAAGCGTAGTAAGGGACCGAGCATAGCAAGGGGTGAGCATAGCAACTATAGTTAGAAAATTTTGTAAACATTTTTCGGTGGTCCCTAAACTTAATTTTTTTTTGAATTTTTTTCTGACTACCCAGTGAATGCCTAGCTTGACTTCACGTTCCAAGAACTCCCAACCTTGCCTAAACCTATGAAATTTGCACAAACCATGATTAGCTATGACCTTAAAATGGCATCCCATGGCTTGTTGAGGCTTGAAACCAACCCACATACTTGCTTCTACAACCCCACATTTGCACAGTTAGGCAAATTTTCATTACATTTCTTTCCTTAATTTATGCATTTTGACTTCATTTAAGATAGGTGCAGCTTGACATTCTATCTAGTGGTTTTGTAGGATACTTGATAGGATTACAACATGAGCATGTGTAGTCATCTTCATTCACCTTTGGTCCTTATTAGGCCTCATGGTGATCTCACGCAATGCATCGATACCAAATGCATAGATCTTAAGCCTAGAGCCCTTGACGAAAAGTAGCATCCATAGAGGCCATGCTAGATTGGCTAGACCATCTAGTCAAAGCTCTAGATCTAGAGGTAGGCAACGTCACTAAGGATTCCCTCATTGAAGTCCTTATAGCAACACTTAGTGGCAATCCAAAAACATTGAAACTTAATTCTTTTTTAGAGCCTCAACATGCCTAGAGCATCAATAAAACACTCAACAACAATATCAAGAAATTTGCATGGTCTTATGAAAACATGCAAGGCCTAGGTCCTTGCATAGTGTAGCATAATATAATCCTTGATCCTTCCATGAAACTAGTCAAGAAGAAAGCCTACAAGGTTAGGCTTGAGGTGGCATTGAAAATCTGCAATGAAATCACCAAGCTTTACAAAGATGGTTTCATCTAGGTCATTGACTACATAGATTGGGTCTTCAACATCATGGTTGTACCTAAGAAAAATGGGAGCATACACATTTGTATAGAATTCTAGGACCTGATCAAGGAAACCATTAAAGATGATTTCTTATTGCCTAGTATTGATCAACTGGTTGATACTATAGCTAGTCATGCCTTATTGTCCTTTATGGCTAGGTTCTTTGGTTGCAACCAAATTCGAATCAACCCGGAGCACTAGCTCAGTACTACCTTCATGACCCCTTGGGGTACATTTTATTATAAAATGATGCCTTTTGGACTAAATAATGTAGGAACAACCTATCAACATGCTATGACATACATCTTCAACGATCACTTGCTAGATTTTCTCAATGACTACGTTGATGACATAGCAGATAAGTCCAAAATGACATACAACCATGCAAATGACTTAAACCATGTACTCAAATGCTACCTTAGACATGTCCTTAGGTAGAATCTTAAGAAGTTCATCTTTGGTATCAAAATAGGTTGCATGCTAGGTTTTTTAGTATCAAAAGTAGGCATATGCATAAACCCCAATAAGGTTAAGGCCATCATCAACTTAGCATTTCTGGCTAACCTTAAGGAGCTATGTGGGTTATAAGGAAAATTGTAATTCATTCATAGGTTTATCACATGGTTGACTAACAAGTCGCAACCCATGCAACATCTGCTCAAAACAGAGTCCACTTTGAGTGGACCGCTCAATGCTAAGAGGCATTCGACAACCTTAAACATGAGCTAGATCAACTTCCAAAAGTCTACCATCTGCAAGAAGATAAACATTTTACATCTACCCTACAACCTCTAACATGTCCATCACCTCTCTACTTTGCCAAAAGTGAGATGATGGCTTAGAGGTCCTTGTATACTACCTAAGTCATGTGTTAGTGGCCCATGAAGCAAAATACAATGATGTGGAGAAGAATTTCCTCGCCTTAGACTTTGCACTTAAGAAGTGGAGGCACTATCTTTTCCACAGCTAGGTAAACATCATCTGCAAAAGCAATGTACTCTAGGCAATCACCACAAACATCGATGAAAGTAGTCAGATTGCATGGTGGAAAGTAATAACTGTGGAGTTTGACTTGCACTACATAACGTAAGCATCAACTAAAGGTTAAGAAATAGCTACATAACTAATGGCTTCGCTAGTAAACGATCAAGCAATGATAGATCCAAAATTTCTAGATGGGCATGATAGTAGTATAAGCCAAGTGCCTACCAACTTTGAGGTTATCTTACACTTTGATGGCACTTCAACCTCTCAAAGGGGTAGTGTTGTGACCGTAATCACATTTCCCTCCAGGGAGATCCAACCCTTTACTTATCACTTTGCATTTTCTTGCACCAACAAAGTAGTGGAGTACAAAGGTCTCCTTAGAGGCATCTTAGTAGCCTGCAACCTAGGAATTCAAAACCTAGTAATCTGAGGCAATTCATAGTTAGTTGTTAATCAAGTCATAGAGGTTTATGCTTGCAAAGCACAACACTTATAATGTTACTGGGACTTGGCAAAGCACCTACTCAAATGATTTGCAACTGCAGATATCCAACACATTCCCTGCAATGAGAATGCCATTGCTTATGCATTAGCCACATTAGCCTTAAGCATTGCACCTAACATGTTTCATGCCTTGCCGCATCAATAAAAGATTGCACCAAGCCTATCACACAAACAATTGACATTGCATCTATAGCTATAATAAGCATGACTCATGCACAAGAATGATATGGTGACATTAAGTCATACCTTCAATAGGGTAAGCCTTCACAACATCTAATCACTACCCAAAAGGATCCAATGCAAAAATGGTCATGGCAATATGTCCTCGTAGGTGGTGCACACTTTTTTGTAGATCTTATGATGGCATACTACTACTTGTGTTAGTGATTGCAAAGCGTAAATGATCATTGATTAAGTCCATAGGGGGCTATGTGGAGGTCACATAGCACCTAGGGCAATGGCATCAAAAATTAGACGCTTAGGCTACTATTAGACTTACATGGAGTGTGATTGTGTCTCCAAGGTTAAGATGTGTGATGTATGTCAACAACATGGCACCTTAATGCACATGCCACCTATTGAACTACATACAACACAGATCACATGGTCATTCCAACATTGGAGGCTAGATATCATAGGACCTATAATGCCTAAGTCTTCTATAGGACATAGCTTCATCATAACCACAATTGAATACTTTACCAAGTGGGTTGAAGCTATTTCCCTTAGGAAGACAACATTACAATAGGTTTGCAAATTCATCCTTGACAACATAGTGACCCAATTTGGTCCACCCAGGATCCTAATCATAGACAACGGGCCACAGTTTAATAGTCCAGAAACCAAAGCCTTTTGTGAACACCTTGGAATTAAGCATTTCTTTTCATCACCATACCACCCATAGGTGAATGACCAAGTGGAGGCTACAAAAAACGTCATCGTCAACCTTCTAAAGAAGATGTTTAGCAGTAATAAATGATGATGGCACAAGCAGATAGTCTACACACTATGGGCCTACTGTACAACACGTAGAACAACAATAGATAAGACACCATATAGCCTTATGTATGGGTTTGAAGCTATTTTACCTCTTGAATTGTAAGTCCCATTGCTTCATGTGATCCTCTCAAGTTTCATTGACAAGGCTTAGAATAATGAGTTGAGAATGATTGACCTTGACTCTATAGAGGAGGATCACATTCAAATGCTTGATCACATCAAGTGGTACCAAGAAAAGCACCATCACAATTAGCATTAATGCTTAATCAAGAAAGGGGACTTAGTCCTCAAGGCCATTTTCTAACCCATGGATAAATTCTTAGCCAACTATGAAGGGCCTTTCTTGGTCACCAAGGCTTATGACAATGGACCTTTCAAGTTTGCTAATCTAGATGGTAATGAGTTTTCCAATCCAATCAACCATTCGTACCTAAATTCATACTATGCCTAGTATGGAGTAGCACATCAATAATAAAGCAAGGTAAGCAAGCATCTGCTATGATGTTAAATTGGCATAGAGCATTTGCTATGACATTAAACTAGCACAAAGCATCTGCCATGACATTAAATTGGCACAAAGCATCTACTATGACATTAAACTGGCACAAGGATTCTACTATGACATTTTTCTATGACGTTAAATTAACACAGAGTGTCCACTATGACGTTAAATTGGCATCCACAACACACCTAGTTACTATGATGTTAAACTAGCATAGAAAGTCCCTATGACTGTAAACTAGCATAATAAGTTTTTGGGCCATAATGTTAAAACTAGCATCCACAACATAGTTTACTATGACTATAAAGTAGCACAACTTGTCTTTGCATCATGATGTTAAACTAGCACAACATCTATCATCTACTATGACATTAAACTAGCACATAGTAGTCTACTAGGACTATAAACTAGCACATCATGGACTGTTAGAACCTTAAAGTGGGTTCATAGTTTGCTAGGAGCTTAAACTAGCATAGCATGTGAAACACCATAAAATTTCAGGATCCTCTTGCTTCACCAGGGTCTTGGAGTATAGGCAAAGACTTCCACAAGTGCAGCCTCATGACAACTTGGTAGGAAAATATGGGCACTGAGGTTAGACTATTTAGTTTGGCAAGTTTTCTACCTCTAGAGCTGACAGGCCTGATGGACTCTCTGGCCTGCCCACCTAGACGATTCACCTAGTTGTCAGTCTACTCAGAAACTGTGCTAGGGGTTGTCGGCGATGTTCAAGATGGACAAAACAGTTCTACAAGTTTTCTAGTAGAGAAGTTTGCTACACTATGCTACGCTACACAGCATAGCAAGCATTCAAAAAATCAATCAGGTGTCCGAATACATGTTTTGGCAAGGTGTTTTTGCAAGGCAAAGTCATAATTCAGCCAATACAGGATGCTACACTATGCTATGCTATATAGCATAGCACAACATAGCAAGGGCAAAACAAGCAAAGTTTTCTCCTCGCAGTTTTGACAGAAGTGCAAATTACATTGGCTGCTACACTATGCTACACTACATAGCATAGCATAGTATAGCAAATATGAAAATTAATGAAATGCTTCAAAGGTTAACCCGATGTGTGCCAAAGCTTTCGGCAAGTGCTGTTGACTCTAATGCAAGTTTTCTACTCAAACTGGTGGTTACGCTGTGCTACGCTACATAACGTAGCTAGTAGTTACGCTACACTAATGTGCTACACTACATAGCGTAGCACAATGTAGCAAGAAACTACGCTACTTCAATGCGCTTCATTTCTCGCTTGCATTGTTGGCACACTTGATTCCAGCATGTGCAGTTTTAACAACATGGTTGCAGTGTAGCAAGTTCATGATTGATTTTGCACATCTACACAGTATGGACACATCAGCATCTCATGGGTCCAGGACACATGGCATCCATGCCTCATTTCTCGCTTGCTCCTGGCCCTATAAATACCCTGACAAGCAATGCTCAAAGGGTTTGCATTTTTTGCAGTTGGAAATTTTTGTTGGAAATTTGTGTTGGCATCTTTGCAGTTGGCTTTTTGCATTGGATTTTTGGCATTGGCATTTTGTGCATTGGCTTTTCTATGGTCGACTTCCTGACTCAAAGAATTGCTAGCTTTTAAGTTTGCACTCAAAAGCATAGTTGAGGCATTTTGAGCATTCTGGTCATTCTTGAACTCTCTGTGCATATCTGACATTGTATAACTTGTTATATATTTTCAAGCAAGGAAGAGAATTGAACCCATGACTTTGCGATGGTGCATTTTCTTATCCTAGCTTATTCTGTTATCTCTTTATTGTTATTATTGTTTGGCATTATTTTCTTTATTCCTACAATTATTGATCATTAGTTTTCCCCCTCGCATATCTCGTACCTAAAAAAGTGTTTACAAAAGGTTAAGTTACACCGATTAAGTCCCTATTTGATCAACCAGACCATTTAGGGCACCCCATTTCTATTTTATCTATACGGCCCTCACACGGATCTAGGGTTAAGTTGTTTGCTAGACAACCTCTCGGTGTTTCCAACCATTGATGTTTTCGGTCACTACAGATTCTGGTGCTAGAAAGGAGGGCCTTTTGGTTTCCCTTTTTGTATCTCATGGGTAGTCTTGCATACTTTCTATACCCCGTCACTTATTAGCATAAATGTGACACCCTAGTGGTTTTTTATGCAAGGTGTGGTACAGGCTGGTCACAATGATGGTTCCTTTGGAACCCTGTAGGACAGAAAGCCTCTGATCACATCTTGATCTCTTTGTTTTTCTTGCTTGCAAACCATTTTTAACTTCATGAAAATGATTTCCTCAACCACTGTTGTTGTTGCCTCTAATGTTGAGGTCCCTTTTTTGATTCAAGGCATCACAAGTGCTGTGCAACCGCTTAGCCCAGTGCAAGGGCCATGCCAATCTCTCAAGATCCAAAAACGAGCACCTAAGAGCTTGGCATAGCAAACCAAGCTTTACAATTTTCTCTACACTAAGGTTCAAGAAAATATTCCCATAGATGTACAAGAACTTGAAGAAAAACATAGCTTCGAGTTCATTTACTACAATGGGAGGGAATTTATTCCCACTCCTAGCCTTTCCATTCCTCTGACGCAAATGTACCAATGGATCTTAGATCAGCTAATACGGATAACTAGATCTAAGGAGCTACAAGACACGACGTCTCACTATGACGAGGTGTGTTAAGATGGGTAGGAAGAGCTGGATTCCTAGTCTAAGGATGGGGGTCAAACTAACCTTGCCACCATCCCTCCCAACTTGTCTTTCTAGTTGAACCCACTCTTTACGAATGCTCCCTTCATGATCACGTCTGCACTATCGCAACCTGCACTTTCATCGGCAACGGGTAGTCGTGCCATGCCCTCAACATATCAACATGCCTATTCCCCTATCTCATTCTCAAGCACTACCCCCCCTGAAATCTATTCCCCAATCCATTCCTACATCATAGCACGCACCAACCACAGCTACCCTGTCTTACGTTCCATAATACCTATATCGCAATTGCATATAGTTTTTGCATCCATTCTAGTGTCTACACCTATTCCACAATCAGTAGCGAGACCACCACCAGCCATGTGGTGGATCCCATTCACTTCCCCCTTGCTTTGCAACATTCGCAAATGTCCCACTATGCTCGCCATCAAATTTACCAAGTCCCGTAACTGGTACAACCAAGCACAAGATTATGGTCTGCCCCACCAATCATGCAAACACCACATCCCATAGCATCACCAGTGGCTGCTACTCCAACAGCACCATCCATCTACATTGCCCTCAGGCTACCGCCCCTACCATGCCACTAGTGCTGGCTGCCCCTGTAACTCCCCAACCATCTACGTTGCCCTCAGGTTTGGATCAAGCATTTTAACTTATCCAAACCCTTACTAAAGAGGTTTGATGCCTCAAAGCTACCGGTTCTAACACGGTATAAGTCATGGATTTCTATGATAACGATCCTATCAACCCGACAGTCCCCATGCTAACATTACCCCTCGAGATGCCACTCCCCACTTCACAAAATACAATGGGGAGGGTGATCCCAATGTGCATCTTGTTACATTTAGATCTAAGTCCCTTCTTCTACAATAATGGTTGCATACAATCATCAGCATCTTTGCTATTTCTCTGATAGGCAAAGCTTTGGACTGCTACCGTATGCTCCCACACTCTTCTATCTCATCCCTAGAAGAGCTGCTGACTTAATTTGTAACTCGTTTCTGTTGGCACATTTGGCCATTTCATGGAATAACAAAAGAAGATACTGGAAAAAGGCAATATTTAAAAAAACTGCATAAACAACCAATCTATTTTGAAACCACTGGAAAAATATGAATAATGCTAAAAAAATACAGTTAGAAAGGGTGATCAAATCAAATTTGATGGAGTGGAGATTGTTCTGGCAGAAGTGTTGCCCTAGAATTTTGGGAACTAGAACTAGAATAGATGACCATGATGTATTTAACACAGGAGATATTTACCATAATAAATATCCTGCAGGTGCTTGAAAATTTTTTAAGGAAATAATGTCCTCGCAAAGGATAAATGCAGCGTTGTAGACTACGGCGTTGGAGACAATAGAGAGGTGACATCGCATTTGTTGATCAACGGAGGAACACAACAACAACTCGAACTTGTAATATTCCACCTCTTTCATGGAGTCCCTGGCGGGAAACAGCATGCTGCCCCACTACGGAAAATAGTCCAGCATCACAAGTAGCATGCACGTTATACTCATGATGCCCATGTAAGTCAGGCCATCTTACTTATTGTAACAACTGCTACTGAAGATAGAAATTATGTTAGCCTCAAGACAAAGTTGCCACTGACGTTGGTCATGCCAGAGATGAGACCCAACGACTGCCAGGAGATTCATGGGATCACGCCAAACACGATGCCGTAGGCGGCCTACGCGTAAAACCATGAATGTCACTGACAGCAGCAGCTCGCTAGCTCACCCCAAGTAAACATAGAAGATTCCACCCAGTGTCTGGACTCCCCACCAATGCCAGGGCCACGGCAGGAAACACGAATGCGAATGTTGCCTTTGTAGGATAATGATTCTGCTATTAGGAAGGGTAGGATTTGTAATAATAATGCAAAGGCGATCCCTGGAAATGATGGCAACGTAGTAAGAGGAGCAGGAGGAGGTCAAACGAATGCAAGCTTTGTTTCTTGGCCAAGGATGGCAAACGCAAGCTTTGGCAGCACTGTCTCCAGCTACTTGGATAAATTTTTTTTGCATCTTAGCGATGAGGAGATTATGGCAAATAATTCCTAGGATCTAACCGTGGAGGCCTATTTTTACCTTTTTCAGTTATAGCACATGGATTACTACACTACCATTTCTAGCACAAATAGAAATTCGCAAAATAGCCAAGTTCCAAAGATGGTGGATCGTTACAATTCTCTTCAGATAGCAAAACACTAATGGTAATAGGTGTATGAGGAGGACGATGTGGTGGCATGTGGATGGCAATCCATAACATCAGTTATGGCAATGATAGCGATGGAGCCTGCTACACCTATGCATCACCTGATTACCCTCATCCCTCGTAACTTGACAGTTCACAAACCCTCGATCTAGCACCTATCCCACCTGCACGATGATGCCTAACGCCTAGAGAAATATATGGTAAAAAGGATTAATTTTATCACTATAGGTGATCATCATACATGCCGAAGGCTATGAAAATAAAATCAATCATAGAATAGGAAAATCAACTCCAGCAAATTAAAAAGATTCCATGGCCAAAACTAGTCCAAAGCGTAGTTGTGGGTGTAGTGGAATAGCATGTTGGGATGACCAATGTCCTCCAGCTCCATCTTTGATAAAATTATTATTATTATTGAAAAAGAAAAAAGAAATTTTTGGGATATTTATGTAACGTCTTGTATAAAGGGGACATTTAGTTAGTATCCATTTTCTTTATATGGAAGATTGTAAAATTTATGATAATTGTAGTTAATTTTAAATCACCAAAAAGCACATGCCAATTGAAACACCACAAAATTCTGAGCGTAGTACTTCTCCAACAAGAATCGAGCTAAGTCATGACGCTCCCCAGCATGACTAAAGGTTGAGGGCCCTATAGACAGCTTCAAGCAGGGTCGAACCCAACAAGAAATAGTTCCTTGGGACCCACAAACAACCACGGTGATATCTCGCACCAAACATGACAACTTCGGAGCTCAAGATACTTAATTCGCACTAAGTATGCAGTGTGCAGCATATACACCTAGCGTATATGCCCAATGTGCATTCCCAGCGTATACGCGCAACGTACATGCCTCACATGTACACTCAGCATGTATGATTGATGTATATGCCCGACATGCAACCCCCGAAGACGGCATGGAAATAGCACTTCAGAGCAAGATTTTGTACAAAGCATCAACTCACGTAGAGCAATCATCAGGTGTCATCATGGGCTCCAAAAAGTCAAATTTTGGTCTTAACATCATGCATTTTGGAGTTCATACACTGAGCATGTACATCCTGCATGCCCAACGTGTACGCCCGACGTATACGCCCAATAGATACAGCGTGTATGCCTAGCATATACGCCCCGCGTATACGCCCAGCAGATATAGCATGTACGCCTAGCGTATATGCCTAGCAGATATAGCATGTACACCTAGCGTATTCGCCCAGCAGATAGAACTCGTACGCCCAGCGTATACACCCAGCATGTAAAAAGGGTACGACCAATATGTAGCACAACGTATATCAATCAAAGCTCTCCAGAACCATGTCAGATCAAGGTCAACCAAGCTAAACATCCACAAGCAGTATCCTCATGGCATCTGAATTCAAATCTGAAGGTCGAATGACTTCTTTTATTTTGATCAAGTTTGTACGCCGAGGTCATACGTCCAGTGTGTATACGTTGGTGTACAGCAATATATGCTGGCATGCAGCACGCTGTACATTTGTAAAATTTCATTCTTTCGCACTCGATCAACGCGCCACATGTCACCCGACCCGAGAGTCCAACACTCTACAACCAATCATCCCCTCTCAGACCCGAGTCTAATGCCTAAACTTGTATAAAAACCCCAATTTTTCACTAGATGGGGGCTGGCAATTCTGAGCAAAATAGAGACAAAAAAAGAACTAGAGACACTGAAAAAATAGAGAGCTGAACAAAAACCTGTACACTGGACCTCAACCCTGCATGTTGATCATATAGCCTTCACACTGTGCCTGCAGTTTAAACCAGCACACAATCATCCCTGCGCATCCACCGATGCTCTTTGTCCGCCTTGTGTCAAATTCACAACTACGTTAGATCGATGCATTATAATTTTTAGTTTCACAATAATATTATCACATCTATTTTGCTAAGATTTGTTATAGTTTTTCGTTCACGATTGCATGCTTATTTTTTATGTTCTCGTACGTTTACGCTTCGTTTTACATTAGTTACGCCATTTATGTATAACCTAGCATATAGTATATTGGTGTACGTTTGAGGAAATCCTTGCCTGATCCACGTGCGGACCACTCAAGGTACTCTGCCTTCGTTAATCCCAGCTTGCCCTCAAGCTAAGGTAGGGTCTTCTGTGCGTGTCCAGGGATCTCTAGGTTTCTGTTTCATTCCATCCGGAGACCGACGATTTTGGACAGTACAGCAAATGGTGCTAGAAGGAGGGGCATAAACTGTTTAAACTTACTTTGATCTCAGACCCCGATCTTCCCAGACTCACATCGCATCGATACTAAACACAACTCTGAAATTCCCGGATCGGCATCCAGTTCTATAGAATTTCCAGCATCTACGCTATTGACTATACACTGTACGCTGTACGCTATATTTGTCTACGCTACTCAGTATATGCTGTATGCTGAAGACTCCGTCTACGCTACTCAGTATATGCTGTACGCTATAGCTGTCTATGCTACTCAGTATATGCTGTACGATGTACGTTGTAGCTATCTATGCTGCTTAGTATATATTGTATGCTGTAGACTCTGTCTATGCTGCTCAGTATATGCTATATGCTGTACGCTGTAGACTCTGTCTACGCTGCTCAGTATACATTGTACGCTGTATGACTCTGTCTATGCTGCTCAGTATACGCTGTACGCTACTTTGTCTACACATTTTAACGTATACCCGTATGCTGTACGCTGGTCGTTGGAGCCTATACACTGAGATCCAGTCCATACACTGTACGTTGTGAACTTAGGCATACACTCTGATAAGTATATCAGTTTCATATCCCTTTTACTGTGCTACATTCACAATCGTTCATCATGAACACTACAAATGCCAATGCTTCAACCAAGCCCATCACAGACATCGTAGGCACCATGGCCATTCAACAACCCATAGTACAATCCATGGTGGGGCCTCACCGATCTCTCACATTGCAAGGGAGGAACCCATCATTTAACATTATAACTTAGGAGCAATACAATTTCATATGCGTAAAAATACAAGCCAACCTAGCTGTGGACCAAACCGAAATGGAGGTTAAGAGACAATACGAACTCTTCTATAGGGGAGGACATGAGTTCATCCCTTCCCCATATGATATCATCCCTCTTCCAGAGCACTACTCTGAGCTCATCTCACAACTCATCCTACAAAGAAGTCAGTCTCTAGACTAGTCTTTGGCAAATCCTCAATTGGAAGAGGAGGATGACTTCGCAGCTCAATCCGAGCACAAAAATTCGTACCATACTCTTAGTCAACAAACCTATGCAAACCCCTTATTTCATCCAGCCACAGGGGAAGTTACATCCCTCCAACCATTTAAAATCACCCAAGCACAAATACCTCAACAAGAATCATCCATGCTTATCCATATTCCTCCTGTAACCGATGCGCAACTCAACACACTTCCCCTTGCTATTCCCCCCATTGCAACAGTATCTCCATTCTCGCAGATACAACCTCCTCAAAATGACATAGGAGCAACCTTCCCACCCTGAGTGATCGGGATGCCACATGTAATAATGACTTCTACATTTGCTCATTACATACCGCGGATCCCAACCCAAGGAGCATCCTTTACAATAATAACTTAACAAGTTCAGGGGATTCCTACACAACGTATGACTGGGCAATGGACAACGATTGGTGCTCAATCGCATCAACCCCCCCCCCCCCCCCCCCCCACTATAACATACCGCCTCACACAATTTTACTAGCTAGCATCCCTCAAGTACAATCACAACAACAACAACAACCTATTACCTACAACGTGCCACCCTTAGCACCACCCGCTACAAATATTCCACAAGTGCAGCCTCCAACCACACAACTTTCTGCCTTCCAGCCCACTATCTAACAATCTAATCTGTGTACTGTACAACATCTCCAACCTGCTATCTCACCTAGTGCCCAAGACTGGCCTGATGCCAAAAGGCTAATGCAGGAGCTAACTGACAAGGTCAAATGCCTCAAAACAGCTCCCGATGGAGAGCTGAAGGTAGTGGAATTCTATCACGATGACCCTATCAGCTCTTCGGTTCCACCTCTAACACTACCCAAGGGTGTATCCTTACCCACGCTGACTAAATACAATGGGGAGACAGACCCCAACACTCACGTCATAACATTTAGACTAGAATTCATGCTACTTCAGGCATGGCCACATGCTGTTCTGCGAGTGTTTTCCATGTCCCTCGCAGGGAGAGCACTTGATTGATATTAGGCCTTGCCACAAAACTTAATATCTTCTCTAGAAGATTTGTTACACCAATTCGTTACCAAGTTCAAGTATAACTTGAAACCTAAAGCAACACTTGATAGCCTCATACAGGTCAAACAAGCACCTCTTGAACCTATCCAAAAATTCATCCAACGGTGGAGTGCTACTCTCAATGAGCTCCACGAGTTGATCCCAGAGACGTATCTCCTCACCATCCTAAAAGGGGCTATCAACGATTTTGTCAAATCCAAACTATATTATCTCAATGCACGCACTCTGAGTTAAGCATTTGTACAGATCAAGAACATAGAGGAGGCAACCCAAAATAGCCACGATCCTACATATTTAGCCTTTAAGAATCATCATAGTAAGAAAGATAAAAAAAAGGTTAAAATAACTATAGCGGTAGTAGCGGAAACACAACAAGTGAATGCGGGACAACAAAGAAAACCACTTGTTGCCCCTGCTAATTATGCTAAACCCACTCCTGCGACAGCACCCGAATCATCTGTGTCACAAAATCCAACATCGGGTCATATGAGAAACTTCGAGAGGAAGGACCCCTCTTAATACACGTCATTTCCCATGAAGCCATCGCAACTATTCGACCAACTCTTGAAGGTCAGACTGATGAAACATAAATAGTTGTCCCCCGCAACGATCCAAAGACATGATCGGTTCTGTCAACTGGTTTAGAACCCAAGCCTGGCAACGTCAGACGAGCCCCCAATTTCAAAAGGATTTAGAATGGATCGTTTTTGTGATTATCATCAACGTAATGGTCATGGCACTAACTATTGTTTCACCTTAAAACAAGACATCCAACAGATGATCGATGGAGGTCAAATCACTTTTGATGAAGCCAACCTGGTCCAACCACAAAACCAGGCCATGGGCGTATATAAAGATCCTCTAAATACTAAAGAAGCACTGTATGTAATTAACACAATTTACTTTGATAACGAACTGGAAACACCTAAGGTTAACACCGTCCATTCCGATCATGAGCAACAAATGCCTAAGAAACCATTTGTAGTGCATATTCCTCCTACTATACAAACATCTGTGCCTCAACCATCGTACTCCTCATAGAAACCTTATGTCATCCGAATACCCCCCGCCGTAGCAACTTCTATCACACCAACACATGAAAAACCATACGTTGTGCGCATACCTCCCGCCACCACTACTGCAAACACACAAACGCCTCCTATTCGGCCCGCTCCCTACATAGTTTGAGTATCACCTGCGGTCGTAAATGTGGAGGTACAACCTCCAGCTAGGCCAACTCCATATGTTGTTAGGACACCCGAATGTCCTGATGACCACCAATCCTCCACTTTGCAAACACAGAATAAACCGATCCCCTATGTCATCAAGATGCCTAGCTATCCTAACACTCAACCGCATGTAACTGTCCAACTGCAACCCCACCCTACTCCATAAGTTGTATAGGTTCCAAAGCAACATGAGGTTCTAAAACCAATGGTACTCCCACGCCACACATGAGAATGCTTGGCAGACAGGCTTACACGGGAACTCCTGGAGAAGGAATGCCAACAACTAGCCTTAGGACCTCCCAAACCTACCCCGCTAAATGCAATACCCATGAAATCACCTAACAATAAATCAAACACATGCTATGGGGGTGAATCATCCGGAAGGCATGACACATCTATATCCACGGCTACGGATAAAAATGATAAGCCAACTATGCATGAGATAAAACTATTGGGCCCGATGGACCAAATAACTATCGACAAACATACGCCCAACAGTAAAGATTTAGTAATGGCTCTAACACAGGTCACGCAAGCACTTAAAAAAACACCTCATTAAGCTTATACGACCTAGTGTTGACCTCTCAAACCCATCGCAAAGCTCTAGTGCGCATATTGACATCCATCCCAGTAAGCGAAGACTTGCCTCCAAATGAACCTTTGATTCATGCGGTCATGTATTCGACGCAAGGATCAATTTCTAAGCCACTAGGTTTCCACAATCACAACATCAAAATGGATGAGAAAATGGGAGAAGTGACAACCGCACCTATGTTCATAATTATACAAATAAATCAATTCAAGATAGATAGAGTGCATGTAGATGACGGAGTTGCTACAAATGTAGTACCCTATCCCATCGTTGAACAATTAGGATAACGGAACTAATTAGACCAACTTCCACCATGTTTTTGAAGTTGTTTAGTGGATCACGAGTAATAGTCAAAGGCACCGTGACTTTAGACTTTATAGCAGGGGATCAATTCCCCACAACTGCCAACTTTGTGATCATCGATGAAATGCCAGGGTTCAATTTAATATTGGGAAGGCCCTGGTTAGCCCAACTGAAAGTAGTCTCTTCACTCATACACCAAGAGATTCACCTACCTTATGAAGGTGGAGAAATAATTATACATAGGGAGGTTGCTACACCTACCATCTCATCACATACAGACATAGATCAAGACTCAGAGGTTAAGCTTGAAGAGCCTAAACAAGATGATACAAATGAACAACAAAGATGTACGCAACTAGTAGGCGATAATCTCGTAGACACAAAGAAAAATTTATCCACCATAGAAACATTCGGGCCTAAAATTGTACAAAAAACTACAACAAATGTAGAAACTACAGTACATGCAGAAACACCAGAAAGCACCAACACGGGAACTGTTCCATCAAACATCCCTTGGGCCGAATTACCATTCAACGTGATCAGTGAAGGAGATGCTGAATATAGAATCATACTCGTTAATGCTACTCCTAATGTTAAAATTAGGAAAATCAAAAAATTACTAAGCCAATAAATGACATTTAAGTCTGAAATGACGTTAAACTATGTTCACAGTCTGGAACGATGTTAAACTATCATGTCCGCAACGACATAAAACTAGCCACGATCAGAAATGATCGGTCTACCAAGAAATCCACGTGTGTCACTTGAAACTTTCCTTGTTTACACATGGCCCGAGATGGCCTTAAACTAGTGCATGTGGCCCGAAATGGCCTTAAACTAGACCACCTACCTACACTTTATTTTTCTCGCAAATTCCAGTTCATTGTTCGAATTTACGCTTGCATTGTCATGTTATCAATAACAGTCTTCGCAATTATCCTGCACTTATCCTTTGCTTATAATTACATTCCTACTTACATTCCCACTTCGTGCATTACACTTAAACTACAAAACAAACCAAAACATTTTACATTGTCGCGTCGTGTTTACATTTAAATTCAAAATTCACAACAAAAAAATATGTAGAAATATATATATGCATGTAGTGATATACAGTTAGACAAGTACAATAGTTAACTGATTCTATTCATCCATGCAATACAAATCAAAGCAAAACATTCAATTTACGATTCATGTAAAAATATGAGCCAGGATAATTTCAAAGTCAAAATTAAACATCAGGGATGAGAGGGTCGTTCCCTTCAGACCCGTCAGCACCATGAGTCCCCACTCCACTGGGGCCACCTTCTTGAACATCGTCGTCACCTCGACCCTACAAAACACAAAAGAAACAATCAATACAAGAACAAAGGAGAAAACTCCCAAACATTACTCAACGAAAAAAATTAATAACAAAAAAATGCTTATTGTAGGAGACCCCCTAAACCGAATTCCAACCGACGGAGAATTTCTTCCTCTGAGACACTAGCCCAGTCAGTCCCATCGAGGCCTAGATCGACGTTCACCAAGGCTTTCCCCTTGTCAACCGCCAACCATGTAGGAAGTTTCAAGGGGAATTCACCCACAGAGACCTCCCCAGAAGCAGTCATAATTACCCTCGTGGGCGATTCCATCTCAACAGTTGTATTCTTAGAGAAGGTATCAAATGCGGAACATAGACCCAGACCCTCTACGAACATTTCAAGCTAACACTTTTCTATAGATACTCCCTTTAATGATTTCTTGTAATGATGCATGTGATTCTTCTCATCTTGACCCCACTTACGCACCTTGGAAGTGAAAGCCTTCCAATCTTGACACTTAAGGTTCAGTAAATCTATCTATGCCTTGCGCTCTGCTAGTCTCTGAGTCAGTGATGCATGGCGGATTTAGTAGGTTCCAATATCTAGTATAAGTGATCTTGGAAGTTCACCAAGAACGATCACCTATTAGTCTAGCCGAGGCAAACTCATAATGAACCTTGAGATCATCACGTTCAGTTGATAACTCAAAAACCTCTTTTTCGTTTGCATGGATTTGCAACCATAGCTTTTCAATGGAACACCTACAGGTCCAGAGCGATTTGGCATTATGCACAAGACCTTCCGCCACCTTGTCATAGACTAGCCTTGGTATTTGTTCAACTTCTAGCGGTAGTGCAGGCAAGCTTTTAATACTAACGATCTCAGACGGATCCCACTTTAGCTTGGCTCCTACACACATGAAAAGAATAGGAATTAAATCTCAGATGGCAAAAAAGGATGTGAAACTCGAAAGCTGCAAAATGCTTGAGACATTTGTACCTATTTCAGGGTGGGCCTGCTGAATGCATTCGACCACCTCATCGATGATACTAGTGATGAAATCCATTTTTCTTAGCATCTCGGTCCAAGTAAATGGTTCATGAGTGCGAGATGCATTTGCTTCAAGGGTCGTTTCAAGGGGAGCCACTATCATCGGCACTTTTAACCGCATTGTAGGAATTGTCCTATCTTCGTCTGGAAGTGATAAAAAACATAAAATTAAAACACCATAGAAACAATGATTCACAAGGCAACGCAATAAAATGAAAGGGAGTATACCGTTTTCTCTCTCCCCTTCCCGGTTTGGAGGGTCACCAAGGTCCAATCTTCCCTTAAGGAAGCTACTGAACATTTCATCAACACCGTCTTGGTCATCGACCAGTTCTGTCTCCATGGTGTCTTCCACCAGCTCTTCCGTCACTTCCACCTGATCTTTGTCGACCTCTTCCTCCTCAATTATTAAGTCCATTGGAACTTCCTCCTCCTCAATAATGGTTTCTAGCTCCTGTCTACTCACTTCCCAAGTTAGGTCTGAAGATATTAGTTTCATGTAAGCGGTCAAAACGAAAAAAATGAATAAGATGAAAATGACAATACAATAAGTGCACCAAGCTTACTTACCTCGAACAGGCATTTTGAATCGCTTCACCCTTGGCTCTTCCACAGTTGAGGCCACTTCTTTAGGGCGTTCGCGCTTCTGAATCTTCGATTTGGCTTTTGCGATGGTCTCTTTGATAACCCGATCAGCTCTCTTTGTAGTGTAGGACACATTGTCTGGTTCCAACCCCATACTGTCATGTGTATGGATTGAAGTACCAGATGACCCCTTTGTCATGATGGAAACTGATTCATCAATCCCCTCGGGTGCATCTTGGGACTCAGCTATCTCAAACATATGGTTAATCCACGGGCGAGATAATTGAGTATGATCCCGTAAAACATATTTATTATCCGCACGAACCACTAAAAACTTGGCCAAGAGACGTAGATAACCTGCGAAGAATGCGAAGGTAAAATGGGACTACGCCTCAACGTTTGAACACAATCGCACTATCTCCCTATGGAAACCTAACAACAAAAATTGGGCCCAATTATAATGCATCCTGGTCTCTAAAATTGTCCGCATGATGTGCACGGCCTCCACCCCAAGACTCTTCACTTGAGACAGGGATTTAGGAAATACTCGTGCCCTAAATAGGAAATACAATTCATCGACTTCCACCACCTTTGACGTCCCCTGCATAGGTAATCCCTTAGAGCCCTTGACAATGCCCAACCAATCTTGTAGCTCACACACCACATGGAGCTCTTTCTGCGCCCTGTCCAAAACCATGGTCACACCATCTACCGAGACACCAAAGAGGTTTGAAAAGAACTCGGCTGACAGATAAAAAACTATTTTTACACCCTTAATATGGGTGCTGTAGTAGGTGACAGAGTTGTCGAATGAATCAAAAATTCCAATCATTTCAGCTATAGAGACA
The DNA here is from genome assembly GCA_015680685.1 of Gnetum montanum. NCBI lineage: Eukaryota > Viridiplantae > Streptophyta > Gnetopsida > Gnetales > Gnetaceae > Gnetum > Gnetum montanum. The sequence goes on from MNCI01010443.1 coordinate 1,186,308, forward strand.
TCAGGGCTCAGGGTTGTAAATAACTCCATGAGGTCGACATCATCCAAACAACAGACAATAGATGGTGGGACACTGGTACGTAACCATCGCTGTGCCTTGCTGACCTCCCCAAATTTTATCGACAGGGTGGTCTTAGTCTGCCTTGTCGTAACAGGGTCTCCACCGAGGGGGACATTAACTGTAAACACAATTTAAAACCATAACACTAGTATGACCAACATTGCAGCTGAACAAATAGACTAAGGCATCTAGGAAATATCATCACTTACCTTCAGTTGTGGGCTTCAAGGTGCTAGAACCCAAGTTAGTATCACGAGGCAAAATTGGTTCATTGTGTGACCAATCTCTATGCAACCACCCTCGAGCCATGCATTGTGCAAACGCCCTAGAAAACCGCTTATGGAAATGAACAATGTCACCCTTGGTCTGAGCTAATACAGCTCCACGAAGGGTGGGACCTACCATGAAAGTCTCTAAAGTGATGTGAGCCAGTGCAAGTCCATCATCATTGACACATATTCCATCTTTGTCAACTTGGGGCCTGCAAAGAACGGTCATCAAAAGAGTAGTGAACACTAAATGACAAAAATAGAAACGATAAACTAAAAAACCTTACCTCTCTACCCTGTACACTGTGCCTGGAGGGTTCTGAAATAATGTATGCGCATGCATAGACAAAAATAAGGTGTTATTAAGATAGTGAGGCCCACGTGGCAACAAGTCCCACATACACGATAACGGGCAAGTAGATCTGGGCCCTCCAGAGGGACCTTCCTCAATTGAGAGCGGTCCCTCGTCAATGTCCACCGTGAAAACCATGATCCCATTCGAAGATCCTGGCAACATTGCTTCGAGTACGCTCCATGCCACTTGTTCGCTTAGATGTGACCATCTCACTACCTTGAATCTATCTAGGATGAAGGCAAGAAATTCACAGGGCCCTTCCCTGAACCATACCCCATTGTTATCAATAGTCAGATCAAGGGCAGGTTAATCGGTATCAAGGGGCCCGAACCATGGCAGTACCTCAACCAGCTCAACTACTAGGAGGAAAGGCTCAGGATCCCTGCAAATAACCAGAATGCCATGGTAAATCAGCTATACACCAAAACGAAATAGAGAAAAAAAATTTGATGTTGAAGGCCAATACTTCGAAAAAATTGCAAACTGTTTACACTCGGCATATACGCTACCAAGAAACTATTTACACTTAGTGTATATGCTACCAAAAAAACTGTTTACATTCAGCGTATATGCTACCAAGAAATTGTTTACACTCGACGTACACGCTGCAAAAATCGTTTACGCCCAGCGTGCAGACCCTGCACGCTGTGAAAATTATCTACGCTCAGTGTACAGACCCTATACGCTATCAAAACTGTCTACGCTTAGCGTATAGATCCATGTACACTGTCAACACCATTTACACCTAGCGTGCAGACCCTACACGTTGCGAAAATTGTCTACGCTTAGCGTATAGACCCTGTACACTGCCAAAACTGTCTACACTGAACGTGCAGACCTCGTATGCTGTCAAAACTATCTACACCTAAATAACAAGTACAAAGGAAAGTGATTAACTGAGATAAGATTAGAGCCTACCTGTGTGTCGATCTAGGCCACGATGGAATCCTAGGCCTAGGAAAACACTGCAGCATGGCCTCTCTTTCCTCCACAAAAGTCAAGTTGGGCCCCTTCCTCCCCTGGCCTTCTACGTCCTTGCCCTTGCCCATTCTGGCGTCCTGTATGCTAAATATCACAGGTTTACGTTGGAGTTTGAGCCTACACGCTGAGCTAAATCCTGCACGCCGAGGTTTGCTGCTCTACGCTCATGCTTAGGTTTGCTACTCTACGCTCACGCTGGGGTTTGCTGCTCTACGCTCACACTGCGGCTTAGGTGTACGCTCATGCTGCAAATTAGGTTCATGCTGCCTTTTAAACCGATAGGTTCATGCTCACGCCCGCCATCCTATATATAGCACTGAGTTGACCCCACCGCCACTGCCACCGCCTTGATTTTTTTTAATATTTTATTAATTTTAGTTAAAAATTTTTCAAAGTTCAAAGTACGGGGAAAATGAAAAACAAAATGACGAGATAATGAACACTACCACATATCATGTTCCCTGGTAAGCCAATTTCGGTTGGCCACACTGAACATTTTGGTACAAACTCTTTGGTATAGATCATGCAACAACTAGGCATCATCAAATTACACGTATGACCCGGTAAGGCCTTAAACTGCCACATGTCGCCTGGTAAGGCCTTAAACTACCACATGCAGCTCGGTAAGGCCTTAAACTGCCACATACGGCCTGGTAAGATCTTAAACTGCCACATGCAGCCCGGTAAGGCCTTAAACTACCACATACGGCTTGGTAAGGCCTTAAATTGCCCCATTCAGCCCGGTAAGGCCTTAAACTGCCGTGCATCCTGGTACAATGATAAACCACCACCATACATGTACACATGATTTACATTGCCAAGGAGTGCGTAACAACACCTACTAGCTCACTCTGCCCTCTATTTATTGGTAGGAGCAAGCCCGATGGATTATCAGCATTTATCCACACCGTTGACCATCGATGGACCATACGGAAAGATCACACGAGAAATTGATATAAATTCCATCAACTTAGGTCCATCAATAGACGACACAGTCATAGCCTCAACACAACAAACATTAGAAAGCTACAAAGGTATGACAAAATCCCTTGACATAGAAGCTGATAGCATCACTGAAGACCCTTTGACAGAAATCCCTATCGCTATGCCTAATGGTGAAGTTAAGGTATTAAAATTGAGTACACTATCACAACCTCAATTGGACAGAGACATAGAGCACGTGCTTCAAGACAACATAAAAGAATTCTCTTAGTCTTACATTGACATGCCCAGGTTAGATCCTCGAATCATCTAGCACAATATTATACTCGATCCAAAGTTAAGGCTAGTAAAACAAAAAGCACGAAAGGTTAAGCTTGAAGTAGCATTGGCAGTTCGCAATGAGATCACCAAACTCTATCAGGCAGGTTTCATTTGGGCTGTAGACTATGCTAATTGGGTATCCAACATGGTCATTGTCCCAAAGAAGAACGGAAGCATTCGCCTATGCATTGACTTTCGGGACCTCAATGTTGCAACCATAAAAGATGATTTCCCCCTACCCAGCATCAATCAACTTGTTAACTCAACCGCTAGGCACGCCTTGTTATCTTTTATGGATGGCTTCTCAGGATATAACCAAATACACATTAACTTGGAGCATCAACTCCAGACTACCTTGATGACACCATGGGGTACCTTTTGTTACACGATGATGTCATTCGGTCTCAAGAACGCTGGGGCCACATATCAAATGGCAATGACATTTATTTTTAGTGATTACATGCTACATTCACTCAATGATTATGTAGATGATATCACAATTAAATAGAAAACACCAGAACAACACATCCAAGATTTAGACTTGATCCTAAAACGTTGCTTAAAATATGAACTTAGGCTTAATCTAAAGAAATGTGTTTTCGGAGTAAAAATGGGCAAGATGCTAGGCTTTGTAGTGTCAGAAATAGGAATACGAGTGGACCTAGATAAAGTTAAAGCTATTATCAATTTAAAACCACCAAGAAATATTACTGAACTTCGAGGTCTACAAGGTAGATTATAGTTCATCAGGCTCTTCATAGAAAAATTGACGGACAAGTTGAAGCCCATGAATCATTTGCTACGAAAGAATGTCCATTTTGAATGGACTCCACAATGCCAAGAAGCCTTCAACCACATTAAGACAACACTAGCTCAACTACCAATAGTGTACCCTCCATAGAACAATAAACCCTTCTACATTTATCTCGCCACGTCGGATTCGTCCATCGCTTCTATGCTCTGCCAAAATGGGACGATGGGACTAAAATCCCTGTTTATTATTTGAGCCATGCATTAGTGGCCCACAAAAAGAAGTACAATGAGGTAGAGAGGTCATGTTTAGCCCTTGTATTTTCCCTAAAGAAATGGCAACATTACCTCTTTCATAACCAAGCCAACATAATCTATAAAGACAATGTGCTCAGAGCCATCACCAGTAACATTTACGAGTCAAGCAGAATAACGTGTTGGAAAGCCATAATAGCTAAATTCGACCTACATTACATCACACAGTCATCAATCAAAGGTCAAGCCATAGCAAACCAATTGACTACATCACCAACACATGATCAAGCAACAATAGAGCCAGAGTTTCTAGACGAAAACGTGAGCGTGATAGACATAGTTCCCAATGAGTACGAAGCTATTCTGAACTTTGATGGAGCATCCACCTCTCGAGGGGGGAGTGCTGCCACCGTCATCACCTATCCCTCTAGGGAGATCCAACCCTTTTCTTACCGCTTTAACTTTCATTATACCAACAACATAGCAGAATACGAAGGTCTCCTTAGGGGCCTTACGATAGCATTAACTTCCAACATCACATGACTCGTGGTCAAGGGAGACGCACAACTGGTTTTAAACCAAGTCACAAACATTTATACATGCAAAGCACAATATTTACAACCATACTGTGACTTAGCTAAACACTTACTGAAGCAATTAGAAAACATGGATGTGCAACATGTCACCAGAAATGATAACACCATTGCAGACGCACTTGCCACGCTAGCTCTAAACATATCGCCTGACATGTTCGATATGTTGCCAAGCTCTATAATTAGTTGTGCTAAACCCATAACTAATACTCTCGATGAATTACCAATTGCATCCGTTAGTACAACACATGCAATAGAATGGTATGACGATATAAAAGAGTACTTTCTACATGGTGAAACACCGCAACATCTAACGAATGCACAAAAGGACGCAGTACGAAAATGTTCTCGACAATATGCACTGGTAGGGGATACCTTGTATCATCGATCCTATGAAGGCATACTGCTAACATGCGTTAGTAGCGTGGATGCCCAAACCATCGTTGAGCAAATACATGATGGACTATGCGGAGGACACATAGCACCTAAAGCAATGGCAACGAAAATAAGACGTTTGGGCTATTATTGGCCACACATGGAGTATGACTATTTCTCCAAGGCTAAAATGTATAGTATCTAGCAAAAACATAGCAATTTGATACATGTTCCACCAAATGAGTTGCATACAGTGCAAATCACCTGACCCTCTCAAACGTGGGGGTTGGACCTTATCGGACCAATAACACCCTCATCTTCTGTAGGGCATAGCTTCATCATAACCATGATAGAGTATTTCACGAAGTGGGTAGAAGCTGTTCCCCCTAGAAAAACCACATCCAAACACATATGCAACTTCATCCTTGAAAACATTATGACCCGTTTTGGCATCCCCATGACCATCATTACTGATAACGGGCCACAATTTAGTAGTGCCAAAACCAGAACTTTCTGTGAAAGCCTAGGGATCAAACACTCATTTTCATCTCCTTACTACCCTCAAAGAAATGGGCAAGTTGAGGCCACAAATAAAACCATCATTACAGTACTTAAAAAGATGCTTACCCAAAGCAAGAAAAGATGGCACGAGCAATTGGTATACGCATTGTGGGCTTACCGTACTATGCATCAAACTTCCATACGTAAAACACCATATAGTCTTGTTTATGGTTCAGAAGCTATTTTACCCTTGGAATTATAGGTATCGTCTTTAAGGATCACACTCTCCGGAATCCTCAACGAAGGGCAAAAAAATGACCTACGCATTGTTTACTTGGACTCAGTGGAGGAGGAACGTATACATGCACTCGATCAGATTGAGTGGTACCAAAAACAACAACGACAACGCCATTGGCATGATGTTCATAAGCACCCTATCAAGGAAGGCGACCTTGTACTCAAAGCTGTTCGGGAATACCTGGAAAAATTCTCAGCCAATTGGGAAGGGCCCTACCTAGTCACCAAAACATATGACAATGGAGCATTCAAATTAGCTGACATGGAAGGGAATGAGCTTGTAAATCCAACCAACCATTCATTCTTGAAACTGTTCCATGTTTGAGCATGGACTCAGGTACGAGTTCGTCCTGGCATCATGATGGTAAACTGATACCACAGCTCGTCCTGGCATCATGAAGGTAAACTGATACCACAGTTCGTCCTGGCATCATGACGGTAAACTGATACCACAGCTTGTCCTAGCATCATGATGGTAAACTGATACCACAACTCATCCTGGCATCATGACGGTAAAATGATACCACAGCTCATCCTAGCATCATGATGGTAAATTGATACCATAGCTTGTCCTAGCATCATGACAATAAACTGATACCATAGCTCGTCCTGGCATCATGACGGTAAACTGATACCACAGCTCATCCTAGCATCATGATGGTAAATTGATACCATAGAATGTCCGCAATGACAATAAACTAGCACCCGTCCAGTATGACAGTAAACTGCCATAGTCACATTCGCCAGAGTCTGCTAAGACTATAAACTGGTTTGCCTCTTCACGGTCTACTAAGACTAGAAACTGGCAATGTACTATCCGCCATGACACTAAATGGGAAATGTCCAACAAGTCATGACATAAAACTAACCCATGATAGTTAGCTACAACTATAAACTGGCAATTTCATCTCTGGTTCCTCGATCTGTGGCTGCATTGTTTAAGTCTAAGCTTGCTTACTCAGTCATGGTCTTCTTGTCTTCTTGGAGTTGTGTTTGCAAGATGACACTCAAAGATGTTTGTACAAGAATGCACCTCATCACAGCAACAAGGTGAGACGTTGTTCACAACACATGTGACAAGACTAATCAAACCATTCACTAGTACATCTCCTGTTACATATCCCACCTATCCATCAACATCTTCTACTTGGTTACATCCCGGACACACCCAGTACAGACCGAAACATTGAACATACTGTTGCATACTGCGCCACTCTTAAGCAGTTGCAACCCACAACATGGCATTTGAGCAAGTGCATAAGATCAAAAAAAAAAAGTGGCCCTTCCCATATAAGCCTTAGGAAGGAAGGCATCTTGGAAGCAAATGCTCATGTCTCAAACAATCAAGTAACATCATGTTGCATGGCTTTGGCTCTTCGCCAACAAGTCCTCTCTAAACATTAAACAAAGGCCTTGTTCCTCCAAACAGCGCAACACATCATCACGTGGCTTTGGTTGTACCAACAAGTTCTCTTAAACACAAAGCAAGAGTCTTGTATCACCAAAGGATGTACACATCATGTTTTGATCCCAAATCTGCTAAAAATGGCTAGACAATAGCTATTTACAAAGATAAGCATGACCCTCACACATACTCGGACGTCCTCTTCACCACGCATAAGCCCTTGATCGGTTACTAATCCTCACAATTTCCATTTCCCTATCTAGCTACAAAATTCATTTCCCCAATCCCATGTACTACTGAACATGTCATGATGACATCTAGCCAGGTGCCAAAGGACAATGTCTCTATCAAGTTGCTTGTGGTGTTTTGTACTTCTTTGTCAACGCTTCTCGGGTTTCCTCCAAATGTCAACAAAGAGGGGCCAATGAAACACCACAAAATTCTAAGCTTAGTACTTCTCCAACAAGAATCGAGCTAAGTCATGATGCTCCCCAGCATGACTAAAGCTTGAGGGCCCCACAGACAGCTTCAAGCAAGGTTGAACCCAACAAGAAATAGTTCCCTGGGACTCGCAGACAACCACGAAAATATCTGGCACCAAACATGGAAACTTCGGAGCTCAAGATACTTAATTTGCATTAAGTATGTAATGTGTAGCATATACTTAATTCTCATCAACGCCAGGGCCATGACAAGAAATGCGAATGCGAATGCTGCCTTTGCAAGACAATGATTCTGCTAATAGGAAGGTCAGGAGTTGCAATAATAATGCAAAGGAGATCCTTGGAAATGATGGCAATGTAGCAAGAGGAGCAAGAGGAGGTCAAACGAATGCAAGCTTCATTTCTTGGCCAAGGACGGCAAATGCCAGCTTTGGCAGCACTATCTCCAGCTACTTGGATAAATTTTTTTTGCATCTTAGCGATATCAACGTAGCTTGTCTCGATGAGGAGATTATGATAAATAATTCCTAGGATCTAATCCGTGGAGGCCTATTTTTACCATTTTCAGTTATAGCACATGGATTACTGCACTACCATTTCAAGCACAAATAGAAATTCACAAAATAGCCAAGTTCCAAAGATGGTGAATCATTACAATTCTCTTTGAATAGAAAAACACTGACGGTAATAGGCATATGAGGCAGATGATGTGGCGGCATGTGGATGGCCATCCATAACATCAGTTATGGAAATGATAGCGATGGAGCCTGCTACGCCTATGCATCGCCTGATTACCCTCACCCTCGCAACATGACAGTTCACAAACCCTCGATCCGACACCTATCCCACCTACACGATGACGCCTAACACCTAGAGAAATATATGGTAAAAAGGATTAATTTTATCACTATAGGTGATTAGCATACTTGCCGAAGGCTATGAAAATAAAATCAATCAAAGAATAGGAAAATCAACTCCATCAAATTAAAAAGATTCCATGGCCAAAACCAGTCCCAAGGGTAGTTGTGGGTGTAGTGGAATAGCATGTTGGGATGACCAATGTCCTCCAGCTCCATCTTTGATAAAATTATTATTATTATTGAAAAAGAGAAAAGAAATTTTTTGGATATTTGTGTAACGTCTTGTATAAAGGGGACATTTAGTTAGTATCCATTTTATTTATATGGAAGATTATAAAATTTATAATAATTATAGTTAATTTTAAATCACCAAAAAGCACATGCCAATTGAAACACCATAAAATTCTGAGCTTAGTACTTCTCCAACAAGAATCGAGCTAAGTCATGATGCTCCCCAGCATGACTAAAGGTTGAGAGCCCCATAGACAGCTTCAAGCAGGGTCGAACCCAACAAGAAACAGTTCCCTGGGATCCACAGGCAATCACGACAATATCTGGCACCAAACATGGCAACTTTGGAGCTCAAGATACTTAATTTGCACTAAGTATGCAGTGTGTAGCGTATATGCCCAGCGTATATGCCCAGTGTATATGCCTAGCATGCATTCCCAGCGTATACGCCCAATGTACATGCCTCACATGTACGCTTAGCATGTATGACTGATGTATACGCCCAGCATACAACCCCCGAAGACAGCATGGAAATACCACTTCAGAGCAAGATTTTGTACAAAGCATCAACTCATGCGAATAGAGAAATCATCAGGTGTCATCATGGGCTCCAGAAAGTCAAATTTTGGTCTCGACATCATGCATTTTGGAGTTCATACGCTGAGCATGTACATCTTGCATGCCCAGCGTATACGCCCAGCAGATACAGCGTGTACGCCCAGCGTGTATGCCCCGCATATACACCCAGTAGATACAGCGTGTACGCCCAACGTATTCGTCCAGCAGATACAACGCGTATGCCAGGCGTATACGCCCATCATATACAAAGTGTACGACCAGTGTGTAGCATAACGTATATCAATCAAAGCTCTCCAGAGCCATGTTAGATCAAGGTCAACCAAGCTAAACATCCACAGGCAGCATCCTCATGGCATCCGAATTCAAATCTAAAGGTTGAAAAACTTCTTTTGTTTTGATCAAGTCTGTATGCCGAGGTCATACGTCCAGCGTGTATATGCTGGTGTACAGCAGTATACGCTGGCGTGTAGCATGCAGTACACTTGTAAAATTTCATTCTTTCGCACTCGGTCAATGCACCACATGTCCCCCGACCCAAGAGTCCAGCACTCCATAGCCAATCATCCCCTCTCAGACCCGAGTCTGATGCCTAAACTTGTATAAAAACCTCAATTTTTCACTAGATGGGGGTTGGCAATTCTGAGCAAACCAGAGACACTAAAAAACTAGAGAGCCGAACAAAAACCTGTACGCTGGACCTCAACCCTGCACGCTGAGCATACAGCCTTCACGCTGTGCCTGCAGTTTAAACTAGCACACAATCATCCCTGCGCATCCATCGGGGCTCCTCATCCGCCTTGTGTTAGATTCACAACTGCGTTAGACCGGTGCATTGTAATTTTCAGTTTCACAATAATATTATCACATCTATTTTGCTAAGATTTGTTACAGTTTCTCATTCATGATTGCATGCTTATTTTTTATGTTCCCGTACATTTACGCTTCGTTTTACATTAGTTATGTTGTTTATGTATAACCCAGCGTATAGTATATTGGTGTACGTTCGGGGAAATCCTTGCCTGATCTATGTGCGGACCACTCAAGGTACTTTGCCTTCATTAATCCCAGCTTTCCCTTAAGCAAAGGTTAGGTCTTCTATGTGTGTCTAGGGATCTCCAGGTTTCTGTTTCATTCCAGCCGGAGATCGACAATTTTGGACAGTACACCAATGTTAGCATGATTTTCTCTTAATTTCATGTATAGGTTATAACTTCCTAACTTGTTGGGCAAGTAATATCTCCTAACTTGTTGGGTAAGTTATAACTTCTTTACTTGGGAGCGAAGTTAGCTAAGATATTTTGGAATATCTAACTACCTTTTGAACCCTATAAAAAGGCTTCAAGGGTTAGAAGGGAAAAGGGGACACTACTTGCTCTCACTTGGAGTCACACACTTGGGGTTTCACACTTTGGGTCTTGGAGGAGCATTTGTAAAGAAAAAATTGTGAAAGATTTCTTGTAAGATGATTTGCTAAAGAGAAAATTTCACCCTCTTTGTTATAGTCCTAGGAGTTATGCTTATTTTTTTTATTTTGTTTAAATTTTTTGGCTAGTGGTTTAGATAGTATCATACTTGGCAAGTAATTTTGGGATTTTTAGATTGCTCTTATTGTTCTTGTTGCATGATAGAAAATTTCTATTAAAATTTTTCCATAGAAGAGCTTGTGTTTGAAAGCCTTAAGAGCATTTTAGTAGTAAATTTTATTATTGTGCAATGTATAAGAACTACTATTGAGATTGTTGTAAGAGAGCCTCTGCATGTAGTCAAGCCATTGAACGATTCAACAGTCAAGAGGGTTCAGAAAATATTTGGTATTTTGATAGGACCAGAATAGCTTCTTTTATATTTAAAGTGAGTCTACGTGGTATTTCAATCAGAAATTGTCAAGTCTTTTGAAGGTTCTGTTGAATGTAATTGTTGACATCCATTATCTAGCCAAAATTGAGTCTCGTATGTGATAGTTTATGTAGCAATCTTTGGGTAGCATAGTAGGATTGTCTTGAAGAAATTGCTTATTTGAGCCTTGGAAGTTTGAACAATTTGTAGTTATTGAATTTTTGATAGATTTATTGCAAAGTTTTTACTAATATCATTTTACCTTGTTTAAACATTTGAGATCTTTACACAAATTTACTTTCTTTTTCTCTTCTTTCTAATTCCATTGAATCTTGCTCTATTTCTAGTTTTCTTGTGGAACTATCTCTTTCTCTGGGGAAAATTAGAAGTAGATTCTCAGAGTTATGCTCAAATGTTTTGCAAAATTTTATTTGTTACAAGTAGGTATTATAAGGACCGCATAGACTAAGCAATTCAACAAAATAAGAATTCTTGACAACTCACAGTACTTTACAAAGTTGGCTAAATCTCTTTAAGATAAGTCATTTGTAGTTTACACACAACGCAATCGTTTCATTTTTCACAACCACACACCAAAATAGCACACACACATACTCACATTAACTACTGAATCTATTTGGAGGTATCTGGGCCTTGGTGTTGCCAAAAGACCAGCAAGCACCTAAATCCTGTTTGAGGATACTTGTTGACGGTCGCATCCCAAATGATTATCAATAGTTTCAAGTACAACTTAAGACCAGAGGTTACGCTTGATTAGTTAATGAGTGTAAAGCAAGATCCACTAGAATTAGTCTAGAAATTTATATAGTAGTGGAACGCTACCCTGAATGAAATCCGCAAGCCTATCACAGAGGCACATCTGTTGGCCATCTGTAAGGGTGTGGTGAACAACTTTATTAAGTCCAAACTATACTATCTCGCTCCACGAACTCTTAGTTAGGCTTTTTACTAGACCAAGAGCATACAAGATGTAGCCGAGACAAGTAAATATCTGGCCTATGTTGCATACAAGAACACATTTACAAAGAAGGACAAAGATAAGGGCAAGGCTACAATAGCCATAGAGGCCGCTGTGGAAAATGAAGCCAAGCCCAAAAACAATAACAACAAGAAGGTGGCCGTAGTAGAAACTAACCTCGTGCCCAACCTAGGAAACGTAGCCCAACCCTCGATCTTAGCACTTGAAGCATCCACCACACCTAAGCCTAGCTTCAAGTGTAAAGATTGCTCTAAATATATCCCACTGCCCATCAAGCCTTCAGAACTTCTGAAGAAATTATTAGGAGTGGGTATATTCAACACAAGCAAATGTCAGAGGAGATAGCCAAAAGCCATCAATGGTACTGTGAGCTCCTTAGAAATCCCTCTTTGGATTTTCCTAATGAGCCCCTAGTTCCTAAGAATTTCAGGCTAGAGCGATTCTGTGACTACCATCAACTATGTGGTCACGACACAGATTACTATTTGGCGTTAAAGGATGACATTCAAAGAATGATTGATCAAGGGAAGTTGGTTCTAGATGAAAGCAACCCTGTGCATCCCAAGAATCAATCTATGCATGCTTACATAGACCCACTTAATGCCAACAATGCGGGCTACATTATCAACAATATGAGCCTAGACAGTAATCCCAAACTACCGTAGCAGCTGTTTGTGGTTTGCGTGTCTTAGTGAAGTGCACCTACACCACCAACGGCTAAAAAACCACCACAACAACCATTCATGCTAAGGGTACCTCCTCAAACATCTACTCCTGCACCTTCTGTAAAGAAAACCACACCACCACATACACTAACACCATGAACACCATTCATCATTAGGGGGCTAAACCACTCAACCACCCCCACCCCACATAAGATAGCACCGTAGCCTTCTCGTCCAAAGAAATGAGAAGAGCATTCAATAGGTGAGGCAACAACAGAACGTACTACCCCAGGTCCTTCCAAGCCTACTCCCTCATCATCTACATCTATGTTTTCCTTGTCACCAAAAGATAATGCTGCTACGTGCATGCTGTCATCGCCACCTCGCCCAAAAGGGTTTGACCCAAAACCTGAAAATGTCCCTCCTCGGGAAATTCCTCTCTTGGGATGAATGGAAGAGGGAAAGGGTAGTAAACAATAGGAAGGTGGAAAAGACCTTTTAAGTGCTATTACTTAAGTCAAGCAAGCTCTAAAACAAAAGAACATAACGTTGAGCCTGTATGACCTGATAATGACTTCCACCGCACACTGTGAGGCTTTGGTTCACATGTTAACAACAATACTAGTTGACGAGAACATGCTAGTAGAAGAGAAAGAAATTCACTCAGTTATGCTTCCTTCTACACCTGGAGAATTGCAGCCATCCCAATTGACATTCTATGATGATTCCATTAGGGAAGACCCTGAAAAGGGTCAAGTGACTATAGCATGTCTATTCATCACAATTCGGGTTAGTCAACATAAGATTCAAAGGGTACATGTTGATGCCGAGATTGCTACAAACATCATCCCATTCCCCATTGTCGATAAACTGGGTTTGGTAGACCAGATTAAACCCACAAGAACGTCATGCTTGAATTCATTCAATTGGGCATGGATCATGGTGAAAGGCACTACTGACATCGACTTTGTGGCAGGGAACCAGTTTCCCAAAAATGCAACATTTATGGTGGTGGAAGAGATGCCTGGGTTTAACCTAATCCTGGGGAGGTCGTGGTTAGCCTGACTTAGGGCTATCTCTTTACCCATACATCAGGAAATCCATCTACCCTATGCAGGCAGGGAGGTGGTGATCCACAGTGACAAGGTGGCAACACAAGAAATAAACAACATAAATATGGAGTAGGGTTCGGAGGTCATCACCTTTGAGAATGAGGCACCTGTCTTTGTTGACACTAACTCTTTGATAAAAAAGCTAGCCCAACGTGTTGGCTCAGAAAATGAAACAACATGGGCTGAGTTACCTTTTCAAGTGGAAGACGACGATGTAGAAGAATGCCGTAGTAAAGATTCTCAGCCTTATGTCTCACCAAATCCATGTTGGCTCAGAAAGTAGTTGCGTATAGCGTAGCAACTCCACTTCTTTCTACCTAGTTTACATCTGTTGTACATTTATCTCTTGTTTGTTTCACATCCATTCATCTATGCTAAGTGCCTAATTCTTTTAAATTGTTCACATACCTTCCGTTTACATTGTCCCATGGCCCAAAATGGCCTAAAACTACACACGGCTTGCTAAGGCCTAAAAATGACAAAATTTTTCATTTACATTACCCTATAGCCCACTAAGGCCTAAAACTGGCAATATCCTTCATTCACATTATGTTATGGCCCGCTACGGCCTAAAACTGGCAAAATTTTCCATTTACGTTACGTTACGGCCTGCTAAGGCCTAAAACTGGCAAAACCCTTCGTTTACATTACACCACTACGGCCTACTAAGGCCTACAACTAGCAAAAGTTTCCATTTACATTACACCATGAACCACTAAGGCCTAAAACTGGCAAAATTCTTTACCCTATGTATTGACGATGGTGAAAAATAGCCTAAAACTAGCGATGGCCTGGAATGGCCTTAAACTACCATTGTGGCCTGCCAAGGCCTAAAACTGGCTATTCAAAATGAAAAAAAATAAAAAAAAATCTTTTTCTTATCCCCTGACCATGGCCTGAGATGGCCTAAAACTAAGAAAAAAATAAAAAAATAAAAACTGATCGCATAAATAATACGTAAGCTAAAATAAAACAAATCTTGTCATAAATCATAATTCATTCAAAGTCTCGATTAAATAATGTTTGTAATATTCTTGCAAAAATACAAATGAGATCCCTTGCTGTCATGCATCATCTTCCTCTACATCCTCTTCCTTTGCATCATTGTTCCTGCCCTCAGAGGGCCTTGCTTCTTCATTTGGAATCTATATCACAAAAAATGAAGTAGTCAGCTAGAGCCACAAGAAGAAACTAGAATGAAATACATTGTTGCATCACAAGCAAGTGACTAGACCAAGATGGCCCCACATCTGTCTTAGGGGGTATGCAATCTAAGTTGGTCCTGAGGCATTGCCAAACCTCCTCTTCTATAATATCCACCCAGTGCCTATCACCCAAATTAGTGTCTGTTGCAACTTTCTCCTCCTGGAGAAAAGGAGGTAGTGGCAGTCTCATCCACAAGGAAACTCACTTCCCATTCGGGGGATTCACTAATTGTCACTTGTTGCATGAATTTTTTGTAAGTCCCAAAAGCACCAATGACATCCAAGAACACTTTGTGAGTATACAACTTAACTGAAGCATCCCGATACTATTTACAGTAGATGGCACATTCTAGTTTATACATATGCTTATGGTTTTTCTGGGACTACCCCCACTCGTAAACTCTTGCACTATAACCTTTCCAATCCTGGTTCTTCTGAGCCAAGAAGTCCATTTGCATTCGCTGCTTAATTATTTCGCATGTGGCCTCATTTTTGTGCCGCATGGCCATCCAATATCTTGCATAATCAATGACGATCATGCGCCAACTACCATCGTTGGTATCCTAGGCCAATAGGAACTCATTGCTGGAGTGGAGGTCTCACACCTCAATGGTCAAATTGGCCTTCTCTTTCTCGAGCCTATGGACCCGTTTCCACAGGTCTTCCTTCACACACCTGCACTCCCACAGGGAGTGTGTCGACTACAATGTGCATTCATTAGCCTCGTCGTATATGCGACAAGGTAGTTCAATCACTTCTAGCAGGAATGCAAGCACGACGTCGAATTTGACAGCTTTTCTTGGGTCCCACTTAAGGTAAGAGGCTATCGACTGCACACACAAAAACGCATTAGTCACAGTAGCATAGCAAGGTTTAGTAATTCAAAAATTCTAGCATAGCATTTAAATAGCCTAGCATAGCTACTTCACTTACCTACTTCCAAATCAATCTGCTTGAGATGGTCAATCATGTCATCGACCACCCCCTGTATGAACGCAAACTTGTCAAGGGTCTCGGCTCGCAAGTGGATCGAAGAAGGACCTGTAGTGTCAATAGCAGTGTTTGCCACATAACCAAATGTGTTAGTTGTGACCAAGAAAACTAAAATAAAGCTGATGAGTAATGCAAAAAATAGTATAAAGGCTCCTACCCAACAAACCCTCAGGGGTGATAGCGGGGGAGGGGGGGGGTCTCTCGTTGACATACTATCGAATATGTGATCAAACTCACCAGCATCTAGTTGTAGCTCCCCTCCTTCTTGTTGACTTAGCAACATGGAAGCACCCTCTATATTCATCTACTCCTTTAGAGCTAAACTACATTTAGCAAAGGGATCATCGGTAGAGGTCCCTTCCTGATTGACATGGGCCTCTTCTTTATTTTCTAGGGCCCTTCTTTTTGTGGCACTAGCATTTTCCTCATCTACAGGAGCATCCTATTCATCAGCAGGGGAGTCCTCCTCATCAGCAGAAACGTCCTCCTTGTTAGTAGGAGCAGTTTCCTCATTGATAGGAGCCTCTTCCTTTGTGGTAGGAGCTCCTTCTTTCTTGACTAAGGCCCTTTCCTCTGTGGCTGGGACCCTTGCATCTTTATTAGATGCCCCCATTTTGGGGGCCATCACCTCTTCTCCTTCTTCCTCTTCCTCTTCTTCTTCTACTAGCAAAGTGTGTTCACCTTAGGCAAAAGTAGACTAACTTGAACTAGATGCTACATTGTGCTACGCTACCTAGCATAGCAAGCATTAACCAAACATACAAAACAACAAATAAAAAAAGGGCATTTACCAATGGGAGGCTATATCCTACAGAGCTTGAATCGCAATTTTTCCCCCCTTCTTTGTCCGTACGGGGAGGCTCCTCAACTAGATGAGACCTTTTGTGCTATAGCTTTGTGGCCATCGTCTTCGCAATGAGGCATTTCCACTTTGATACGCTACCTATAGTAGCATGGGATGCTCTCCTACATTGTCCTGGTGACGGAAGTTGCGGGCCACCCGATCCGTAGTCGTCATTGAAAATGACTTCCCAAAAGCTTCTGGGGGATCCTGGGATTGGGTGGTGTAGAAGACTTGGCAAATCCATGGTTTGGAAATCTAGTTACGATTTTGCATCACCCAGACTCCATTCTCATGGACTACTAAGAATTCTACAAAGCACCGCAAACAAGCTACAAAGAAGGCATGATGCACATTGAAATGGGATTCATGCTTCTTATGAAGCTTAACCATTTCAACCTGCAGACATTTGTAGAGATGCTTGACCCAATTATAATGGGCCCCCTCTTCCATGACCTCCCTCATTACCCAAGCTTGCTCTATCCCAATGATCTTTCCTTAGGAGAGTAGCTTGGGGAAAGCATAGGCATGAAAGATGGGATAAATCATTTTGGCCACTCTCAGCATAGCCGCTTCAATAGGGGTCCCCTTTCATCCTTTCACTACCCCTAGCTACTCCTCAATGTCCCCCTAATGGTTTGCCTCCTTTTTGGTCTTTGCTCCCACGGGGAGACCATTAGAAGGGACACCAAAGAGATCTGCAAATAGCTAGTTGTTAATCTTAAGGACCACCAACACATCATGCACACACTTGTAGAAGTGGTTTTCTCTTTCAGAAAAGGAGTTGGCTAGGGCAAGCATCTCAGTAGCAGTGATTCTTGGGTTCATGGCCAAGAATAATTCCATGAGCCTAGCATCCCAAAGGTTATTTGTGAGCAATTCTAGGGCCCCGTTGCAAAGCCAGCGTTGGGTCTCGTCCACCTCTCCATACATGAAATGAATGTTAGCCTTGTTATGCCCAAAGGTGATCACCGTCACCTCCTGGGATTTATTCTCTACTATAGTAGTTTACAAAAGGAAAAAACAAAAGTTTAAACAAAATAGAAAAATAAAAGAAAAATCGAAACAACACTTGAACATGCAAACAATCCACGATCTAGTGTACCAAGTTTGAATGGAAATGGGAATGGTGGGAGATCCACTAACACATCTTCAATAGTGATCATCCTAAGGGATGTCCAATCCCCATCCAACCAACCAAAATCCTTACATCTATTGTAAAACTGGGGGTACCGGGTTGGATAGGTTTTGTATTCACCCCCGCATTGGCCTATCATGCTAGAGTGCATATTCTCAGTAGAGGAAAACTCTTGCAGCACCATTTGTGCCAAGGCCAAGGCATCAGTATCACTGTGAAGCCCACTCTTATTGATGTAAAACCTAGTAATAAAAAGATCACATACACTATTAACATTTTTTGCCTAGCATAGCATGCATCGCATAACGTAGCAGAATATGTTTACAAAACTCAGCTGCCAACATAATAAACGGTTCCTGGTGGATTTTGAAAACAAGTTCCCATGTGGTGAGCAATGAACAATGGGTTGTACAGGTGGTAGCAATTATATTCAAGCATTTCCCAGACCCAAGTCAGATACCTCAAGCTTTTTTTGTGTTGACTGGATCCCTCTACCTGCCTGCTCTTGATTGCTGCATCGATCAGAAATTTTAGAATACCATGGTTTGCCCTAGGCAATAGGATTTCTATGATTGTAGCTACTACTTTCTCTGATAAGTGTGACCAAACTTTACTAACCTAAATCGTCGGTGTAAGGCTGGAAGGAAAACAAACACCTAAAGATTGTCAAGTAGACACAGTTGACCCTACCTTCACCCGAGGGCAAGCTAGAAAAGTAAACGAAGGTAGAGTGCCTTGGATGATCTGCCTGCAAATCAACCAAGGACTTACCTAAGCATAAACTATAGCTTGCGCTAGGGTTATCATAATTAATGTTTTAAAATGTAAACATCGTACACAAAATGTAAATAGAAATGCATGAAAAATTGGTAATGAACAGAACGTACACTAAATATAAAATAGAGTAAACAGAAAAATATGGCTGGAAAAATGAGCTGTATTGTATTGCATAGAAAAGATTTGCACCAGTCAAAGTGTAGCTGTGGATTGCAAGTCAAGTGCCAAGCCTCGGGGCGATGTAATGTGATGTGTTTCAGGAGTGCTTGGATGCTAGGAGTCAAATGTGCCGAGTGCCCAAGGATTGCTGGTCCAAGTTTCCTAAGTTGTTTTAACTCAAAAATTTCCAACCCCGTTTATGTGAATTGACTGGGTATTTATAGGGCTAGGTTGGGCTTCGGTGCAGAATTTGAGAATGGAATCAATGGCTAGGAGATGAGATCAAGTGACACATGTCCAATCGACAACTATGCATGAGTTGGACATGGGTTATCAAGCTACATTCTTGACCAGATTCATTGTATCTTACAACATGAGGGTCACTCAAGCCCATGGAAATACATACAATTTAGATTTTGAGGGCTTAACAAGCCCACAAATTGAAGATTTACAATGAAATGATTATTTATAATAAGAGAAATTGGCCCTGGCTTGCTTGAAAATTCTGAATCTTTGATTTGACTTACTTTGACTTCTGTAGGATGTGATTCGTGTGGTTCTATGGATTTTGAGGCATGCCTACTTGCACTCATGCTGGGCATTCAATAGAAACTCACGTTGGGTAGTCATGCTGGGCATGTTCCCAGCATGACCTTAGCTTGACTGAAATAAAATGAAACATTTGACACCACATTTTGATTTCTGAAGCCTGTTCCTTGAATGCAACTATTTCCTTGAACATGTCTAACCTTGAGAGTGTTCTGAAATCTAAATTTTATTTTGAATGTGTCTGATTTGGGGGTTATTTTGGATAGGTCATGCTGGACTCATGTCACAGCATGACCTGCAATGTGACCTATAGTGTGACCTTAAAAACTTGCAATTTTGAGCTGAAATATGAAATTTCTGAAGGTTGGGACCCATAGTTATCAATAGTGGACCTTGAGGATGACTTGCACCCTTGAAATCAATTCGTTTTTACTCAATTTTAAGGCTCCAAAATTTGGTCATGCTGGAGTCATGTCATAGCGTGACCTGCAACATGACCTATAGTGTGACCTCAAAAACTTGCAATTTTGAGCTGAAATATAGAATTTCTTAAGGCTGGGACCCATATTAGTCAATAGTGGTCCTTGAGGATGACTTGCACCCTTGAAATCAAGTCTTTTTTACTTAGTTTTGAGGCTCCAAAAGTTGGCCACGCTAGAGTCATGTCACAGCGTGACCTGCAACGTAACCTGCAGTGTGATCTCAAAAACTTATAATTTTGAGCTAAAATCTAGAATTTCTCAAGGCTGGGACCCATAGTTGTCAATAGTGGACCTTGAGGATGACTTGCACCCTTGAAATCAAGTTATTTTTACTCAGTTTTGAGGCTCCAAAAGTTGGTCACACTGGAGTTATGCAGTAGCATGACCTACAACGCAACTCATGAAAAACCACTTAGAAATGATCATTTTTAACCTAGTTTGATGCTGTGTGAAGTTCTTCATGCTGAGGGTGAGCAAGCTACTTTGGGCAAGCTGGGTGTGAGCCCCATGTCTTAGCCAAATTTTGCCTCTCGAAACTTCAAAAGGGCTTGAGTCGTTCTCATTTTAAAGTGCTAGGCCGAAATTAGTGGTGTTTCATTGGCCCCTCTTTGTTGACATCTGGAGGAATCCACTCCAGGGGCATTGACAAAGAATGAAAAACACCATGAACAAATAAGTACCAAGCATTATCTATCAACCCATGATCAGATTTCATCACACCATGTTCAAAAGTACATAGGTTTGGGGAAATGTAGTTCAAGATGTAAGGGGATTGGTTCTAATTAGGGAAGTTAGGAGTTGATCAAGGGTTATAATTGCTATTGGGATTGTGGGAGAGGAAATTCTCTCATGTGAATGAGCTATATCCTTGGTCCTTGTCAATAGCCAGTGTTCAGCAGAGTCAGAGCCAAGACATAGGAGATGCATTCTTTGAAGAAATGGGACTCTTATAGAGTGTTTACAAGTCCCGTTGTAAATAGCCAAAGCCATGTGATGATGTGCAACATGGTCTCTTTGAGACACAAGTGTAATTGGTTTTCAAGACAATTTCCTTCTCGCCTGGGGCTTGTATGAGAATAGCCAATAGTCTTTTGTTTATGATGTTAACAAGGTTATGAAGACCTTTTCCGTGCATTTTTCTCTTTGACCTTTTTATTCTTTTTCTTTTTGTGTTTTCTCCTTTTCTTCTTTTCTTTTGTTTTTTCTTTTTTTTTTATTTTTCTTTTATTTTTCTTTTTTTCTTTGGTCTTTTTGAAAGAGCTTGCTTTTAGTACTGTGCTCATGTTTGAGTGCTTGCATTTTGTGTCATGCATCGTGTATTGTGTTTTTCGTTGCAACTGCTTAGGGAGTTACAATGTGCAACAATGTATCAAGAGTTTTGAGGTGAGTAGAATGTATCAAGGGGGTGTAATTGAATAGGCTAAGGGGATCATGATGGGAAAATAGGGGATGTATTAGGAGTCGGAATGTACTAATGAATGGATTGAGTAACCCAGTTACATGCGTCAAGAAGAATGTGATACCTTGTCATCATGATGAAGTGCATCTATGTACAAACGCCTTAGGAGTGTCATCCTACAAACACAACTCCAAGAAGACAAGAAAAAACAAATGAATTGGTTTACTAAGCACTAAGGACTTTTTTGTGGTATCAATTTTAAGTCATGATGTCGGGACTTTTCTGTGATATCAGTTTTAAGTCATGATGCCAGGACTTTTCTGTATCTCATGTTTTATTAGACATAGTACCGTTTTAGGTACAAATGATTTGTAGAGTTAGCAAAATCATTCCCATCCATGTCAGCAAGTTTGAATGCTCCATTATTGTATGCCTTGGTAACCAAGTAAGGCCCTTCCCAGTTGACTGAGAATTTATTTGGATGTTCACGGGTGGCCTTAAGGACTAGATCTCCTTCTTTGATCGGGCGTTTATGGAGATCATGCTTGTGCCTTTGCCTTTGTTGTTTTTGGTACCATTCTATTTGATCAAGCATCCATACACATTCTTCTTCTATTGAATCAAGGTCAACAACATGTAGTTCATTATTTTGACTTTCATCAAGGAGGCTCAAGAGAACTATCCGCAACGAGGAAACCTATAATTCTAAAGGTAAAATAGCTTCATATCCATATACAAGACTATATGGAGTTTTACCTGTAGATGTTCGATGTGTCGTTCTGTATGCCCATAATGCATAGAACAATTGTTCATGCCATCATTTATTTCTCTAATTTAGCATCTTTTTGAGCACCATGATGATAGTTTTGTGTGTAGCCTCTGCTTGACCATTTCTCTGTGGGTAGTAAGGTGATGAAAATGCATGTTTAATACCTAGGCTTTTGCAAAAGCTTTTAGTATCTACACTACTGAATTGTGGCCCATTGTCAGTAACGATGGTCATTGGAATACCAAAACAAGTCATGATATTTTCTATTATGAAAGTGAAAATGTGTTTTGATGTGGTCTTTCTAAGGAGAATAGCTTCCACCCACTTTGTGAAATATTCAGTTGCGGTGATAATGAAGCTATGTCCTACAAAGGATGATGGCGTTATTGGTCCAGTTAAGTCTAATCCCCATTTTTGGAATGGCCATGTGATTTGTGCTATATGAAATTCATTAGGTGGCACATGTATTAAATTATCATGCTTTTGTTAGATGTCACATGTTCTAACTTTGGAGATGCAATCATACTCCATGTGTGGCCAGTAGTAGCCTAAGCACCTAATCTTCATTGCCATTGCTTTAGGTGCAATGTGCCCTCCACAAAGTCCTTCGTGGACTTGTTCTACAATCGTTTGACCATCGGTGCTACTAATGCATATTAGTAGAATGGCTTCATAGGATTTGCCATAAAAGGTGTCTCCTATTAACGCATATTGCTAGGAACATTTTTGCATGGCATCCTTTTGAGCATTTGTCAAGTGTTGTGGTGGTTCACCTCTTAGAAGGTATTCTTTTATGTCATCGTACCATTCTATTGTGTGTGTTGTACTAACGGATGCTATAGGAATTTCTTCACAAGTGTTAGTTATAGGTTTGGCACAATTTGTGATAGAGCTAGGCAATGCATGGAACATTGCAGGTGTCATGTTTAAGGTTAGTGTGGCAAGTGCATTAGCAATGGTGTTTTCACTTCTAGGGACATGTTGTATATCTTTTTCTACTAGTTTTCTTAGCAAATGTTTAGTCAAATCACAGTATGGTTGCAAATGGATAGCCTTACATGCATAAACCTCAATGACTTGATTAATAACTAGCTATGAATTACCTCAAACTACAAGATGTGAGATTCCTGAAGTTAATGCTACTTGAAGACCTTCGTATTCTACCACGTTATTGGTGTAAGGAAAAGTTAAACGGTAGGTGAAGGGTTGGATTTCTCCAAAGGGATATGATAAAATGGCTGCAGCACTTCCTCCTTGGGAGGTTAAAGCTCCATCAAAATATAGGATTGCCTCATAGTTTTTGGGTATAGTGTCGATACTATTAACATTCTCATCTAGGAATTTGGGGTTTATTGTTGCTTGATCGTGTGTTGGCGAGATGGCTAATTGTGTGACTATTGCTTAACCTTTTGTGGAAGATTGAGCAACGTAGTGTAAGTCAAATTTTGCGATCATCGCTTTCCACCTAGCTATCCTATTTGACTCGTAGATGTTATTAGTGATGGCATGGAGTACATTATCCTTGCAAATGACGTAAATCTGATTATGGAAGAGATAATGCTGTCATTTTTTCAAGGAAAAAATGAGGGCAAGGCATGATTTTTCCACATCATTGTATCGTTGTTCATAAGTGATTAAAACGTGGCTTAGATAATATACAGGGACCTCAACTCCATCTTGAAATTTCTGACAAAGCATTGATGTGATGGAAGAATTGGAAGTTGCAAGGTAGATGTAGAAAGGTTTATCACCTTGGGGAGGATAGACGGTTGCTAGTTGAGCCAATTCTTGCTTTATGTTCTCAAATGCTTCTTAACATTGTTGGGTCCATTGGAAATGCACATTTTTTTGTAATAGGTATTGCATAGGTTTCAGCTTATCTGTCAATTTTTCAATAAAGTGTCTAATGAATTACAATCTACCGTGAAGACCACATAACTCGATAAGGTTTTTTAGTAGTTGCATGTTAGTAACTTCCTTAACCTTATTAGGGTCTACCCATATCCCTACTTCAAAGACTAGGAAACCAAGCATTTTGCCCATTTTGACGTCAAAAATGCATTTCTTTGGATTGAGTCTAAGGTGATATTTGAGACAACGGTTAAGCACTAAGTCTAGATCTTTTTCATGTTGTTCAGTTGTTTTAGATTTGACTGTGATGTCATCAACATAATCATTGAGAAAACTGAGCATGTAATCACTGAATATATATGTCATTGCTCATTGATATGTAGCTCCCGCATTTTTAAGACCAAATGAAATCATAGTATAACAAAATGTACCCCAAGGTGTCATAAAATTTGTTCTAAGTTGATGTTCCAGATTGATTCTTATTTGGTTGTACCCTGAAAATCCATCCATAAAGGACAATAGTGCATGCCCAGCAGTTGTCTCAATAAGTTGATCAATGCTAGGTAACAGAAAATCATATTTTATAGTGGTTGTGTTAAGGTCACAAAATTCAATGCATATGCGTATACTACTATTCTTCTTAGGGACTGCAACAATGTTTGATATCCAATCGAAATAATTAACAGCCTGGATGAAGCCCGCTTGGTAGAGTTTTGTGATTTCAGCACGGACAACCAATGCAACCTCGGGTCTAATCTTTCTTGCTTTTTTCTTTACTAGTTTGATTTTTTCATCAAGAATGATGTTATGTTGGATGATCCGAGGGTCTAACCTTGGCATGTCTATGTATGACCATGCAAACATTTTTATGTTATCTTTTAACACCTGAGTGATGCCATCTACGAGCTGTGAGTCTAGTAAGGCACTTAATTTCAGTGTTCTGGTTTCACCATTGATCATGGTAATGGGGATTTCAATTAGAGGATCTTCAGTGATATTATCAGCTTCTAGATCTAGAGTTTTAGTTATGTTTTTAGGCCAATCTGTCATTTCTTGAGTGGAGGCTATTAAATTGGTATAGGTGGAAGGATTTAACTCCAAGGATTCTAGGTTGATTGCTCTTTCTACCTCCCTGTATGGTCCATTTAGAGACAGAGTTGAGAGGATACATTTGGTGGCCATGTGCTTGCTCCTGCCAATTTAAAATGGGAGTGGAGTGAGAGACACCCTTGTGGCGAAGGAGTTACTAAAAATAAGTGAACTATGTACTTTGAAGATGCAGTGATAGTTATGGTTGTTTAAATCTATGGTAGTTTAAGGCCATACCGGGCCACATGGCAGTTTAAGGCCATACCGGGTCATATGTTGACTTGTCATTTGGACTGATTGTATGTACTATTTTTAAATTTTTAAATTTTTGACTCTTAAATTCTCCATTTTTAAATTTAAAATTTTCGAGTGAACCATAAGGTCGTGGGGATTTCAAAGTTTTATGTATTTTATGCACCTACATATAACACAAATGAAAACAAATTTTAAAAAAATAAAGTAAAATAAAAGAAGATGAAAAGAAGAATGTGTTGGGTTTAAAAGGGGATTTTGAAATGGAGGAATGGCATTTTGTACTAACATGACTTCTTGACTACAACGTGACTTAGGAGTGCAATGTGACCTAGGACATCAACGTGACTTTCTGTCAATAGTGTCAGCATTCACAAGGAGACATGAAGACAAGGGCAAAGGAAAGGCAAGTCAGGACAAGGGGAAGAGGTAGGTAGATTTGGCATTCATAGAGGAGAGCGAGGAGGTTCTCCAGCATCTTCCCCAAGCTAGGATTCCAATGTGAAAGAAGGCTTTGCACCAGTATGTTTCTTTCTCCCCTATTTTCCTCCAGCAACGTTACCTAGGGTAATATTTTGTACTGTAATCTTGGAATTTTTGAGCTATGGGGGTTTTGGGATTGTGATTTTGGGTGAGCATAATTTTAGGGCGTGAGTTCATGGGTTGGGTTTTTGGTTTCCTAGTGTTCTGGCTGCAAAATTTATATCTTTCTCAATGTTATAGTTACAGGGTTTTGAGTTTTCTTCACATGACCAATTGCAGGGAAAGCTAACGTGAACTTGGGGTTTCTTTGTTCTGCCTTCCCTGTAGCATGACTATCCTTCCCTGACTGTTGTGACTAGACCATTTTTGATTTTTGAGGGCGGCATGACTACAAAAAATTTGAAAATTTTTGGAACTCCGTGTGATCCTGGGCAGTGTGACTTATGAAAATTTTGGCTTCCTAGAATAGCATGACATGTGAAAATTTTGGCTTGCCAGGGCAAATGATCAGCATGATTTTGTTGGTGGGAGTTCCGGGTGATGAGATCATGTGAGGATACATAAGTACAAATGTGAATTTTGAGTTATGTATTACCCCATTATTGCGTTGATTTGCCTATTACAAATAAAATCTAGAGATTTCGTTGGCGGAAGTACTTAGAGCTATTTTCAGTGGCAATGCCTAGCGTGACCTATTAGTGGCTTGTTTGCAGGGCTCAACATGATTTGTTTGTAGGCCTAGCATGACTAGCATGACTTGTGATTTTTAGCTTTTGGGGTAGGAATGAACAATGTGACATCAAATTCTTGGGCAAGGTTTTTTAATTTTTAGAGGGCAACATGGGTTATAAAATTTTAGCGTGCCATGTGAAATTCTCTTGGATCTTTGGAGGGCAGGAACTAGTCAGCATGAGTTTGTTGGAAGGCTGGCAGCTACATGATTGCCATAGCATGAACATTAAGTTGTAGGTTTCAGTGTGGGCTAGAATGTTAACATGAGTGCTGGGGATTTGGAGATAAAGGCCCAATGTGATTTGCTGGTGGAAGGCTCAGCGTGACTTGCTGGTGGAAGGGACTAATGTGACTTTGAATATGAAGACGTGCCTATTATTTGCTAGTTTCATGTTTATATCATTTATCTAGGTGTGTTTATGTTTTGCATTTTTATGTGGATTTATCGTGGCATGGGCAAAGCTATGCATTCCAAGTGTTTGTTTATGTGATTTCTTGGCCCATGTGATTTTGTGATTTTGATCTATTGTTAATACTAAAAATTTTCACTTACCTAATGTTTCTCACATTGGGTTGGCTATGTGCAGGGGATCAAAACCTTCTCTTCTGGTGGTTGAGCTTATTGGGGTGCTTGCTTGGTTTGGGCCTTTTGGTCTGAACACTCCCCCCTATGACCTGCGCATCGAGCCCCATGTGATATGGTTTTGCCTCAGTGTTAGTTCATTTTTATCTTTCATCTTGCATAATTTTAGTGTGGTCGTATGGTCTTACTTAAGTGAACAATTGGCTCAAGATATCATTGAGACATCATTGCCTGGGTCCACACAAGGCATGCTTTCCTTTGTTACTGCCATTGACGAGGGACTTTTTAAGGTTGCAGGAGGCCCTGTTGAAGGTCCTAGATCCACATGTCCCTTGACTCATGTGTGGGAGATGCCTACGTGTAGTCATTACAATAGTAGCAACACACTCTTCCTAGCTCTTCGTGTACACACTCTATTTCAGAACCCACCTAGGATGATATATAGATTGGATAGGTATGCTCCTTTGTTTTAATTTTAATCCCTTTTGAAATTTCATGTCATCATCTAAATGCAATTGTATTTTTTTTCTATGTAGGCCTCACCTTGATGAACATGGGGTGCACACTAATGATGGTGGACTTGCCTTAGCATGCACGGCTCTAAAGACTTTCATGGCTAGCCCCATTCTTCGTGCTATGTTGTTGGACTAGATCAAGGTGGCTCTTGTTGACTACCATAGGTAGATTTTGGAAGCCTTTGAGTATTTCCAAGCTCGTGGTTGGTTACATGGGAAATGGTCTTCTAATGGGCCAACCTTCCCCCAAAGAATTGATCCTACGCCTATCCCACGTACATCATTTTCCAATGGTAAATGACCATACTCTAGTCTTCATTTTCTTTTTTTTTTGTTACCTTATCTTGTACCATGTTTTTAAATTTTTGCTCTATGTTTTCTTTTTGCAGCAGCCATCCCTCCCAAAGAAGTCACTGTTATAATGGGGCATACTAAGGCCACCCTTTTCATGAAGTTTGAGGAGGTGGAGCATTCACAAAAGTGGTTGCAGAGAGGAGCCCCTGAGCTGACCATCAGTCACCTTACCTGGGCAAGTCTGATGGACTTATTTTTAGCTTTGACTCCTAGCATTCTAGCCACTGAGATATTCACTATTGTATATTCTTTCAATGGTGATGCTTCCACTTTAACATGTGGGTTCGAGGGGTTAGGGTATCTTTTCACTTGTCCGCTAAATTTCTCTCTAATCTTTTTGGCGTGCCCATGGATGGCACCACAATGTCTATAGACAAAGCAAAAAAATATGACCAAGTTATAAAAGAGTTGGAGGAGTAGTTAGGTATGCCTAGGGGTTGCAAGGGTTTTGCTATGCGAGAAAACACCTGGTCAATGGAAATGAACTTTCTATATCCTCTTTTCTGAGCACGGGAATTTCCAAAATCTCTCTCTCAAGGGAGAAAAATTGGGATCGAGACCACCTATGTAATACGTGCATTTTAGAGATAGGAAGGCATTACAACTGGGTGCAGTTTCTTGTATCTAGTCTTTGTGGGGAGGTCATCAGGTTACACTCCAACGTCCACGCTAAATCTCATTTTACCTTTGCTTTCTTCGTGGGATATTTACGTAGGTTCGCCAAGTTCCTAGTGGTTCATGATGATAACTGCTATGTTTTGAGGGACCGTTTGCAATTATCTCTTCCTTGGAATCACCACCTATTTAGCACCACTAAATCCTAGGATCCACCAGAAGGCATTGAGGAGTTGGTATCAGTCACTAGTGGAGGTGCAACTAGCCATTCCTATCATTCTCATGATAGTTTGGGAATGGAACCACCTGGGCTATGGATGTCTATGAAAAGGGCTGAATGTTTGATTGGCAAGGTCGTTGGGAAGTCCAAGATGAAAGTGAAGAGGAAGGAATGCCCAAGGGAGCTTGCTCTGGATGCGATACTACCAAGGGTAAAGAAGATTCGTTTTGTATTGCCAATAGAATGTAAGTATTTTTTTTATTGTTATAAATTATTTGTTATTTTTTTTATCTATGTGTTATATGTACTATGTTATGCTAACTCTAAGATTCTAGAATCATCCGAGGAAAGTATTGAGAGGGAGAGATAGAATTTGGCCCCGATGATCGATCCTAAAGTGATTGTCACAAGGACAGAAGAAGAAGAGAAGGAGAGAGAAGAAACGATTAAAGAACCTCTTGCCTTGCAAGAGGAGAATGTGATAGACGTCATGGAGATGAGGCTTGTAGAGGCTTTGGATGCACTCAGGAAACCCAGTGATGAAAGGGATATTCTTGATGGATTCTTCAATGGATCTTTGCAACTTGGTGATCCATCCCATCCAAACGGCAAGGGGATTTTCATTATATTCCTTTCAACATAATCTATATCTTTGTACTCTTTAATTTTCATGCATTATTCTTAATCATTTTGATTGTTTTGGCACTAGAGGTAAATGCTGAGACTTCTAAGGCACACACATCTCAGGTAGAGGCATTAGGACCACAGGTTCTAATCGATGCAACCCCTCTTCTTGTCCTACATCAACCGACCAGCTAAGACCATGGCCTGAGATGCCCAGTAAGATAGACTTTGTTAAAGGAATTTTTGATGATGTTGTTGTTCACCTACAAGAAGTTCATCTAGAACTAGGTATGTGTATATCATGCATTGCACTTAGTATCTAGGTTCATTGTTGATTATAGGTGATTTATATGTGTGGTGCTTATACCCACAAGTGCCAAGCTTCAGTGGGATCCCTCTGAAGCTACTCACATTGATGCTCTCCCTGAATTACCAAAGAATGTTGAGAAAGTCCCAGGGAATGTGTATGATGTAGTTTTTGGTTGCATCGTATAGAACGCCAAGTCTCTTTAGACTTGTAGGCGTTCAGCTGAGTACTTATGGGACGAGGTGCATTCATTGAAATGAGCATTGGAAAAGTAGAGAGAGAAGAATGGGGATCTCCAATCTCATTACAATTTTTTTGCTGCACTTCTAAAATCACTTACGCACATTATTGAATAGTTTTGAACAGTAAGGTGCAAGCCACACGGGACTTAGCAAAATAGAGGGCATAGATAGATTTGTTGAACAGGAAATGTCAGGATTGGAAATCCTTTGCTGCCAAAGTACAAAAATGGGGCCAAGACCAAAAGGACCACAAGCATCAGTACAAGAAATTGAAGGAGGAGTCAATTGAACATCACCGGATGGAGATGTTCATTGATGGGTTAGGTTTGCAGTCTACTTATGAAAGGTTTGTTGAGTGTACCGAGGTGGAGGGATCTCCTAAGAGAACAATTACCACTACCTCTAGGAAGGCTACGACAGGTGTGTTCTCTCTTTAGCACCCTACTTGGACCCCGATGGACCATGGAAAAACACTCGTTAGCATTAATCTTGGCTTGGAAGAGGATTTGGCAAATGTGCTCGAGAGTGAGATTCTACGAAATTTGGTGACCAACTTGGGGCCTTCCTCACTTGTGAGTGTTTTATTGTGGCATTCATTTTTGTATGGTTTTGTTGTTTTCATTGTTAATGTTATTGTTTTTATCAGTTTTTCATTTATAATTTTCTTTACTACTCTTACCTATTTTCTCTAGTTTTATGTTTTCTGTTATAGGGACATGTTAATGACGGAGCTGGCCAGTGGGGCAAGAGTGGATGACGAAGATGATCTTGGGGAACAACCGCCTTTATGAGCTTATTATTAATCAAATTTTAGCTACTAAATGTTTTTGACATCTTTTTTGATTTTTGATGGAAATGTATGGTTGACAAATGTAATAACATGGACCTAGTTATGGCATAACATGTTGGAATTTTAATACCATATTGACTCATCGCTATATATATATATATATATATATATATATTTAATTTTCTCTTTTTATTTTCTTTTTCAAGTATTATAGTGAACATATGCATGTAACTAACTATAAAAATGGAGGAACAAATTATGAATCAATACTTGTAAAATAGGAAAGTAACATTGAAGTCAAAAATTAAGGTTGTAACTTGTATTCATTTGAATGAGAATTTGACAAAATATAGTGAATGTTTGTAAATTTGTAACGTACTGAATCCTAGTTTAAAGCCATTTCGGGCTGTTCACACCAATTTAGAGTCATGATGGACTATTGCCTCTGTTGCTAAGGAAAGAAAGATTACCAGTTTTAGGCCATAGTGGGCCAAAAGCAATAATAGTTTTAGAAAGCTTTTTAAAAGGAACCATCCATTTCTAACCGTGGCTAGTTTAATGTCATTGTGGACATTCGTTGGTAGTTTAACGTCGTACTAGATGATTGGTAATTTAATGTCATTTCGGACATTTGCTGGTTTTTTTCTAGTTGTTGAGTTGGCATTTGATCTTTTGTAGCTTAACGTGTGGGGTTGGACACGTGGGTATGATTTTATACTCACCCTCCCCTTCATCAATAATGTCAAAGGGTAGTTCCGACCAGGAAACATCAGTAGGAATGGCTTCTATGTTTGCATCTTCTTATGTTTCTTCAATCTTGGTAGGGTTGTGAGTTAACGTTGGGTTCGTGTCTTGATGTATGTTCACAGTTTCTTGCTTAGGCTCAACAAACTCAATTTTCGACTCTAGGCTTACCTCAAGGTGTGAGGACGTGATTTGCATAGTCGTATCTCCATGTATGATGATCTCACCACCCTCGTAAGGTAGGTGGATCTCTTGATGGATTGGTGAGGATATAGCTTTAAGTTGGGCTAGCCAGGGACATCCTAGAATAAGATTGAACCTTGTCATTTCATCAATGACTATGAATTCAGCTGATGTGTGGAATTGGTCCTCGACTATGAAATCTAAGGTAACCATACCTTCGACCCCAACGGGTGAACCACTAAACAATTTTAGGAAAGAATTTTTCGTGGGTTGTATTTGTTCAGTAACTCCCATCTTTTCAATGATAGCAAAAGGTATTACATTTGTGGTCACACCATCATCAACATGCATGCTATGTATCTTGAAATAATTAACTTGTATCATTATGAACATACGGGCTATGGTGACTTCTCCTATTTTCTCATCTAGCTTAATGTCCTTAGCACGGAAATC
This sequence comes from Gnetum montanum, assembly GCA_015680685.1. Taxonomy (NCBI): domain Eukaryota; kingdom Viridiplantae; phylum Streptophyta; class Gnetopsida; order Gnetales; family Gnetaceae; genus Gnetum; species Gnetum montanum. Next base: position 1,218,487 of record MNCI01010443.1, read on the forward strand.
TAGGGATGTGGCCTTTGATTACTGAAGTTGTGGGGACAATACTACATAAATAGATGGTTCATCTGTAGGAAGGTCCTCACTAACAAGGATAGAGGTCAACATCCGTACAAGAACTTCTCGATGTACTGATGAAGTCATTACTAGGTCATACAGACTTAAAGAATTATTCTTTTATTTTAAGGCTTGTGTGACCTAGGTTAATGCGCTTGCTAGGTCTTTACCGTTTGGAAAAATTTTATCAATGGAGACTTGTTCCATTTAACCCATCATTTTTATTTCTCATGGAGGAAACTTTATGTTAGTTACTAAGGATGCTAGTTTTGGGACACAACCCATGACATTATCCTTGTCTTGATGACTTGTACTAGGCTCATAAACAGATTGACTCATAGGAACAACGTTTAGTGGTGTAGGCATTGGTGGTCCTAATTTGTGCTAACAGTTTTCTCTTTCAAATTGTTCTCTTATTAACTTATCAGCAAGACATTCCCATAGAGGTTGCGAGGGAGTGGAGGCGGGTTGTGTGCTAGGATGTTTTGGCATCCAGATCACAAAGGGGATGGGTCGGTTTGCAGAAGGTATGGTCATCGTGGCAATGAAAGGTGGTACACAAATAATGAATGGTTTTTGTGGTGTAGGGGATATGCATATGGTGAAAGGGGTTGGAGAAGATGTTGGGGTAGGTGTGTTTTCTAAAGGTCTATGAATCACAAAAGGTTTTCATGGGACATCTTGTCTATTCTCCACATGGATGGTATTAATCACATATGGTGCTTCACTAGCATTGAGAGGATCTCTGTAGAATCCCATGGGCTAGTTTTAAGGTCTTATTGGGTTTGCCTCATCAAATACTACTTCACCCCTATCAATCATGTGTTGTATATCTTGTTTCAAGGTGAAAAAGTAATTAGTTCCATGACCAGATCATTGGTGATACTCGCAAAACCTATCTAACCTAAAACCCCTTGGAATAGGTGATTCATTAGGTGTTGCTAGGGCTAGGCTTTTGGCCAGCTCACAGAATCTATCATGTTTTCGAGATGCCGTAGGAGATATTTATTTATGTTTAATCAGCCTGACCTTTAGAAGTTGATCAAGAAATTATGAAGGTTTCATGGCCAATGGTGTGTATTAAGCAGGGTCTTTTCTTTCGAATGTACAGGCGTGATCCATGTTGGTCTTCCTATTTGAGGAAGCTTTAGGTGCAGGCGTAGGTGTATTTTTTTCATAGTTGTTTGAGACAACAGGTTGCTTTCCTTTTTGTCCTAGATGGCTAGGTGGAGTTGTCTGGGCCACTACTACTACCGTAATTTTGGATTTATCTTTCCTTGTATGTTGGCTCCTAAAGGTTGAGTAGGCTAGATCATTGCTTGTTTGTGCAGCCTCTTCTATATCTTTAATTTGGACAAATACCTGGCTCAAGGTATGTGGTTTTAAATAGTAAAGTTTCGATTTAATAAATTCATTTGTGGTTGTCTTAAGGATGGTAAGTAGATACGTTTCAGGAATGGGATCGTGAAGTTCATTTAAGGCTACACTCCACCTTTGGATAAATTTCTACGCTGGCTCTAATGGCACTTGTTTAATTTGGATCAAGTTATCTAACATGACTTTAGGTTTCATATTATGTTTGAAATGGGTGACAAATTGATGTAATAAGTCGTCCAGAGAAGATATAGAGCTACGAGGTAAGGCTCGGTACCAGTCTAAAGCTTTTCCAGTTAAGGACATAGCAAACACACACAAAATTACATGAGGCCATGCCTGAAGTAATAGACATTCTGTTTGAAATGTAATTCTTGGGTGGTGAAACACCATAAAATTTTTGAAGCCTCGACTGATCGGCAAAATCTAGAGACCCAAGCAGGAAGTCGCGACAAGGTGTAGCACAGTACAGATGAACTTCAGGAGATAGAACGAAACAATAGGTGCACGGCGGCAAGACTTCCACTTTGTGAATTTTCTATCTTTCAAAATCTCAACATTTAACATATTACGCTACATTACGCAACATAGTGTAACGCCGCGTTGTGCAGCGTAATATCAAAGACAGTCTACCACGGCATCAAAAAATGGCTAACGGGGACCATTACAATGTGTTACACAGTGCAGCGTAATAAAACTCCGAAGGGGATTGATCAAAAATAGAAGAAGCGCGACAAAAATACTTCAATTTTTGTATTTTTATTATTTTACGTTGAATTACGCTTTGATGCGTAATTTAGTGTAATGCAGCGTAATTCAAGTAATGACAAGCACAAATCAGACATCAGTAGTTCATAAGCCACAATACGCTCTCTAGCGTATTACAGCGTAATCAAAGGATAGTCTGTTGCCAAAGCCTGCACGAGGGTAGTTTACGACGTGCTACGTAGCATAGCACCGCAAGCTTCAATGACAACACATTGAGTCAACGACATTTTATGAGTTTAGGACACACGTCACTTAAACTGCATTTTTTTCCTGACCCTAACCTTATAAATGCTCCAGTTGACGAAGATCAAAGGGTTGGAAAATTTTTTCTTCAAGGTTGGCAAAAGAGCAAAAGAGAATCAGTGATCGTGAGAACATCGGAGGTGATTGGCAAAAATTCTTGATCAAAAACAATTAGCTACTGGATATTCCCCCCTGGGTCTGACTTCCTTGCACCCAGATTGGCTAGATCAAGGTAGATTGATCCTTGCTTGTTTCATCTTTAGATAACTTTCTTATTACTGGCATGTGCTTCATCCAAATCAAAGCCTGCCTGAAATCATTGTATCAAACATATTTTTTTTCATAAATTAAATCCCAAATCTTGTAATCGTATTCCCTACAAAATCTGATCCTTTGCATCCTAGTTATATGGATTTGGAAATCTCATCTAAATTGTTTGCATTGTTTTCAATTGCTTTCAGGGTTAACGATATTACATCGTCTTATAAAGAATCTTCATTTTACCATCAAATTATTACCAAAATTTTACTGATTAAATAAGTTCCTGTCTGATTGACAAGACCATTCAAGGCACCTCGGATTCATTTTTCTCTCTATCATGGTCCTCGCATGGATCAGTGGTTAGAACTGTGTACATGGACTTTCATTTGGTATTTCCAGCGACTAATGTTTTTTGTTGTTATAGTTTTCTGGCGCTAGAAGGAGGGCCTTCATATCCAATCCATATTTTATGGGTAGTCTTGTAAGCTGTCTACACCCATTGTCAATCAATCTAAACATAATACCTTCGAGGTTGTTTACGAAATTGTGTGGTGCAGATCGATTGCTTCGATGATTCCTTTGGAGTCCTATAAGATAAAAATCCCCAATTATTATCTTAGTTTGCCTTTGTCCTTCCAATCTCTTCTTTTATCATCATTATCTCTAAATCATGTAAAAAATGACTACATCAACTATTGTCGTCGACACCACTAGCCTTGAGAACCCTTAGACCATGCAAGTCATGCCTCCCATGGTCAAGCAACCACTCAGTCCAGTGCGACCACACCGCTCCCTCAGGCTACAAAACAAGGAGCCTAAGGGATAGGCTCAGCGCAGGGAAAGCTACAATTTCCTCTATGCTAAGTTAGCGGCAAACCTTCCTATGTATCCACAAGAACTAGAGGAAAAACGAGAGTACGAGTTCATGTACTACAACGGGAAGGAACTCATTCCTATGCCTAGCACTTTCATACCCTTGACAAATTAACAGAGGTGGATCCTAGATCAAATGTTGATGGCAAAGACATCTCCAGAACAACTAAAGGTCTTGTTCCATGATGAAATGCTTCATGACGGACAAGACGATCTAGAATCTCACTCTGAGGGAGGCAGTCATGCCGATTTCACCATGGCCCCTCCCTCCACAACGTCTCGTGTAAATCTATTGTTCATGGTCACCACACCTTTGACATTATCTAACATCGATCGAGTCCTGCATTCATCGCGTTTACATTTTCTCTATCTGACTATCTTCCCAGGTGATAGTCCATCATAGGTCATTCCTCAGCAGGCGCGATTACCTAACTCACCTCATCGTGTGCCTACGCCTATGTCAAGGCATGTGCATGCGATACCTACAACGCCGACTACGCTCCCCATTCACCCGACAGGGCCTACCACCACAGCATGGTGGGCTCCCAACATGTCTCTTGTTGCGCATCCTACGCAAATGCACCACCATCCCCACCTTCAAGGCCACATCCCGCAAGTACTAAACCCAGTTGCAGGACTACTGCCCATGCCCCCAACTACACAAATAGTGTACCCAATAGCGCAACCGATGGTGGTTCCCCCATCTGCAAAAACCACCGGATGGTGGATGCTGTAAGAAACACTGCCTGCAAGGACTATTCTAATAGCACTGACCATCAACCAAGTTGTTGCCTCTGTGCTGTCCAGCTCATCCAGACCCTTACAGAAGAGGTCAAGCATCTCAAGGATACTAGCTCTAACATGGTACAAGTCATGGATTTCTACCATGATGATCCTATTAGCCCAGCAGTCCCAGTCTTGTCGTTGCCACCCAGGATTCCCCTTCCCCATTTCACAAAATACAATGGAGAAGGTGATCCTAATGCCCACCTCATCATTTTCAGGTCAGAGTCATTACTGCTACAACAATGGCCGCATACTATAATTCATGTCTTTGCTATGTCCTTAACAAGTAAAGCTTTGGACTGGTATCGAGCACTTCCACGTGCTTCCATCTCAACCTTGGAAGAGTTGTTAACCCAATTTGTGACTCATTTCAAATACAAACTTAAGCCATAAGTCACATTGGACTAGCTCATGGGAGTTAAAGAAGACCCACTCGAGTCAGTCCAAAAGTTTATACAATGTTGGAGTGCTACCTTGAACGAGATTCGCGAACCCATCGCGGAGGCCCATCTATTGGCAATCTTCAAGGGAGCGGTCAACGACTTTATCAAGTCTAAGCTGTATTACCTCGCTCCCCGTTCTCTCAGCCAAGCCTTTGCTCAGATGAAGAGCATCCAGGACACGGTAGAGGCTAGTAAATATTCAGCGTATGTGGCATACAAAAATGCTCATAGCAAGGGTAAGGACAAAGGAAAAGCCATGACGACTACAGTTGCAGCGGTTGCTGAAGGGGCCAAGAAAAAGAACAACAATAGTAAGAAAACTACTGTGGAGCCAGCTGAGCCAACAACTAGCTCAGGTGGCACCAATCAAGAAGCTCCTTCTACCCTTGAAACACCCCCACAGCTGAGCTCAAAACTTGAGCGTAAGGACCACTCAAATTACGCAACTCTACCTATGAAGCCTTTAGAACTTCTAAAGTAATTATCGGGAACTGGTCACATCTGACACAAGGTGGTGTCTGAGGAGGCCCTGAAATGTCACAGGCACCATTGTGAATTACTCAAGAACCCCTCCTTGGCACAACCTAATGAACTGCCTATTCCAAAGAACTTTAGGCTAGACTGATTCTGCGACTATCATCAATTGTGCAATGATGACACGAATTACTTCTAGGCGTTGAAAGATGACATTCAATGCATGATCGATCAAGGTGACCTGATCTTGGATAGTAGTAGTCTAGCTCGCCTGAAAAATTAAGCCTTGCATGTGTACCAAGACCCATTAAATGCAAATAATGCAGGGTATACAATTAATGTGGTAGGAGCAGAGGGCGATAATCAGGCACAGCCGAAACAACCTTTCGTGCTACGAACGTGTCCTCTTTCTCCCCAATCTAAGGATTCAATACCATCAACAAGTGGTGCTCCATGATAACCTTTTATCCTTCGAGCCCCTTCTCAGACAAATTCTCGACAACCCACTATCAGTAAAGCCATGGCCCAGCCCGTGCCTACACCTAAGGCCCCCTTCATCATCAGGGTGCCAAAACCATCGACAACCCTTTCTACACAAGAGCAAACCTCCAAGTCAAACTCCCGATCCCAATTTAATGAAAAGGGAGAAAGAGGTATGACAACTGGTACGGCCAAGGATTGTCTTACGTTGGGGTTTCCCAAGCCTAAACCCCTCACCTTTGTACCCTTGGTCCCATTTTCTAATGATGGTGAAGTTACACAAATGCAACCATCTACTCTTAGCAGAAATAAGCATAGCCCTTGACTAAATATCACTCCTCCCTAAGAAATTCATCTCCTAGGGCGAATGGAAGAGGAAAAGGGTGATAAGCAGCCATATCATGGGCGGGATCTCTTCGATGCCTTTACGCAAGTCAAACAGGCTCTAAAACAAAAAAATATGACTTTGAGCCTTTATGACTTACTCATGACATCACAGAAGCATCTTGAGGCCATGGTTCGCATGCTAACGTCTATACCTATGGACGAAGGCCTGCCTACGAATGAAGAAGCGATTCATTCCATTACGCTTCCTCTTGCGGCTAAGAAACTAGGGCCTTCCTCGTTGACCTTTTGTGACGAATCTATTAAGGGTGACCCAGAAAAGGGTCATGTGACAACGGTGCCCATGTTCATCATCATTTAGGTTGGTCAACACTGAATTCAGAGGGTACATGTGGATGATGGGGCGGCCGCTAATGTCATCCCCTACCCCATAGTGGATAAGCTAGGTTTGATCGATCAGATCAGTCCTATCACCACATTGTGTTTAAAGTCGTTCAACAAGGCACGAGTGCAAGTCAAAGTTACTATGCACATCAACTTCATGGCGAGGAAGCAATTCCCCATAGACGTAAGCTTCATTATTATCGAAGAGATGCCTGGCTTCAACTTGATCCTGGGGAGGTCTTGGTTGACCCAACTAAGAGCAATTTCATCACCTATACATCAGGAGATCCATCTTCCCTATGCAGGAGGAGAGGTGGTTATCTATGGTGATGAAATAACCCCTTAAGCTATTAATAACATAGAAAAGGAGCAAGGGTCGAAAATCAAAATGTTTGAAGATCAATCTCATGTCTGAATACTCGAACAAGTAGAAATAGTGGCTGATAATAGCCTAACTTGGGTCGAGCTACCATTCCTAGAAGAGGAGTGTGATGCAAAGGAAAAGGGTGGTAAATCCCCTCGTCTTTACACGTCACCAAAAATAAAAGCTTTCAAGAAACAATTACAAGGCTAACTAGTAAACCGGGTCATCTAATTACCATATAGTTTACACATGTTTTATTTCATCATGCTATCCCACCTTCGCATCCACCATCTATGCTCATTTTACGCTTTGGCTTATTTTTACGCTTCCACCAGCTATTCTCATTTACTCTTATGTTTTTACACCCCTACTAGTTATCTTTGTCACTCTTAACTTTATCTAAAATTAATCACGTGTGCTACCCATGGCCCAAAATGGCCTAAAACTATGCACGGCTCGAAATGGCCTAAAACCATGCACTGCCCGAAATGGCCTAAAACCATGCACTGCCCAAAATGGCCTAAAACTATGCATGGACCGAAATGGCCTAAAACTATGCATGGCCCAAAATGGCCTAAAACTATATGCGGCCCGAAATGGCCTAAAACTATACGTGGCCCGAAATGGCCTAAAACTATACACGACCCGGAATGGCCTAAAACTATCAAAAGGTCCAAAATGACCTTAAACTAATCAAAGGCTACCAAGGCTTAAAATTGGCTACTTAGTCACATTTACGCTATCCCTTCACCACATACACATGGCCCGGAATGGCCTAAAACTACCCATGGCCTGCAATGGCCTTTTAAATAGTAGATTACGCTTGAACTGGTCAAAAGCCTGAAATGGCCCAAGACTAGTTGCCTTATTTACACTTTTCACCCGATTTATCCGGTAGCCTGCAATGACTTTAAACTAGTAACTTCATTTACGCTATACGCCTAAACTATCTTCCATTTCTCATAACATCAAAACCTACTAATTTACACTTTGCATAAAGCGAGAACAGTAACAACAAAAGAACATTAACTTAGACCAAATTTGCATTAAAATGTCAAAAAATAAATATTTTGTCTTTCTCATCATAAAAATAAGAAAAACAGACTGTGGCCAATACAACCACGTTATGCATCTCCTCTTTCCCCATTGTCACTTGTGTCCCTTAGCTCAATCTCTACCCCAAGAAAATTGTACTCATAAGGGCCACCTCTTTTAGGTAGCATGTCTTCATGAAGGTGGCCCTCCCTCTCAGGCTCTTCTGTATGAAGCTCTTTGCCATCGCGTTGACCACCATCATTAAGCTCTGTCCCTTGCGAACCCCCTTCGTAAGGATCATCATCCACGTTACGCTCGCCTCGCTGAGGAACCTCCTCAGATCGTTCCTGTAGTCATACATAACACGTATACTGACATCATGATCAAAACTAGGTATGAAAAAAGGCATAATAAAATAAACACTCACCTATGATGGCCCTGCATTAGTCACAAATGGAATTTGTTCTAAGCCAATCCACAGACGTTGCATAATCTCATCCTCGGTAAGCTCAAACCAAACCCCATCTCCTAGATTAGTTTCTTCCCTTTTTCTACAAGAGTCCAACGAGGCAGTTCAGGGAAGAAGGAAGGAATGGTTGCCTCTCCTCCAGGAAGAGTCATTTCCCTTTCTGGAGAGGTGCTCACCATGACTTGCTCCTGGAACTTTTCAAATGCACTGGAAGCACCAATAATGTCAAGGAATAGTCGAAGAGACTGAGCCTCAACGGTAGAGTCCCTCTACTACTGACGGTAGGTAGCACAGTCCCACTTATAGACATGTTTATGATCTTTTTGCACCTGCCCCCATTCTTGCACACTTGTGCTATAGTCCTTCCAGTCTTGATTCTTTTGAGCTAGGAGATCTATTTGCATCTGCTGCTCAACCAGTTCACGGCTAGTCTGGACGCTGTTTCAGACGACCATCCAATAATGGACGTAGTCCACAACAACCATCTGCCAGTCCTCGTTTCCTGTCCCTTGAGCCTGCAGGAATTCATTCTGAGACCTCAAGTCCCCCACTTCATCACCTAGAGCTGCTCTCTCTTTCTCCGACCTTTGCAATCTTTTCGAAAGATCCTCATTTATGCTCTGGCATTCCCACAAGGAGCAAGTTGAACGTACCGCACATTTATGCATTTCATCATAAATGCTACGCGGCATGACGGTCTCTTCCGAGGAGGGTTCGGTGGTGTCTAGATCAATAGGCTCCGACGGATCCCACCTGAGTTGAGCTCCTAATAACATAGCATGGTGATTAGACATAATTAGATAACACAATACCACAATGGAACAAATTCTACATAATGATCATGATGTACTTACTTCAGGGTCGATTTACTCCAAGCGGCCAATCATGTCTTGAACAACCCCCTCCATAAAGGTGAATTTATTAGGAAATTAGCTCCAAGATCGAGTTGCCACCGTTGACATGTGTACATCATGGTCGCCTATTATGTAGAACAAGTTCCATATGAAGACATAATTGAAACATTACCATGACCAATATAACCTTTAGAAGAAATTTCCTAGAGTCGAGTATGCTAGGAAAGTTAGCCTAACATAGTTACAAATCATTTACCTCTTCTTGTCTGAGCCAAAGGAACTTCGACATCTTCCACAGTTGCTCCCTTCTCACGTGTAGGAATCTGTGTGCTACTCACTTGATTGATTGCTGCGGCCTCTTCTTCCAAGGCCGAGGTCTCCTCCTCACATCGTAAAACCATAGCCCCCATTTTAGGGGTTAACCTTTCTACAACCCTCTCCTTCGCTGTCATATAATGTTTCCAGTTAACATGAAATTCTGCTCTAGTTCAATAAATTGTGACATAAAAGTATCTANATCTATTTGCATCTGCTGCTCAACCAGTTCACGGCTAGTCTGGACGCTGTTTCAGACGACCATCCAATAATGGACGTAGTCCACAACAACCATCTGCCAGTCCTCGTTTCCTGTCCCTTGAGCCTGCAGGAATTCATTCTGAGACCTCAAGTCCCCCACTTCATCACCTAGAGCTGCTCTCTCTTTCTCCGACCTTTGCAATCTTTTCGAAAGATCCTCATTTATGCTCTGGCATTCCCACAAGGAGCAAGTTGAACGTACCGCACATTTATGCATTTCATCATAAATGCTACGCGGCATGACGGTCTCTTCCGAGGAGGGTTCGGTGGTGTCTAGATCAATAGGCTCCGACGGATCCCACCTGAGTTGAGCTCCTAATAACATAGCATGGTGATTAGACATAATTAGATAACACAATACCACAATGGAACAAATTCTACATAATGATCATGATGTACTTACTTCAGGGTCGATTTACTCCAAGCGGCCAATCATGTCTTGAACAACCCCCTCCATAAAGGTGAATTTATTAGGAAATTAGCTCCAAGATCGAGTTGCCACCGTTGACATGTGTACATCATGGTCGCCTATTATGTAGAACAAGTTCCATATGAAGATATAATTGAAACATTACCATGACCAATATAACCTTTAGAAGAAATTTCCTAGAGTCGAGTATGCTAGGAAAGTTAGCCTAACATAGTTACAAATCATTTACCTCTTCTTGTCTGAGCCAAAGGAACTTCGACATCTTCCACAGTTGCTCCCTTCTCACGTGTAGGAATCTGTGTGCTACTCACTTGATTGATTGCTGCGGCCTCTTCTTCCAAGGCCGAGGTCTCCTCCTCACATCGTAAAACCATAGCCCCCATTTTAGGGGTTAACCTTTCTACAACCCTCTCCTTCGCTGTCATATAATGTTTCCAGTTAACATGAAATTCTGCTCTAGTTCAATAAATTGTGACATAAAAGTATCTATATGCAACATGGATGTAACCATTAGCACATTTCTTTGCTTACCTGCTGGAGGATTACTCCTCTGAAATTTGACCTGCATCTTCTACCTTGCACTACTTGTTGGCTCGGCGGACTCCTCGGTCAAACGAGGCTTCTTCCGAGGCATTGATAGGTCCACTATCTCAGCCTCCAGGTGCTTCCCCCTTGACGCATCGCTAGTATAGGAAGGGAGTGCCCCACCCACGCTGTCTAGACCCCCCATTCGAGGTGCCTCCATGTCCCTAGTTGTTACAAATAACGACTCCCCAATCCCCTCAAGAGGGTCCTGTGACCAGACGGTGCTGAAAATATGGGAAATCCATGGTTTAGAAATCTAGTCACGGTCCTACTACATCCAGACTCCATCCCATTGAACAACTAGAAACTCAGCAAAGCACAGGAAGAAAGCTATGAAAAAGGAAAAATGCACATTGAAACGGGACTCAAGCTTCTTGTGAAGCTTGACCATTTCAATGTGCAGGCCTTCGACAAAATAGCTGGCCCAATTGAATCACGTCACCTCCTCCATGACCTCTTTCATAATGCGAGCTTGTTCTATAGTGAGGAATCTCCCTTGGGAGAGTGTCTTGGGGAAGGTCCAAGCTCGGAACAGGGGGTAAATGGTGTGGGCCACTGCCAACTCAATCCCATCAGCAAGAATGCCTTTGGCCTTTTTCTTAACCCCTAGCCACTCCTCTATCCCTTCCTGGAATTTGGTGCACCTTTTCAAATTTTTCTTTATAGGAAAACCATCGAAGGGGACCCCAAAGAGATCAGCAAATAGCTAAGCGTCGATGTCAAAATTTCTGCGCATGTTACGCACGCGTGCGCAGAGATGCTTGGCTTCTTCACTGAAGGAGTTGAATAGGGTCAACATTTTGCCCGCGGTAACATCAGGGGTTATGGCCAAGAATAGGTCCATTAGCCCAGCCTCCCAAATGTTATTGGTCAAAACAGTAGGGGCCGCTCTATGGCCGAGCCAGCATTGTGCCTCCTTTATGTCACCGTAGTGGAAAAATATATTGCTCGTGTCGCGACTGGAGGCCATGATCATGATTTCCCATGATTCCCTAACTGCATACATAAAATAATAGCTAAGTTGAGATTGAAAAAAAATAAAATAAGACAACTTCACACATCATCGCTAACTAATAACATTGACACAATTCATCTTCGTAACAAAGTTTACCAGGTTCGAATGGCAAAGGAAATGAAGGGATTCTCCTTCGCACGTCGGTCACAGTGAGGGGAGGATCTAAGGTCCATTCCTTATCCGGCCATGCAAAATTTTTATATCTAGCAAAGAAGTTGGCATAGCAGGTCGAGTATTCTGGAATTTCAAATGCTAGTTGTTCCATGACAGCGGCCCGTACATTGCTAATAGCAGTAAATTCACTAATAGCCCTTTCGGTCAATGACAAGGTATCATTATCTCCCATGAGATCACTATCATTGATAAAGAACCTACATCATAGAAAATGGAAAAATTCTTTATGCTCAACGTAGATCCAGACAATAGTTAGCACGTTGACACACATTAAAATGACAAAAATTTAGATTCTTACCCGCCAGCGTAATACACAGTACTAGGGGGATTCTAGAAATAGGTTGTGAGGTGACGAGCCATGAACAGAGTATTGTAGGAATGATAGCAGTTGAATCTCGGCACCTCCCAGATCCAACTCGAATGCCTCAGACCTTTGGTGCTTTTTTCACGGTCTTGCATGCACTCAATCTCAATCCTACCGTTCGTCAGGAACCCCAAGACACCCTATGTCGAACCGACCAATAACATCTCCAAAATAGTGGCAGCTACATTTCCTAGTAGATGCGACTAGACGATTACACTATAGTTATGAAGTAAAAACTATAGGAACTCCTGCACGCCTCTTCGGAACCATACCGCCTCCTCCTTTATAAGAGAATGAGGGGGAGGAACATTGGCTACGAGAACATGCATGCAGCATAGAACGCCCACAATGTCTAAAATGATTAGGACGGGCTTTAACATGATACTGTACAATGAAAACATGCTTCCATTAGATAAAGCATTTGAACATAAACATTCATCACGCTATAATAGGATTCGCTTGATTCCCATAAAATTGCAGATTTCACTAGAAACGCATGGCCAGAATCGCCCAAACCCTTGCAACAGCTCAAGGTCTATCTCTAACAACGGCGATGAAGGCAACGCTGTGTATTATTCCAGCGTAACATGCAACTATTACAGGAATAAAGGAAAGGAAAAAAAACCATGATTATACTACTTACAACATATAATACCGAGGTCTTTCGATTATACACAACGTTTGTCCAGTATTATCCAACATTACCTAAACCCTTGTAACAACATAAGGTTCGTCTCCAACAGCAAAGATGAAGGTAATACCGCAAACCACAATAGCTCAGCCCGCGTAAACAGATATTAACGTTCAACGTAACATATATATTTGGGAAAACAATACATGACTATGATGCTACAACAAATATGACAATAGTGCAAAAGGACGAACAACCACTTACCGATTAAGTGGAGTAGCTTCCCATGCCTTGACTCTGGCCAGCAAAGCCCGTTGCAAACTCTCCTACACTTCATCAATCTTGGCTAGTTTAGTTTTCTTTCCTTTAACCTTTGGTGCCATGGCTGCAATCAAATAACTTTTCGTAAATCTCCTATTTACGCCTTGCTTCTGCTCCTCTTCTACTATGGCCAAAATCCAAATTCGCAATATCTATCACCCGTCTTGAGTATGAACCATCGGTTTATAAACAAAACATTTGAAACTAATTTTTCTTTCTGTTCGATCGATGCAGAACTTTTCTGAAATGTTGATGTTAGTATGACATGAAACGTAAAGATCGGGGCATTAATTTCGTTGATATTGTGTAGATTGCGGTCCGAAATGACCTTAAACTAATACATTTATCATCTCGTAATCTAGTCGCATTAACTACGATTTGTATAGAAATTCAAATTTCACAACACGCTAGACATGTCACATTACATGTTTCATTTTATTTCATATGCCAGCATCTAGGAAGCTGAGCTCGTTATTATCTTATTGTAACGGTCCACTAAGACCTTAAACTAGAAGCCTCTTTAATGCTAGAAAGACAAAAACAAACTCTTATCGCTCAACCGATTAGCAGAAAAACAATGTAACTTCCTTTTTTGATGTTTTTAAAGGGTGATTCGCAAATGGATGCAGCTTTATCTACACCATTAGCCTTAACAAGCCCATACGGGGAGACCATTAGACAGTCTAACTACATGCTGATAGAAACAGAACCTACCCCTTGTGACGCAACCATAGCAACGTCAGAAATGTCCCCATATTGGCCAGAACATTTGGCTTGAACTCTAGACCTAGAGGTTGGTGATGTGACCGAGGATCCTCTCGAAGAGGTCCCTATGGTTACGCACAAAGGCGAGAATAAAACTCTTAGGGTTAGTTCCCTTTTAGACGAACAAACACAAAGTGGGATAACGCGAGTGCTCTAAAACAACGTTGTTGTATTTGCATGGTCATATGAATACATGTCGGGATTAGACTCGAGATTAATATAGCATAACATAATTTTTGACCCATGCATCAAACCAATTAGATAGAAGGAATGCAAGATTAAGTCAAAAATTATGCTAGCAGTGCATAATGAAATCACCAAGTTGTATCAGGCTAGTTTCATTCGCGTAGTCGATTACTCAGACTGGGTGTCCAACATCGTAGTTGTCTCTAAGAAAAAATGAGGTATATGCATCTACATAGAATTCCAGGATCTGAACAAACCTACAATTAAGGATAATTTCCCGTTACCTAGTATCAACTAACTGATCGACATAATAGCTGGTCATGCGCTTCTATCCTTCATGGATGGTTTCTCAGTTATAATCAAATTCGCATCAACCGAGAGCATCAATTGACCACAACATTCATGACACCCTGGGGGACCTTCTGTTACACTATGATGTCTTTCGGGCTAAAAAACGTCAGGGCAACGTCTCAATAGGCCATGACATACATCTTTAGCGACTACCTTTTAGCGAGATTGAACGACTACATAGATGACATAGTTGTCAAGTCTATAAAGTCTAAAGATCATTCAAAGGACCTAGAGTTAGTCCTTAAATGATGCCTTAAGCATGACTTGTAGCTTAACCTAAAGAAATATGTATTCAAAGTCAAAATCGGATGCATGTTAGGGTTTGTGGTATCAAAGACTGGCATCTGAGTCGATCCTGACAAGGTCAAGGCCATTGTTGATTTAACGCCACCTACAAACCTCAAGGAACTACGTGGGTTACAGGGAAGGCTTTAGTTTATCAGGCCATTCATCTCAAAATTAATAGATAAATTACATCCTATGCAACACCTTCTCAAAAAGGGTGTTAATTTCAAATGGACCGATGATTGCCAGCGTACATTTGACAATTTAAAAAAGGAGCTACAACATTTTCCAATGATTTTCCTGCTACAAAGGGATCAACCTTTTTACATCTATCTAGCTAGCTTAGACGTGTCCATAGTTGCGTTACTGTGCCAAAAAAGGAATGATGGGTCTGAAGCCCCTATCTATTACCTCAATCATGCCCTATTTGCGTACGAGACAAGGTACAATGAAGTAGAGTGTAACTGTTTAGCATTAGTTTTCACGCTTAAAAACTGTAGGCATTATCTTTTTCGTAGTCAGGACAACATAATCTGTAAAAGCAATGTTCTGCAAGCTATCTCAAACAACTTATATAAGAGTAGCAGGATATCTCGTTGGAAGGCTATCATAGCTGAATTTGATTTACATTATGTCGGCCAATCGTCTACAAAAGGTCAGGCCATAGCTGACCAGCTAGCGACATCTCCCACTAAAGATTAAGCTATGATAGAGCTAGAATTGCCAGATGATCATGTACATAGTTTAAGCCCTATATCAACAGGCCTCGAAGTGATGTTATACTTTGACGGAGCTTCGACTACTAGAGGCGACAATGTTACCACTGTCATTACGCTTATCCCTAAAGATATACATCCATTGGCTTACCACCTAACATTCCCTTGTATGAACAACATGGCAAAGTATGAGGGGCTCCTCAGAGGATTATTGACAGCCAGAGAACTTAAAGTTCAACACCTGGAAATCTGAGGTAATTCGATGTTTGTCATCAATCAAATCATAGGAGTCTATGCCTACAAGGCTATGCACCTACAGCCCTACTATGATATGGCTAAAGATCTCCTGAAACAATTCCTGACAACCAATGCCCAACACATGCAGTGCAACGAAAACGTTGTTGCCGATGCACTGGCAACACTGGCATTAAACGTGCCACCACACTTGTTTACCACTTGGCCCACTTTAATGATAGAATGTATAGAGCCTATCATTCAAGTGGCATAGATTTCTTCATTAAATGCGGGAGAAACATGAGAGTGGTATAACAACATTAAAACTTACCTTCTGCATGGCAAACCACCGCACGAGCTAACACATGCACAAAAGGATGCAATGTGCAAGCGTGCTAAGAAATGCATCATACTTGGAGATAGTACTCTCTATAGATGCTCTTTCAATGGGGTATTGCTTACCTGTGTTAACAGTGACCAAGCACAGCGAATAGTTAACAAAGTCCCCGAAGGGCTATGTGGAGGACACGTAGCCCTGCAGGCAATGACCACTAAAATTAGACACCTAGGGTACTATTGGCTGTACATGGAAAAAGATTACCTTGTCAAGGTTTACACGTGTGACACATGCTAGCGTTACGTAAATCTAATACACATGT
Source organism: Gnetum montanum (assembly GCA_015680685.1). Taxonomy (NCBI): domain Eukaryota; kingdom Viridiplantae; phylum Streptophyta; class Gnetopsida; order Gnetales; family Gnetaceae; genus Gnetum; species Gnetum montanum. Next base: position 1,234,983 of record MNCI01010443.1, read on the forward strand.
CACCAACTGAGTTGCACACTACACAGATCACTTGGCCATTCCAGCGATGGGGACTGGATATCATAGGTCCCATCGCATCCAAATCTTCCGCAGGACATAGCTTCATTATCACCGCCACCAAATATTTTACGAAGTGGGTTGAGGCTATCCCCCTACGGAAGATTACATCTCAACAATTTTGCCATTTCATCTTAGACAATATCGTAACTAAATTTGGGCTCCCTATGACTATTGTGACTGACAATGGGCCACAATTTAGTAGCACAGAAGCCAAATCTTTTTGCGATAACCTTGGTATCAAGCAATATTTTCCTTCACCTTATTACCCGCAAGAAAATGGTCAAGCAGAAGCGAAAAATAAAGTGATTATCAATCTACTCAAGAAGATGCTCAGTATTAACAAAAAATGGTGGCATGAAAAAATCCTCTACGTGTTATGGGCGTATCATACAACATGTAGAACAGCTACAGACATGATGCCCTATAGCCTAGTCTATGGGTCCGAAGCAGTGCTGCCCTTGGAATTACAGGTTCCCTCATTGTGGATGGTCCTATCCATGGTTATAAATGAGTCTTAGCACAATGAGTCCAGAATCATGGATTTAGATTTAGTGGAGGAGAAACGCATCCAAACGCTTGATGCCATCGAAAGATATCAGGATAAATAGAGACAGAACAATCGGCACAATCTGCATCAACGATTGATCAAGAAAGGAGACTTAGTTCTCAAGGCCATTCGTGAACCAGTAGGCAAGTTCTCTGCAAACTGGGAAGGCCCTTTCCTGGTCATCGGCACATACAGCAACGGAGCATTCAAGTTAGCAGACATCGATGGCAACGAGCACTCAAACCCAGTGAACCATCTGTACTTGAAATGATATTACATCTAAACATTGACTCGGTGCAAATGTAAGGTAAAAAACATCCGCTACGATGTAAAACTAGCAAATTTGTACATGTCCACTATGACGTAAAACTAGCACTTCTTACACGCGTCCACCAAGACACTAAACTAGCAAAATTTTCGATCATCCATCATGATGCAAAATTGGAAAGGTAAGCATATGTCTGTTGAGACACTAAATCAGCATAGACTTGTCCCTAGGTCATGACATAAAACTAACACCCATGGCACAGTCTGCTGGGACCATAAACTAGCTCTTCCACCATCTTCTATGATGTAAAACTAGTAGATTGCAGTCTGCCTAGACATTAAACTAGGATCATGTCTTGCTAAGGCTTAAAACCAGCAACAATAGTCAACCAGGACTCAAAATTGGAATTGGCCAAGCATTTCGTGAAGCAAGTGAGCATGGTCATTCTTGCACAGCATCCCTACCAGATGAAATGGGTAAGGCATTGGGACAGACACAACATCGTTACCCCACTGGCATTCTGCTGATTCCTTGGACATGCTGAAAGGAATATTACTGATCCCTCGGAGATGTTGCTACAATGATTGCTCTGTAGCTACACCTCCTGGGATCAATTTCGTCGCTTGGGGACACAAGGAAACTATGGTCATCTGTAGTCTCAACGGCCTCCATCCATCGCCGTCATTGAACTTTGGCCTAGCAGATTCATCTGACTTGTTCTTTGCCCAATCATTGGGGCAACATGAATCTGGCTGTCGACGGTAGTTTCATGAACCGTGGCACCAACATTGGGATGCTTGCTCCCTGTCATAGTCCCTATTTCATGGTCTGCACTCTCCTTTTCGCTTTGAATGCTGCTTGTTTCAATAGCCTCCCTCCTTAGCGATTAGGACGATTTCTTCTGCACTCTGCTCTTTGTCATGTTTTGTAGGTTACTTACTATGACAACGTTGATTGACAGTGCATTCATTAGTAGGTAAGGTGTCGCGGTGTCCCGAAGTGATTGCTCAGACTAACCTGGCCACCTAGGAGTGCAAACCATACCTCTCCCTCCATTAGATCCATTATTTCAATTTCCCCCTTTCTTTGTCCTCATGACCACTGTTACCTCTTTCTTTACTTGTACAGAGTGTGAATATTCAAGCAACACTCTTTCGCATCTTCGTGTCCATGAACTAGTGTAACGCAACTCGCCTAAGTGGAATGTAATTCAAAAAGAAAAAAAGGGGGCAAAGTTTGGAAAAATGGATGTAAAATAGCTCATCCAGGCCACACGGGTGTAACACAACTCATCCGTGCAAGCCCTCCATATACAGTATGATAGCGTAACCTCTCGCAAATACATTCGCGGAAGGATGCTATAACTTGTTCACAAAAGTTTCATGTTCATGTGCTTGAGTCTTCTCCGAACCTCCCTCCTTTTACTCCTGTAAACTCCCTTCTATGCTTTCTTTCCTACCTTACCTCAGCATTTCCAGGTTTGGCAAAGCGACATTTGAGCAATCTTCGACGGACGCTATTGGTGCCTTTACCTCTCTGGTGTTTCATATTCTTTGTTGACGTCTTTCAGGCAAGCCCTCTAAACGTTAACAAAGAGGGGCCATTAAAACACCAGAAAATTTTTGAAGCCTCAACGGATCGGCAAAATCTAGCGACCCAAGCAAGAAGTTGCGACAAGGCGCAGCACAGTACAGATGAACTTCAGGAGATAGAATGAAACAATAGGTGCACGGTCGCAAGACTTCCACTTTGTAACTAACTTGGGGCCTTCCTCACTTGTGAGTGTTTTATTGTGGCATTCATTTTTGTATGGTTTTGTTGTTTTCATTGTTAATGTTACTATTTTTATCAATTTTTCATTTGTGATTTTCTTTACTACTCTTACCTATTTTCACTTGTCTTATGTTTTCTGTTATAGGGACATGTTAATGATGGAGCTGGCCCCAGTGGGGCAAGAGTGGATGATGAAGATTATCTTGGGGAACAACTGTCTTTATGAGCTTACTATTAATCAAATTTTAGCTACTAAATGTTTTTGAGATCTTTTTTGGATTTTTGATGGAAATGTATGGTTGACAAATGTAATAACATGGACCTAGTTATCGCATAACATGTTGGAATTTTACTACCATATTGACTCATCGTTATATATATATATATATATTTCATTTTCTCTTTTTATTTTCTTTTTCAAGTATTATAGTGAACATATGCATGTAAATAATTGTAAAAATGGAGGAATAAATTATGAATCAATACTTGTAAAATAGGAAAGTAACATTGAAGTCAAAAATTAAGGTTGTAACTTGTATTCATTTGAACGAGAATTTGACAAAATATACTGAATGTTTGTAAATTTGTAACTTACTGAATCCTAGTTTAAAGCCATTTCGGGCTATTCACACCAGTTTAGAGTCATGATGGACTATTTCCTCTGTTGCTAAGGAAAGAAAGATTACCAGTTTTAGGCCATAGTGGGCCAAAAGCAATAATAGTTTTAGAAAGCTTTTTAAAAGGAACCGTCCATTTCTAACCGTGGCTAGTTTAATGTCATTGTGGATGTTCGTTGGCAGTTTAATGTCATACCAAAAGATTGGTAGTTTAATGTCATTTCGGACATGTGGTGGTTTTTTTCTAGTTATTGAGTTGGCATTTGATCTTTTGTAGCTTAACGTGTGGGGTTTGACATGCAGGTATGATTTTATACTTACCCTCCCCTTCATCGGTGATGTCAAAGGGTAGTTCCAACTAGGAAACATCAGTAGGAATGGCTTCTATGTTTGCATCTTCTTATGTTTTTTCAATCCTAGTAGGGTCGTGAGTTAACGTTGGGTTCGTGTCTTGATGTATGTTCACAGTTTCTTGCTTAGGCTCAACAAACTCAATTTTCGACTCTTGGCTTACCTCAGGGTGTGAGAATGTGATTTGCATAGTCATATCTCCATGTATGATGATCTCACCATCCTCGTAAGGTAGGTGGATCTCTTGATGGATTGGTGAGGATATAGCTTTAGGTTGGGCTAGCCAGGGACGTCCTAGAATTAGATTGAACCCTGTCATTTCATCAATGACTATGAATTTAGCTGATGTGGAGAATTAGTCCTCGACTATGAAATCTAAGGTAACCATACCTTCTACCCCAACATGCAAACCACTAAATGATTTTAGGAAAGAATTTTTCATGGGTTGTATTTGTTTAGTAACTCCCAACTTTTCAATGATAGCAAAAGGTATTACATTTGTGGTCACACCATCATCAACATGCATGCTACGTATCTTGAAATTATTAACTTGTATCATTATGAACATAGGGGCTGTGGTGACTTCTCCTATTTTCTCATCTAGCTTAATGTCCTTAGCACGGAAATCTAGGGATGTGGCCTTTGATTCCTAAAGTTGTGGGGACAATACTACATAAATAGATGGTTCATCTATAGGAAGGTCCTCACTAACAAGGATAGAGGTTAGCATCCGTACAAGAGCTTCCCAATGTATTGATGAAGTCATTACTAGGTCATACAAACTTAAAGAAGTATTCTTATATTTTAAGGCTTGTGTGACCTGGGTTAATGCGCTTGCTATGTCTTTACCATTTGGAACAATTTTATCAGTGGAGACTTCGTCCATTTGACCCAAAATTTTTATTTCTCATGAGGAAAATCTACGTTAGTTACTAAGGATGCTGGTTTCGGGACACAACCCATGACATTATCCTTGTCTTGATGACTCGTACTAGGCTCATGAACAGATTGACTCATAGGAACAATGTTTCGCAGTGTAGGCATTGGTGGTCCTAATTTGTGCTAACAGTTTTCTCTTTTCAAGTGTTCTCTTGTTAACTTATCAACAAGATGTTCCCATAGAGGTTGCGAGGGAGTGGAGGCTGGTTTTGTGCTAGGATGTTTTGGCACCTAGATCACAAAGGGGATGGGTCAGTTTGTAGAAGGTATGGTCATCGTGGCGACAAAAGGTGGTACACGAATAATGAATGGTTTTTGTGGTGTAGGGGATATGCATATGGTGAAAGGGGTTTGAGAAGATGTTGGGGTAGGTGTGTTTTCTAAAGATCTATGAATCACAAAAGGTTTTCATGGGACGTCTTGTCTATTCTCCACATGGATGGAATTAATCACATATGGTGCTTCACTAGCATTGAGAGGATCTCTGTAGACTCCCATGGCCTAGTTCCGAGGTCTTACTGGGTTTGCCTCATCAAATACTACTTCACCCCTATCAATCATGTGTTGTATATCTTGTTTCAAGGTGAAATAGTAATTAGTTCCATGACCAGATCGTTGGTGATACTCGCAAAACCTATCTAACCTAAAACCCCTTGGAATAGGTGGTTCATTAGGTGTTGCTAAGGCTAGGATTTTGGCCAGCTCATAGAATCTATCATGTTTTTGAGATGCTGTAGGAGACATTTATTTATGTTTAATCAGCCTGACCTTTAGAAGCTGATCAAGAAATTATGAAGGTTTCATGTCCAATGGTGTGTATTGAGCAGGGTCTTTTCTTTCGAATGTATAGGCATGACCAATGTTGGTCTTCCTATTTGAGGAAGCTTCAGGTGCAGGGGCAGGTGTATTTCTTTCATAGCTGTTTGAGACAACAGGTTTCTTTCCTTTTTGTCCTAGATGGCTAGGTCGAGTTGTCTCAGCCACTACTACTACCATCATTTTGGATTTATCTTTCCTTGTATGTTGGCTCCTAAAGGTTGAGTAGGCTAGATCATTGCTTGTTTGTGCAACCTCTTCTAAATCTTTAATTTGGATAAATACCTGGCTCAAGGTACGTGGTTTTAAATAGTAAAGTTTTGATTTAATAAAGTCATTTGTGGTTGCCTTAAGGATGGTAAGTAGATACATTTTGGGAATAGGCTCATGAAGTTTATTTAAGGCTACACTCCACCTTTGGATAAATTTCTATGTTGGCTCTAATGACGCTTGTTTAATTTGGATCAGGCTATCTAACATGGCTTTAGGTTTCAGATTGCGTTTGAAATGGGTGACAAACTGATGAAATAAGTCCTCCAGAGAAGATATAGAGCTACGAGGTAAGGCTCAATACTATTCTAAAGCTTTTCCAGTTAAGGACATAGTAAACACACACAGAATTACATGAGGCCATGCCTAAAGCAATAGACATTTTGTTCGAAATGTAATTCTTGGGTGGTGAAACACCATAAAATTTTCGAAGCCTCGATGGATCGGCAAAATCTAGTGACCCAAGCAGGAAGTCATGACAAGGTGTAGCACAGTACAGATGAACTTTAGGAGATAGAACGAAATAATAGGTGCATGGCGACAAGACTTTCACTTTGTGAATTTTCTATCTTTCAAAATCTCAACATTTAACATATTACACTGTATTACGCAACATAGAGTAACGTTGTGTTGGGCAGCGTAATATCAAAGATAGTCTACCACGGCATCAAAAAATGGCTAAGGGGGGCCATTACGCTGTGTTATGCAGTGTGGCGTAATAAAACCTCGAAGGGGATTGATCAGAAATAGAAGAAGCGTGGCAACAATACTTTAACTTTTTCGGTTTCATTATTTTACACTGAATTACGCTATGATGCATAATTTAGTGTAATGCAGCGTAATTCAAGTAACAACAAGCACAAATCAGACATTAGTGGTTCATATGCCACAATACGCTCTCTAGTGTATTACAACATCATCAAAGAATAGTCTGTTGCCAAAGCCCGCAAAAAGGTAGTTTACGACGTGCTACGCAGCATAGCATCGCAAGCTTTAATGAAAACACATTAAGTCAATGACATTTTATGAGTTCAGGACACATGTCACTTAAACCACATTTTTCTCCTGACACTAACCTTATAAATGCTCTAGTTGACGAAGATCAAAGGGTTGGAAAATTTTTTCTTCAAGGTTGGCAAAAGAGCAAAAGAGAATCAACAATCGTGAGAACATCAAAGGTGATTGGCAAGAATTCTTGATCAGAAAAAATCAGCTACCGGATATTCTCCCCCGAGTCTAACTTCCTTGTGCCCAGATTGGCTAGATCAAGGTAGATTGATCCTTGCTTGTTTCATCTTTAGATAACTTTCTTGTTACTTGCATGTGCTTTGTCCAAACCGAAGCCCACCTGAAATCATTGTATCAAACATATTATTTTTCATAAATTAAATCCTAGATCTTGTGATCGTATTCCCTACAAAATTTGATCCTTTACATCCTAGTTATACAGATTTGGCAATCTCATCTAAATCGTTTGCATTGTTTTCAATTGCTTTCAGGGTTAACGATATTGCATTGTCTTATAAAGAATCTTCATTTTGCCATCAAATTATTACCAAAATTTTACTAATTAAATAAGTTCTTGTCTAATCGATAAGACCGTTCAAGACACCTCAGATTCATTTTTCTCTCTAGCACATTCCTCACATGGATCCGGGGTTAGGACTGTGTACACGGACTTTCGTTCGGTATTTCCAGCGATTGACATTTTCCGTCGTTATAGGCGGTAGGTAGACCGATGGTTTGGGCTAGCAGCAGTGGTTGGTAATGACTAGATTGTGGAATTTTTTGTGGAAAGAGAGGCTGTTGGACTATTGTTTATTAGGGTGGGATGAAATTTGGGACTGAGACAATAGAGTGTGGTATGCTGTAATGACTAGACAGGTTTTGTTGAACAACTGGTGGGACCCATTGCCCAGTCACAGGTTGTGAAGTGACCAACGGTGCTTGCTGTATTTGCACTTGAGGTATGTAATGGGTACATGTAGAAGATGGTATGATTGATGTCATTCTAATCAATTGAGGTCGAAAGGTCGATCCTGCATTAGTTTGAGGAGGAGGCTGTTGGGATTGTATTTGCAAAGGTATAACGGAAGTGGACATGTTAGACTAAACGTTGGACTTGGAGAAGATGGGGATGGGAATGGCTACTTCCTGTAGTGAAGCTAGTGGTGGAAATGTTGTTTCTTCCAAGAAAGGTTGAAATAATGGGTTCGTGTGGGCATGGGGATTGATGGTATGGTATGAATCCCCATGTTTAGATTGGGCTACGAAGTCATCCTCCTCATCTCCACCCTGAGGCTCTATCAGAGGTAACTGTAGGGCTTGACTTCTAGCTATAAGAAGTTGGGATATGAGTTTATGATGGTGTTCAGAGAGCGGGATTATGTCAAACTTTGAAGGGATGAATTCACGACCTCCTTTGTGGATAAGTTCATAGTCTCGTTTTGCTTCCCTTTCTACGTGATTGATGGGTAAGTTAGCTTGAATCTTAACACAGATGAAGTTATATTGTTCAGCAGTGATATTTTCATAAGTAGGTTCTTTTCCCTGTAACCTAAGTGATTGGCGCATAGGGCCTTGGGGATTTATTTATTCAATCACAGTTATGGGTTCTTTAGTGGTCATAGGGTTTAAGGTTTTAGCCCCAAAGTCAGAGATTAGAAGTGCCACTGGGTTAATTTGGGAGGATTCCATGATGAACGTGAGCATACTGGGCTAGATGAGTTGAAGTACAAGCAAATACAACTTGACCAGTGTGACCAAACTACAGCGTGACCAATGTGACCAAGCTACAGCATGACCAGCATGACTAGTGTGACCAAGCTACAGCGTGACCAACGTGACCAAGCTACATCATGACTAGCATGACCAAACTACAGCATGACCCATGTGACCAAGCTACAGCGTAACTAGCATGATGCAATTGCAGCATGACAACTGCAATAGGGAGATTCACAGGGATAATATGCATAACTTTTGATATTTTAATAGACAACAAGTGGCCCTCCTTCTAGCTCCAATTTACTGTACTGACCTAAATCATTGGTATAAGGCTTGAAGGGAAACAAACACCAAAAGATTGTCAGGTAGACACAGCTGACCCTTCATTCGCCCGAGGGCAAGCTAGAAAAGTAAATGAAGGCAGATTTCCATGGATGGTCTACATGCAAATCAACCAAGGACTTTCCCGAGCATAAATTACAGCTTGCACTGGGGTTATCGTAACTAATGTTTTAAAACGTAAACAACGTACACAAAATGTAAATAGAAATGCATGCAAAATTGGTATTGTGAATAGAACATAAACTAAATATAAAATAGAGTAAATAGAAAATAATGGCTAGCAAAATGAGCTATATTGTATTGCATAGAAAAGATGTGCATCAGTCAAACCGTAGATGTGAATGGCAAGTCAAGCACCAAGCCCCGGGGTGATGTGATGTGATGTGTTTCAGGAGTGCTTGGATGCTAGGAGTCAAATGTGCTGAGCACCCAAGGATTGTTGCTCTGAGTTTCCTAAGCTATTTTAACTCGAAAATTTCCAACCCTGTTTATGTGAATTGATAGGGTATTTATAGGGCTAGGCTGGGCTTGGGTGTCGAATTCAAGAATGGAATCAATGGTTGGGAGATGAGGTCAAGTGACACATGTCCAATGGACAACTGTGCATGACTTGGACATGGGTTGGCAAGCTACATTCTTGACCAGACTCATCGTATCTTACAACACAAGGGTCACTCAAGCCCATGGAAATACATACAATTCAGACTGTGAGGGCTTAACAAGCCCACAAATTGAATATTTACAATGAAATGATTATTTATAACAAGAGTAATTGACCCTGGCTTGCTTGAAACTTCTAGATATTTGATTTGAATTTCTTTGACTACTGTAGGATGCTGATTCGGGTGGTTTCATGGCTTTTGAGGTGTGCCTACTTGCACTCACGCTAGGCATGTTCCCAGTGTGACCTCAGCCTGAGTGAAATAAAATGAAACATTTGACACCACATTTTGATTTCTGAAGCCTGTTCCTTGAATGAAACTATTGCCTTGAACATGTATAACCTTGAGAGTGATCTGAAATCTAAATTTGAATTTGAACGTGTCTGATTTAGGGGTCATTTTGGATAGGTCACGCTGGAGTCATGTCATAGCGTGACCTGTAACGTGACCCACAGTGTGACCTCAACAACTTGCAATTTTGAGTTGAAATCTAGAATTTCTAAAGGCTAGAACCCATAGTTGTCAATAGTAGACCCTAAGGATGACTTGCACCCTTGAAATCAAGTCATTTTTACTCATTTTTGAGGCTCCAAAAGTTGGTCACGCTGGAGTCATGTCACAGCGTGACCTACAATGTGACCTACAGTGTGACCTCAAAAATTTGCAATTTTGACCTGAAATTTGGAATTTCTGAAGGCTAGGACCCATAGTTGTCAATAGTGGACCTTGAGGATGACTTGCACCCTTGAAATCAAGTCATTTTTACTTAGTTTTGAGGCTCCAAAAGTTGGTCATACTGGAATTACGCGGTAGCATGACCTGCAACGCAACTCATGAAAAACCACTTAGAAATGATCATTTTTAACCTAGTTTGATGCTTTGTGAAGTTGCTCACACTAAGGGTGAGCAAGCTACCTTGGGCAAGCTGGGTGTGAGCTCCATGCCTTAGCTGAATTTTTCCTCCCGAAACTTTGAAAGGGCTTGAGTCATTCTCATTTTAAAGTGCTAGGCCAAAATTAGTGGTGTTTCACAAAAGATCATACTAAAGTGTTGGAGGAGAAATTGTAGGAAGTCCCATTACCTTCCTAGAACCAGACTACCTACCACCCCACACATGTATGGGATGGAGGAATGTTGGGCACCAGTTCACTTAGGCAGCACAAAACCCCTACAATTTCTAGGATAATCAGAATGGATCTTAATGTCACCATGCACACCATAATAACAAATGTTAGCATCATGTTCGAGTGGGATTCACATGTAGTGTAATAGGATTAACCGTTTGCAGATAGCGTAATGCAACCCTTTCTTTGCATGTAGCATAGCACAAACCCCTTGTCGCAAATTTTAAAAATAAGACAAAATGAATAGAGTGAGATCAAATATTACAAGCATTCACATAAACCCCTGTGGTGAGATAGTCACAATAATGATGGTCTAGGCAATATTGCATGCAACCTTAGCGTAGTGTCCATACACCTGTGGCGGCCGAATCAGCAACAACGGTAGTGTAATGGCCAAAATGGTAACAAAATGGTGACAAAAAATGCAGCCTTTAAAACAAAAAAAAGGTGAAAAAAGAAAATAGGGATAACAATAGCAGCACAGAAAAACAAAGGTAGCATAGTAACTTACTGGGCCGACAGTGTCTCCTCTCGCACCGCAACGCTCGCCTACAACAGATGTCCTAGGGTGTCTTTCACCTCGTCCATCTTGGCAAGCATAGGTGTTTGCATTCTCTTTTACATGCCATCATCTCAATTGTAGATTCTTTCTTAGTCACTACGCTAATTGCCTTACTCTTTGTTAGCACAACCGCTCTACACTCTGGATGTGGACTCTACACTCTTATGATAAAAATGATGAGTTTACTAGGGGTAAACCCCTATTTATAGCCAACGCGGTAAAAGGGAACTTGTCATTTTCACACCTCGATTAATGAGGGACACTTCATATAGCATAGCACTCCTACCATAGTGTAGCAACACTGTTTGCATTGTAGCAAGTGGGCCCAACCAAAGATCTCATCCCACTTGAAATTGGCAACTTACCTTTGTGAACATAACTCGTTATTGGTCCACAAAGACCTTAAACTAATAGTGTTAACCTTTGCAATAATAACTCGTTTGTAGTCTGCAAATACCTTAAACTAATCGTGACTTACCTTTACAAACAAAACCTATTAGCGGTCTGCAAAGACCTTAAACTAGCAGTTTTTACCCATAGTTTCAACCTAGTGGTCCGCAAAGACCTTAAACTAGTAATGTTGGCTCACAGTTTCAACTAAGTTAGCACTCCAAAAAGACCTTAAACTAATACTTCTTACCTTTTCACAAACATAACCTATTGGCAGTCCACAAAGACCTTAAACTAATACTTTTGATGTAACCCATTAGCGGTCTGCAAAGACCTTAAACTAGCAGTTTTAAACTTCTGCATCCAGGTAGTCAGCTACGACCTTAAACTAGAAAATTGCAAACTTTGTATCATAAGTGAAAATTATTTCAACTATTCATATTTCATCATTTCTTTGCAAAAATTTACTCTGTGTTGTTGCTATAAACAAGTATCACTTGACTTTGCATTTATCTTATTGTGGCAGGTTGAGCAAGAATGGCGAAGCATCATGATCTTTCCTCACCTCTAGCCTTGACAGGTCCACATGACAAGCTTACAAGATAACTAAACCCAAAATCAATAGACTGGGAATCCTTAGAAACATTGAAAGCTTACAAGATAGCATTGTCACATCCTTGGAAACATCCCTATACTAGCCCAAACATTTGGTCCAAGCCTTAGATTTAGAGGTCAGGGATGTAACTGAGGACCCTCTCATTGAAACTCCTATGACTACATCCAAGGGGAAAATAAAAACATTCAAACTTAGCTCCCTTCTAGATTTGCAAACACACAAAGATGTATCCAAGATCCTGCAAGATAACATCGAAGTATTCACGTGGTCTTATAAAGACATGCCAGGCTTAGATCCAAGGCTTATACAACACAACATTTTCTTAGATCCACGTATGAAAGCAGTTAAACAAAAGGTGCGCAAGGTTAAACAAGAGATCGCACTAGCTGTATGTGATGAAATCACTAAGCTATATCAGGTTGGTTTCATTCGGGTAGTTGATTACTCAAAATGGGTGTCGAACATCGTTGTGGTTTCTAAGAAAATAGGAGGAATACGAATCTGTATAGACGTCTGGGATTTAAACAAGGCAACAATGACTTCCCATTATCGAGTATTGATCAACTCATTGACACTACAGCTGGTCATGCTCTACTATCTTTCATGGATGGTTTCTCTAGCTACAATCAGATTCACATTAACCTAGAGCATTAGTTAACAACTTTCATGACCCCATGGGGTACCTTCTATTACACCATGATGCGCTTTGGACTCAAGAATGTCGAACCAACCTACCAAAGATCCATGACATATATCTTTAGTGACTACATCCTAAAAACACTAAATGATTATGTAGATGACATAGCGATCAAATCTAAAGAGTTCACTAATCATCCCAACGATCTAGGTGTAGTCCTCAAACACTACTAGATGCATGACTTATGCCTCAACTCGAAAAGTGTGTCTTCAGTGTAAGAACCGGATGCATGTTAGGGTTTGTAGTATCGAAGGCTAGAATATGAGTAGACCCTGACAAAGTTAATTCCATCATTAATCTATCACCTCCTACTAACCTTAAAGAATTGTGTGGGTTGCAAGGTAGGGTACAGTTCATTAGAAGGTTTATAGCAAAGTTGACTGACAAGTTACATCCCATGCAACACTTACTAAAGAAAGGGATTAACTTCGAATGGACAACACAATTCCAAAAAGCCTTTGATGATCTAAAGAAAGAGCATTTATACCTCTCGACTGTTTACCCATTATAGAGGGATAAGCCTTTCTACATCTACCTTGCCACCTCAGACACATATATCATGGCACTGTTATGTCAAAGAAGAGACGATGGCTCTGAGATTTGAGTGTATTACCTAAGTCATGCATTAATAGCATATGAGGCAAAATACAATGAGGTAGAAAGAAATTGCCTCACCCTAGTGTTTGCATTAAAAAAGTGGAGGCATTATTTGTTCTATAGCAAGGTCAACATAATATGCAAAAGCAATGTACTCCAGGCTATCACGAATAATCTATAAGAAAGTAGCAAGATAGCCTAGTGGAAAGCCATAACCATGGAATTCAACATGAATTATGTGACTTGGTCATCGACAAAAGGTCAAGCTATAGCTACGCAACTTACAACCTCACCCGTTGATGATCGGGCGACCATAAAACCTAAATTCTTTGACGAGCACATTAGCACCATCAATGTTGTTCCATTACATCTCAAAGCTAATTTGCACTTCGATGGCACCTCAACTACATGTGGTGGTAGTGTAGCAGCCATCATTATGTTCCCCTCTAGGGACATTCAACCGTTTTCTTATCATTTCGTGTTCTTTTGTACAAACAATGTGGTAGAGTACGAAGGACTCCTCAAGGGCCTCTTAGCAGCCCAAGCACTAAAAATTCATCACCTGGCAATTCATGACAATTCAAAACTCATTTTGAATCAAATCACTATGGTCTATGCCTGCAAAGCTACTCATCTACAGCCCTATTGCAACCTAGCCAAAAATTTTCTTAAACAGTTTGCACCAACGGACGTTCAACACATGCTACACAATGAAAACACCATAGCAGATGCCTTGGCCATCCTAGCATTAAATGTGCCACCACACCTATTCGTAAGCTTGCCCACTTCGATAACCAAGTGTACAGAGCCTATCACTCAAGCGATATACATCACATCTGTAAGCATAGCCGATACCCAGGAGTGGTACGCCATTAAAGCCTATCTACAACATGGTGAACCCCCATGCGGATTGACATCTACCCAAAAGGATGCGATTCGCAAGTTTGCTCGGCAATATGTACTCATGGGAGACAACGCCTTATGCAAACACTCCTTTGATGGGATATTGCTAGCATGCGTAAATGAGGAACAAGTGTAGAAGGTCATTAATGAGGTACATGAGGGACTATGTGGTGGACACATAGCACCTAGGGACATGGTGGCAAAAATTATATGTCTAGGGTACTACTGGCCTCACATGGAACATAATTTCCTAGCCAAAGTTAAGAATTGTGATACATGCCAATGATATGCAAATCTTATACACATTTCACCTACCAAGTTGCACCCAACGCAGACCACATGGTCATTCCAACAATGGGGACTAGACATTATAGGACATATCATACCTAAGTCTTCCATAGGGCATAGCTTCATCATCACCACCACTGAGTACTTTAAAAAGTGAGTGGAGGCTATTCCCCTTAAGAAGACTACATCTCAACAGGTTTGCCACTTTATATTAGATAATATCATGATGAGGTTTGGGCTTCCCATGACTATTGTGACAGACAATGGGCCACAATTTAGTAGTGTAGAAACCAAAACCTTTTGCAACAACCTTGGCATTAGGTAATCATTCTCCTCGCCATACTACCCATAGGCAAATGGATAGGAAGAAGCTATAAACAAATCTATCATCAACTTGCTCAAGAAAATGCTTAACAACAGCAAGAGGCAATGGCACAAGAAAATCCTCTATGTGTTGTGGGCTTAAAGAATGACATGTAGAATAGTGACAGGTAAGACACCTTATAGTCTTGTTTACAGATTTGAAGCGGTGTTCCCTCGTGATCTACAAGTACCATCACTTCGAATGATCCTGTCAAATGTTGTGAACGAAGCCTAGAACAACAAGTTGAGGATCATCGACCTCGACTCCATAGAGGAGCAGTGTGCATAGACACTTGGCTGCATAGAGCATTATCAAGATAGGTAATAGTAGAAGCATCATGCAAACCTACATCAACGACCAATAAAAAATGGGGACCTCATTCTCAAGGCTATTCATAAACATGTGCAAAAATTCTTAGCAGACTGGGTAGGTCCATTCATGGTCACAAAATCCTATGGGAATGGAGCCTTCAAGTTGGCAAACAAGGATGGAAACGAGTTTGCAAATCCTATGAATCATTCATATCTCAAGCCATACTACATGTGATGCATGAGAAAGGTAAGAAAACATCCGCTATGACGTAAAACTAGCAAAGCTCATCCACTATGATGTAAAACTAGCAAACATAGTTCACTGTGACTATAAACTGGCACACAGATAGTTCGCTATGACTATAAACTAGCATAGATCATCCGCTACGATGTAAAATTGGCAAAGCACATCCACTACAATGTTAAATTAGCACAGATGATCCACTACGACCTTAAACTGGCCCATCCACCATCCTCTACGATGATAAACTAGCACAGCAGTCTATTGGGACCTTAAACTAGCACAGTGGTTTGCTAGGACCTTAAACTAGCACAGTGACCATCTGCTACGATGATAAACTAGCACAGTGGTCTCCTAGGACCTTAAACTAGTACACCAAGGTTTGCTGGGACCTTAAACCAACACATTACATGGTCTACCAGGACCTTAAACTAAGTTCATGCCACAACATCTTCAGCATGCATCCATGATCATTTAATCAAGCGAGCACACACAGTGCCAACACAGGGTGGGATGTTGTAGGTCCAGAATGTAGTTCACGATGCCAAGAAAATTCCCTCTAGAATATATGCAATGCCACTGCCCCTGGCATATTGCTGATCCTCCAGAGATGTTGTCTGATATCTTACTGACCTTCTGGAGCTACCGCCACCATAGCCCGTCTCCCTGGAAATAGCTTCAGTGGTCAGCATCCACTGTTGGAGTCCTAACACTATTGTGGCCCAGCCACAAAAGTGCTACCCTCCATCCCCCACCATTTTTTGGGCCCAAAAGACATTTAGCTGTTGGGCATCTCACCGTCCAGCTAAACTGCATAATGTTTGTCTTGGGTGGGGA
Source organism: Gnetum montanum (assembly GCA_015680685.1). Taxonomy (NCBI): domain Eukaryota; kingdom Viridiplantae; phylum Streptophyta; class Gnetopsida; order Gnetales; family Gnetaceae; genus Gnetum; species Gnetum montanum. The sequence goes on from MNCI01010443.1 coordinate 1,251,282, forward strand.
CTCCTAAGCACATGCATCACTGCAACTCCTAGCCACCTCAACTCCTCCACGGTGATGCTACCATAACCGTTGCTGGACTTTCTAGTTTGGATGTCAAATGCCTTAGAAACAACATCCATTGCTCCAGTAGCATCCAAAGCAAGAAAGACCTTTTCCTTCATCTTACTTGATGGTTGTTTCTTCTAGTTTTCTCTCTGTTGTGTTTGCAGGATATGTGCTAGAGGGGCGTCGATCTGAGGTGCATTTTGCCAAGGCAGCAAGACACTACATCATTCCAAGGTGGTCATCCTAACTAGCTTGGCTACATGGGAGTGCACATCTTATCCTCCCTCTTAACCTCCCTTACCTCATTCCCTACAACTGCAATTCTCCTTCTCATACCTCTTTTACAAACTTTTCCCAATGCTTGTAAAGCTCTTCCATATGCTCAACCACAAAGTCCATGGTGCACATAATGCAACTCGTCACATGGGAAGCATCTATAGGCAGGTCAAAACCCCACATGGATGTAACGCAACTCATCATAGGAAAGAAACACTTGTCCTACAACAACAAGGTTGTTTGCAAATGAAAATGGAAAAATAGCAAAAGAAAAGCATAAATGAGAAAAAGCTCAAAAAATGTGCCTAAAACAAATGGCACATTACCTGTTCACAATGACCATCTCTAAGCATTTCGACAAGAAGTCAAAAGCTAGTAAAAGAAAATATGACCATGTAAACAATCCCCTCACAAGAATTTCGATGAGGGACCTTGCTAAGTTTCATCTTTACCTTTTCTTAAACCTTCTCCCTCCAATCTATCCTTTTCTTTTTTTCTTGCATAGCCATCCTATTACTCCCAAACGTAGCTAAGCGACATCTAGATGATTATTGAAGAATAATGTTAGATTTTTGTCTCTCATGATGTTTTGTATTCTTTGTTGGCGTCTCTTAGGCCCATCCTCCAAACATCGACAAAGAGGGACCATTGAAACACCATACAATTTTAAGACCCTCTTGCTTCACAAGTGTAGCCTCATGACAGCTTGGTAGGAAAATATGGGAACTGAGGTTATACTATTCAGTTTGGCAAGTTTTCTACCTCTAGATCTAATAGGCCTAATGGACTCTCTAGCCTACCGACTTGGAAAATTCACCCAATTGTCAGTCTACTTAGAAACTGTGCTAGGGGTTGTCTATGGTGTTTAGGATGGACAAAACAATTCAACAAGTTTTCTAGTAGAGAATTTTGCTAAGCTGCACAGCATAGCAAGCATTCAAAAAATCAATCAAGTGTCTGAATATGAGTTTTGGTAGGGTGTTTGCACAAGGCAAAGTTAGACTTTAGCCCATATAGGGTGCTAAGCTATGCTACGCTATATAGCATAGCAGAGCGGAGCAAGGGCAAAACAAGCAAATTTTTCTCCTTGCAGTTTTGATAGAAGTGTAAATTACATTGGCTACTACACTATGCTATGCTACATAGTGTAGCATAGTGTAGCAAATATGCAAATTAATGAAATTCTTCAAAGGTTAACCCAATGTGCGCCAAAGCTTCCAGCAATTACTATTGACTCTAAAGCAAGTTTTCTGCTTAAACTGGTGGCTACGTTGTGCTATGCTACATAGCATAGCACAGCATAGCAAGTAGCTACCCTATGCCAATGTGCTATACTACATAGCATAGCACAGCATAGTTAATAGATACACTACTTCAATGTGCTTCATTTCTCTCTTGCATTTTTGGCACACCTAATTCCAGCATGTGCAGTTTTGACAACATGGTTGTAGCATAGCAAGTTCGTGACTGGTTTTGCACATCTACATAGTATGGGCACATCAGCATCTTATGGGTCTAGGACACATGGCATCCAGGCCTCATTTCTCACTTGCTTCTAGCCCTATAAATACCCCAATTTGCAATGCTCAAGGGTTGGCATTTTTTGCAGTTGGTAATTTTTGTTGTCAATTCGCGTTGGCATTTTGTGTTGGCTTTTTGGCATTGACATTTTATGCATTGGATTTTCTACGATCGACTTCCTGACTCAAATAATTGTTATCTTTTAAGTTTGCACTCAAAAGCATAGTTGAGGCATCCAGGCCTCATTTCTCACTTGCTTCTAGCCCTATAAATACCCCAATTTGCAATGCTCAAGGGTTGGCATTTTTTGCAGTTGGTAATTTTTGTTGTCAATTCGTGTTGGCATTTTGTGTTGGCTTTTTGGCATTGACATTTTATGCATTGGATTTTCTACGATCGACTTCCTGGCTCAAATAATTGTTATCTTTTAAGTTTGCACTCAAAAGCATAGTTGAGGCATTTTGAGCGTTCTCGTCATTCTTGAACTCTATGTGCACCTCCGGCATTGTATAACTTGTTATACATTTTTAAGCAAGGAAGAGATTCGAACCTATGACTTTGTGGTGATGCATTTTCTTCCCCCCATCTTATTCTATTATCTCTTTATTGTTATCATTATTTGGCATTATTTTCTTTATTCCTGCCTTTATTGATCATCAAATTTTTTTTTTGCCTTATGTATCTCATACTTAAAACAACATTTACAAAAGGTTAAGTTACACCGATTAAGTCCTTGTCTGATCAACCAGACCATTCAAGGTGCCCCATTTCCATTTTATCTAGCATAGCCCTTGCACAGATCCAGGGTTAAACTGTTCACTAGGCAACCTCTCGGTGTTTCCAGCCACCAACGTTTTCGGTCGCTACAACATGCGATCTACTAGGACTTGAAAATAGGTTCATAGTTTAGCACACATAGCTCAACATGCACAATTCTATGGACAAGTGAGCATAGATACTTCCAATCCTCTGTCATCTACCCACACCTTTTAGGTAGGATGGGGTAGGGCATTATAGTTTTAGAATGGAGTTCATGTTATCAAGAAAAAACCTCTTAAACATTTTCAATGTTACCACCCTTGGCATTTTGCTGATCCTCTGAAGATGCCCTCAGGAATTTTGCTAATCCTCCAAAGATGCCCTTGAGCATTTTGTTGACCTTCTGGAGCTACTACCACCATCACCAATAGTACCACCCCTAAGCTACGTTGACAACATTACCAACCTTGGGTATTTCATTATTAGTTGAAGCTCTCACCATCAACACCACTCGCTAGAGTCCTAGCAATACTGTGTCCTAGCCATAGCACTACCATCCTTCATCCCTTACCATTGCTCAGGCTTGGAAGTGCATCTAGCAACTTGGCTCCCTACCATTTTTTTGGATTTCCAGGTTCATATCCTTGGTGTGGAATCTCGAGCACCTACACCATCATCAACCTTAGCCACCTTGTTGGCCTCTTTGGGGTGCTCGCTTCCAGTGTAGCTATTGGAGCTTTTGCAGCCTTTTGGTTTCAACACTTGCACTGGCCTTCTTGCTTTGGCATTGCAAGATCTTATAATTGGTCCAACACTTGTGGCACTTGTAGCACCCTTGCAACCAATAGTTTTCTCCTATCCCACATGTAGTATGGTTTTTTTCTTACCTTCTCTATGTTGTGTTTGTAGGATGAAGCCCCAAAGGTGGTCATTTAGAGATGCATCTCATCATAGCAGCAAATCACCACACTACTCTAATGTTCTTGGTTGGACTTGCCAAGCCACTTGAGAGTGTGCATCCCTATTACCATGATCTAGCCTACTTGCATTTATCCCTTTACCTTGCATTTTTCCATCTTCCCTGTTAGCTTCTCTAATGCACATGTCATCCTTCTTTTAGTCAACCGCAAAACCCATGATAGACATAATGCAACTTGTTCCATGGGGAGCCTCTATGAGCTAGTTAGAGCCTAAGTGGATGTAATGCAACTCATCCTAGGAAGGAAATACTTGTCCTACAGATGCAACATGGTTGCCTCTAAGTAAAGCCCATCATTTAGCATGAAGTCCACTCGATGATAAGCATCTTGTAGCTAGAATTTCATAAAAGAAAAATAAAAATCCAAAAAAAAAAGCATCAAACTCAGAAAAAAGAGGCAGGCGAGTGTAAAACATGTCCCCACATAAAATCTACCAAAGCTATAGTTTCACAACTGGTCCAACCCTAAATGTGCATTGGCCTTCTAATAAGCATTTGACGAAAGGTCAACATGTTAGGGGTAAGCCATTCCAATGCCATGAGTGATGGATCTCTCACAAGCATTCTGATGAGAGGCCATTTTTTTGATGACAAGGCATCCTAGTGCCATGATCATAGTCAACCGTGTTAACCTTGCATCTTGTAGTGTGATACATCGTTTGCATGTCATTTCTCCTTTGCTATCCCAAGTCAATTCCCTACATCCATTACCTTTAGCATATCATTTCCTTTAGCACTCTTGAGCTTGGCAAGGTGTCATTTGAGTAGGTACTGATGAGTGATGTTGGTGTCATGCCTACTATGGTGTTTTGGGTTCTTTGTCAATGTCTCTTGGGCCACTCCTCCAAACATCAACAAAGAGGGGCCAATGAAACACCACCAAACTTAGGTGACAACAACTCAACAACAAATTTTTCTAAGTGTCAATATAAGGAAAAATTTTTCTATGTGATTGGCCCATGCTTGCACTACTGGGAATACACTCTAGAGTGTAGTCAGTGTAGCATGTAGCATAGAGCCAAAATTGCAAAATTTTCCAAGTGTCGACAGTAGTTGCAAAACTTTTTCTAAGTGTTGTTCTATGCTTCCATTCCCTTTGCTATCCTCTAGAGCGTAGCTAACATAGTATGCACTATAGTGACTAATTTTTCCTAAGTGTCAAGCTAGAAGCTATTAAGCTAGCTTAACATGAAGGAAACATTTGGAAAATTTTCTAACTCTTGAAGCTACCCCTCCTACTATGCTCTAAAGTGTAGCTAGCATAGCTTGGATGAAGATTGCAAGTTTTGCCAATTTTTTCTAATTGTTAGTGTTACGCTCTCACTCTTCCTGCTACACTCTAGAGCATAGCTAGTGTAGCTAGCACTAGACTTCAATTTTTGCAAAATTTTCCTAACTATTAGGTTACGCTCTAGAGCATAGTAAGTGTAGCAATGTAGGAAAGCCTCCAAAAGTTGCTAGAGCTCAACACTAGCCTCCATCTTAGATCTAGCACTTCTCCAGTAAGCAAGATTAGAAACTTGCATCTCTTTCACATCCCCCTATGTCCCAAAATTATACTTAAGCTCAATCCCACTTGGAGAGCATAGTCCCAAAGTGTAGCCTCCAAATTGCATTATTTTGCATTTTTTGTAGGTACATTGCAGTCTCTTCAAAACTGGCACATGTAATCTTAGCAACATAGTCATGGTCTAGAAGTCTCTTGGGATCCATTAGAGCACACCAGAGAATAGCACCATTTTTCTCTAGTGGGAGCATAGTTGGTGTCAGCATAGCCCTAACTATCCCTTTTGCCACATGGTGCTTGATCTGCACTTCACGTCAACCCTAATCCTATGAATACCCCCGTGTTTCACATTTTAGGGGTTGGCATTTTGGAATAGTTAGTTGGTAATTTCATTTTAGCAATTGGCATTTTGGTACTAGCACCCTTGCACTTGAACACACTTAATGCCTTGGAAAAACTTTGGGACACCACCTTTGCACATCACAACACATTTTAGCTCATAGGACACCATAGTAGCCAACCCAATAGGCTTAAACTAAATCATGGATGTCAATTTCATAGCCCAGACACTCCAAAGACTATGAATACATTGCCTACTATGCTCATCTATACACTATGTACCTCCTCACCTCTATTTTACAATTATTATTCTCCCCTGTTTAGGGTGGTGCCATTCTTTCTCTCTCAAACTCCATTGCATTTTTCAAGCATTTTCTTCTGCATTTAGCATTGCACTTGCATTTTTTTGCTATTTTACACATTTTCACCATTGTTTTCACATTGGAAAACCATACTATGCTCTGGCTTAGTCAATCCTAATACTACCAAAAACACCATGCAAACCACTAACACCTATTCATTGAAACACTTTGTAAGTCTTGGTTCAATTGATAAGACCATCCCAAGTGCTCCACCTCTATTTTTTCCCCTCCAATGATAGCCCTATAGACAAGGAAAATGTTAAGGTTGTACATGACCATTCCAGCCGCTAATGTTTTCAGTTGCGATAGGTACAATTTAGGGACAAATGGGGGGTGTAAATGAAATGCAAATTGCTGATCTTATTTCCCAAAGGAATGTTGGAGTTGAGATGCCAACTGATGCTAAGCTTTGGAGGCTTCTAGAGATAGTTCTACATGACTATGCTGACTATGCTCGAGAGTGTACAATTAAATAAATTTTTCCAAAAAATGTGTTTTAGTGCAAGCTACACAAACTATACTCTACATCATAGTCTTAATAGGGAGAGCATAGCTAGGACACTTAGAAAAACTTGGCAAAAACTGATGCCCTCATGTAGACTATGTTGGCTATGCTTTAGAGCATAGTAGGGAGTGTTGCCTTAGAAGTTAGAAAATCTACCAAAATGTTTCTTCCATGCCAAGCTAGCTTGACAACCTCTGGCTTGGCACTTAGGCAAATTTGCAAAACTAGCCATTTTTGTGCCAACTACATCGACTACACTCTAGAGTGTAGTCCTAGCAACGAGAGCGTATTCATGACACTTTGAAATTTTGGCAGCTACTATCAACACTTAGAAAAATCTTGTAAATCTAGACTATTTATGTCAACTACACAGACTATGCTCTGGAGTGTAGTCTTAGCAATGGGGAGTGTAGTCTCAACACTTATAAAAAATTTTCCAAGTTTTGACACTTAGACAAATTTGTAGTTGTGGCCTGGGAGATCAAATATTATGGTGTTTCAATGTGCTTAATTAATCGCTACTTAATCTAGCTTAGTTTAGCCTAATTAATCATTTAATTACTTAAAGCATTAAAGAAAATGGCATAAAACATTAATGCATAAATAAATAAATAATTTATATCCAAGTGCTACAAGTATTATCAAAAGGTTCATCTTTATTGTTGTTCACATTGTTGTGCTCAGGTACATCAATGCTTGAATAAAGATTCATACACTTTATAACTCCTACTATGGGCACTCAGAAAATATTATAACTATCAAATGAAAAAACTCTAAGAAATTCGCTAAGCCTATGACAAGACCTTCCTTGAACACGACGAGTGAGTGAGTATTTATAGACTTTACTATGGAGTTGCATCAACAAGGCCTCATAAACATAGCAAATGCTATGTCAATGTGGCCCTATTGATGGGGCAAGACCATGATGATGGGGGCTCATCAACATGATACTTTGACACTTCATCATACCTCCACAACTAAATGAAAACTCATCCTCAAGTTCCTTTAAAAAACTAGAAAACTATGAGATTATTGATTGACACTTAACAAAACAAAATTGAGTGCGTGTGTGTACAAATCGACATCATTACAAAATTTGTAATGTTCATGATACAAAATTAAACATCACGATATGATTATTCAAGCTAGACTACACATCCTCTGATGGCATGAAGATGGTTGAGAAAATCAAATAGTCTTAGGTGGTGGAGGTTCTTGAGGCTCCAAAGGACCTTTGCTAGCTTTGAGCACCTGCAGTGGCTAAGGAAGCTATGGCCATCTTGTTATGGTTGCTACCTTTGGTGGAAGGTAAAAGGCATCTATTAATGCCTTCATTTACTTCTCCTTGCTCTAGGGATCATTCATAGTCCATGCAGCATCACCCATGTGAGCTGGAATGAGGATATCAAAAGGATAGAAAATTAATGGGAATAGCTCCTTAATGTCAACAAAGCAAGCAGTGAATTATTTACGTTCAACATTAAATGCCCTAACTACAAGTTACAGTTCATGGTAGTCATTCATTCTTTTGGCTAGGCCCTCAACAATGAATCTTTGATCAATATGTTTATCCTTGAGAACCTTGAGTTTAGCATTTGCCACCACAAGATTTTGCTTGATGTTCTTGGGATGCTTGAACTTGGCCTTGTACAATAGGTACAAGTTGGCCACATACTTTTTCAATTCTAACTACAGTTGTCTGATGGTCAAGATAGCTAAGTTTATGTATTGGAGGTTGGCAAGCTCTATATATTCTATCATCTACTCTATCTGCAACTCATTCAAAATAATTTTTACTTTATTATATTAATCAATCCCATCAACAATGGATTGCCATAATTCACATCCTTGTTGGAGTTACTAGAGGGTCTCATTCATCTTTTCCTTCACCACTTGAATGTGTTTCTCATTTATTTTCTTCTGTAGGTTGACCTAGTTTCTATAGTGATTTTTCACTCTTTCAAATTTGAAAGCATCTAATTTCTAGGTGGCTACTTCTATTACAGTTGTTGGCAAAAGGCACAGACCTCCTCCATGAAGAGGTTTCTATTCTAGGCTATCAATCTCCTTAACTTTGTATTTTCTGTAGCTAGTTGCTCTTGCTATTGTGAATAAAATTAGTTAATTGTTGTTTATGGGCATCAACACTTTGCAAGTGATGGTTTGCTATGAATAGCTAAAAATTCTCTTGGCAAGTCAAATCCAAGGCCTTCTAAATTTTATGCTAGGTGGCCTCTACCAAGGATTAGTAAAATATTGTTATTTCCATTGCATCCTCCAACCATTTCAACTTGGTGTAAAGCTATTCAAGAGCTTCATCTCTTGTCAATGTTGGGTTGAAAAATGTAGGGTTGGTGATCTAGGCTCTCAGTTCAGCAACTTTTGCAACCAGGCATTCATTTAGCTCCTTAGCTATTTTGAGTTGCCGTTCTAGAATAATGTTCTTGCCTTTTGCCTCTAGTAGCTCTGACTGGGTTGTAGTTATACTATTTAGAAGGTTAAAGAAATTTTAAAGTAGTTGTTCAATTTCTACCAATTGGTCCAGTAGTTCTTCATGCTATGCTATGTTTAATTTATCATTTATGGTCCTTGTGGACGTCTGCATGCCTTTAAGTGTAGTGATGTTTGGTATAGATGTTGCAGGTGCATTAAGTGTCTCGATGATTTTGTCAAAAACCACCTCTATTGTTGTTTTTTGTCCTTGGTGCTACATCAATAGTACTATTTCCCCCTTGCCATCCTCCAAGCACATTGAAAAGGTCACAATGTTCCCAAAAATCTTTGGGAGTTGCTACTATTTTGAGAGAGATACTGTTACCTCTCTCATGCTAAGATTTGACCTCACATACAGTTGCATTCATTGGGTAGAGAAAATGGATCTACCTCTCCCCATTAGGCTAACTATTTGGGCCACCTCATTTAGATAACTCATCATGGACTGATACACAAATGGGTCTCCACAACTCATGCTTGTATGTTGCTCTTGCCCACTCAAGAGCCATTCCTAGAACTCACACAATTATTGGGATGTTACAGCAATGTCTATCATTATTTTTTGAGTGGAAAGTGGAGGTGGTGGTTGATTCTCCTCTTCTTGGATTGTTATGTTAGGAGTTTTTTCCTTCATCATCTCCACCTAATTAGTAGTTGTAGCACATTAGATAACATCATTAGTATAGTGAGCTCTTCCTCCCCTTTACCATAGATTTTTGATGAGGCATGAGAAGGAGAATATCTTCCTTTCATGTTCATTCTCCTTGAACCACTTCTCTATCTCTAGATATATTAGCTATGAAAGGTTGATTGAGAATCTTCCACTCAAAGCACCATATGCATAGGCAGAAAAAGTAGTGATCTTGCTGGGCCTCATCATGGGATTTAGGTGAAAGGCTATAATATTGTAATGGATTCTTTCTACCAATGTGAGCACACCATACTCCTTATGGTTGACATCATAGCACCACTAAACCCATTCCTTTTTAATGTTATGATTCACATACATTAGAATCCTGGCAAGATTCACCCTAGTTTTTGGCAACCCAAGTTTCTCTGCAATGGCTTGCACTAAGTAGGACACTGAAATATCCTTGATCTTGATCATTGAACCAACTTGCTTGTTCCTCAAAAATAGGAATGTCTCTTCCATGTACCATTCCCTACTAAAAGTGATAATTGGCCATCTAGAAGAGGTCTTCAGTTGATTGTGTACCTCTTTAGGTGGTTGCTCCAAGAAAGAGCCAAAGTTTAACTCTTAAAGAATTTTCTTTTGGACCTCCCTTGATCTAATTTGGTTTAAGCAGGCTTTTGTCAAGGTCACCTCAAGATTTTTTTTGTTGAGAGAGTGCCTCATCCTAGTGGGAATGTTTTCTTGTTGCCACATGTTCTAAATTTTAATGAATAGACCCCACTTCGGCCTCTTTCCTAAGAGGTCCCATACCATGGGTTGCGATTGGTTCTTACTAGGCTTGTTCTTGGCCCCTTTCTATTCTTGGTTGTTTTTCCCTTAGTTGAGATGGTCCTCCTTTCTATGTGTGTTTACCTTTTAGTGTCATCTATGATAATAACACATTCATTATTTAGTAGATATAATCTGTAAGTTAAAATATTTGGATACCCTATCTTGTTAATTAGTTACACTTGACTATGGTTGGACCATGGCTAAATGATTATTTTATTAATTAATTTTTTATTATAAGTGTCACCGAAGCTCATTAGAAGGGTTTACCTCCTATAATTTGGTGTTTTAATGTTGATTTATTAGTTAAACCTTTGTCAAAAATGACACATTTGTGGCCCCCATGACTAAGAGCTTACCTCCAAGAGCTACAAGGTCAAGGAATGTAGTGATTCGGACAAATGGTTAGGAAGTTATGGGCTCTTGAAAGTTTTGAGCTCTAAAAACTACAAAAACTCCTTGGGAATTTAAGAGAAAATGTAAACATTTCTAAAGGAGTCACACATATATATAGGATTTTTGCAGTATGTCAATGGGGTTGCATGTACACATGCTCCATCAACAAGGCCTCATTTACAGGGTCCATAAACAAAATTTTCAAATTTGAATATTTCAAAAAATATAAGGAATTTTTGAATGAATTTGAGGTCTATGGAGTTCCAGAAAAGCTAAGAATATGATGAAATCATTGAAGAGGATCTTTAAAAGCTCAAAAATTCAAAAAATTGATGGAGAATGTGTAAATTGGAGAAAATACTTAAAGGAGCACACAGTCGGATGTAGAAGATGGGTGCATGATAGATTCTAATTGCAAAAATGCCTAAGGATAAGGTGCTCAATGAATCCAACTAATAGATATGCGAGTCCTTCCCATAGTAGGAAAATGCTATGTTTGCCCTTGCATAACCTCATCCTAAGGAGTTTGTGGGCCCCATAGGTGATTAATGGTTTATGAAAGTCCAGGACCAAAACTTGGAAGATTCTACTAAAGAATTCAAGTACGTCAGACAAAGACACCAAATAAGAACATGGACATTGACAATGAGGTGAGTTATGGGTAGCATGAATGGATGATGAAGAAGGTAGAATGGAGTTTCGAATTGAGGTCATAAGAAGTCCCTTTGGAATTTGTGTTTAAATAACCTGAGAAGATCCATCCTCAGTCCAAACCAAAACTAACCACTTTTAGTGACTTCAAATTGTTACTCCAAGATCGATCCACCCCCTTGAGACACAAGAGTGATTCCACAAAATAACCACCATTCCTTAAAGAGAAGAGAAGAGAAGCAAGAAGTGAGAGAGGACCTTAGTTAGAGGGAACCTTCAATCATGGGTAACATGCCTTTCTAGTCTTACAACTAGTTCTTGTAGCTCATTTATTTGTCTAAAAGGTGTGCTTTGAATTCCAATCATTTTTTCCTATATATATATATATATATTCTTTGTTTATTTTCTTAATTGTTTTCAAATGGAAACCACACCATGCAAAGACTTATTTAATTTCCTGTTTATGGTTGACATGGAATGGTAAGAAATCCATAAAAGCACTCATGCACTCAAGTAAGCAGAAGAGTACAAAGAGTATTGAGTCCCCTTGAAGTCACATCCTATGTAAACCTTTAAATCCTTTCTAATTCTTGAAACCACAAATGTCAAAAAATTTATTAAATTTTTATTTAATGAAAAGGACCTCATATTCCCAAAATAAAGAAAACCATCGATTTTTTTGGATGAGTGGATGTTGATGAGTGGTGAGGTACCCCTACACTCAACCATACAAATACGAGCATCTCACACGTGATTCGGTCAAACTCCAAGGACTAAGTGCTTACGCACACTAATGGAACACTCAAGGTTAATCGATCATTATCTTCCCAAACTTACTTGTATTGTCACGGTTGTATGGTTAAGTAAGCTTGAGGTACATGATTTTTATAACTTTTATCTTTTTAATGTCTTATGCTAATAGGGGAAGGTAAGGAAAACTAAGTGACTAAATTTCATTAACTATTCACTAACTAAGTTCTAATTTTCCTAACACCAGTATCCATTCCCACTTGCCGCACACATCCTAAACTAGTGCAACGCTGCTGGGATTACCAAACGCTACTCGTTACTGGGTTACCAAGCACTACACACATGCTCGAAGTGGTCGTACTGAGTGTACTTAATGAGGAGAGTCAAGGGTTGAGAGAGAGATTAATTAACTAGGAAAGCATTTAAACATTCATCAATAATTAATTACTATTTAGCTTAATCCACATACTGCAAGGTTTATCATAAAGTTCATCTTTATTGCTGTACACAAATGTGTGCTCAGATACAATTTTCTTGAATAAAGATTCGTTCACTTTAAGACTCGTAATATGGGCACATGGAAATTATTCTAACTCTGGAATGGTAAAACTTCAAGATTTTAGCAAAGGATCTAAGTATAAGTGCCTAGAATAAGGAAATCTACCTCTTATTTATAGAAATTGAGGCAGGCCGTGATATCACATACACGATACCGCGGCTCATCATACCACCATGACTGAATGAAAACTCATCCTTGAGTTCCTTACAAAATATTGGGAAGGTATGGGATTATTAACTTGAATGACACTAATGGTGAATGGGGTGACACATGAATAGATCATCGTTATAATACATGGAAATATTAGTGTTCATGACCACAAGAGTGAACACTATACATATTTGACATCCAACCTTATTTGGTAGCTGAGAGAGAAGAGAGAAGAGAGAAAAGAAGTTTGTTGCTACCGACACCAAGATTGCACTTTCCGTTGGTCATCCATAAGCGTGCCATCAGTCCTATTCCTTGCATAACTATTCCAGTACTAGTCCATTTTAAGTGTTTCCTCTAGGTCCAATCCATTGTTGTATGATTTCCATCTGCACACACAACGTAGTCTCATATTAGCAAGGGTAAATAAATCACAATGCAATTGATACCTTGCCTCGGTGTAAGGTCCATTGGCTGAGTCATGATATGGCTAATGTGGATTCTAGAGATATAACACTGGTAACTACCCAAGGTGTAGGGGTTCAGAGAAAATTGAAAAAATTGGACTAGGACCCCATGACTAAGAGTGATCCTCTAGTAGCGATAGAATGGAAAAAGATAAGGAACAAGAAAGATGGAGAAAAAGAAACAACGATAATTCTAATAAAATGGATGTCAGAGATGGAAATGGACAAAATAAATGTTGATTGCAAAAACGTTTAAGGGAAAGAAGTTAACTGATGCACCAAATAGGAATTCCAGTGGGTCCTCCCCAAAGCAGGCTCATGCCCTTAATGCCCTGACAATACCACATTTAAAGAGTCCATAGGCTCTGGAAATGCCATTTGGAAGCAAGAGTTAAAGTCTTAACCACAAGAATTTACCAAAATGAAAACAATACATCTACCAAAATATGGACTATTGATACAATCGGTAATGAGGTGGAAAATGGGGAAAGAATGATGGAAAGAAGGGAATGGAATGGAGTCTCAAGAACAAGGTGGTGTACAGCCCCATGTGTGTCAATGATTAATGTGACTTAGTAAATGTCATTCCAAATCCAGCCTCAAACAATCCATATCCAGTGACTTCACATTAATACACTTGGCCAATCCATCCACCTAAAGTAACAAAAATGCTTCCTTCAAAGAGTCATCACCATTCCAAGGAAATGAGAAAGGAAAAAGTAGGAAGGGATAGAGGGCCTTAGTTAGAGGGAACACATTTGTTTAGTTCCATAACCAGTGCTTATAGTCCAAATGATTATTTTTTCTAAGGGGTGTGCTTTGAATTCTCATTTTCTCTCTCTCTCTCTCTCTCTCTCTCTCTCTCTCTCTCTCTCTTTTGCGTGAGAACCACACCATGCAAAGACTTATTATTTTTATTAGCTCAAATTCTTGATAATGGAGAAACGTTAGAATGGTAAAGAAAAATCAAGAAGAAAACATCCAAGCACCTAAGAAAATGGCTAGCACAAATGCATCAAATCCCCTTGAAGTCACACCCTTTTCAGACCTTGAGTCCTTCCTCAATTTGAGAACTACTCAGTCACTAGTTTGTTGATATTTTTATTATTTAAATAAAGGGACTATACAGTTCCAAGCTAAGAGAGACTATAGAAATTCATGTATACATGGACGACTTGGACTCATTGTTTGTTATATCAAAAGAACCATACCTTAGTATCAACATTATAACTCAAAGGTAAAAAACAAACATTAGCAATCAATAGAATACAGTTCATACCATCATTAGGAGCACTTATTAGGTGACAAACCTAACAAAATAAACAACCATGCAAAGAAAGAAAAGAGTATAAATTATGTTGCAAAACAAAAACAAGAAAAGTTAAATAAATTTGTAAAACAAAAATGTGTAGAAAAACTTAAAAAGGAACTGAGAGCCTCAAATGATCAGTAGAGGTGGTCATCTCCCCCATGATTGAGTTGAAAGGAGGAGATCCGAAATAATGACCTAGGTCATCCCTTCTCAGAGGTATTATGTGCACCAACTGTTCCAAGTTCATGGAAGGGTTTGGCTCGTTGCACATTGACTAGTAATCTCTTATTAAGATTTTTTTTGACTTTTTAGGATTTTCTAACTTCCCCCAATTGATATTTCCCAAGTTAAGGTTTGGAAATTGACGATACTCTTGCTCCAGTGCATCTATGCTTTCTACGTGAACGCAGGTTATTCCCTCAATTAGTTCCATGCACGTTGGTGAGTTGCTATCTTGATTAACTTTCAACCACTAGGTGTCTTCTTCTTGTGTAGTTGCTACATATAGGTACTTTTGTATGTTAATTTCTTATGCACACCTGTTGCATGTAGGTAATGCTGAATATTCCTACACGCCATCACACCCTGTATCACTATATGTGATGCATGGAACCTTTTTCTTCTCGATCTTCCCAAAAGTATTTTCTTTAGATATTGCCAGGGAAAGATCATGGATTCCTAGGCATGCATTTATGCTACTTAGCCAAGCCCTTCCCATGATTATTAGGAAGTCCCATTTATCATTTTTTACTTGTATCACTAGGGAATCAGCTGGGTATGACCACCCACACATAGTGGTAACAATGTCCTCCACTAGTCCCAAGGGAATAGTGATGGACTGGTCAACCAACTCTAGGTGAATATTTCTCTTCTTTAATGGAGGTAGGTTCTAGGTTTTATACATCTCTTTTGATATTAAGTTGACTTTGGAACCTGAGTCCAAAAGAGCTTTACATGGTTCATTCCTAGTGACTTGGAGATATATTAGAGGGCTTCCGAGGTCAGAGAATTTCCTGGGAAGGTGGCCCTCCTTAATCTAGTCAGTAACAACATGTGTTAACATAACCGTATATGTTGAGCTTAGTTTTTGATTTGAAGGGAGCTTTGAAGCCTTATTTAATGGAGAGGCATTCAAAGGCTCAACCGCTTGTGGTTGTGAGAGCTTGGTTGGACTGTTGGTTCTAAAGAAAGGTCTTCTCTTCATACGGTTGTCAAAACTAGCACTAGGTTGAAGATTCACAACCCTTGTAGCATTGCATTTCTATGGTTGAGTGGGGAGTTCCCCTTGCATTGCTGGAGTGGGTGGTAATGGAGCTATCGGTGTGAGAGTTGCGAATGGGCTTGGAGGATGGTATGTCTATGGGTTATCTCCCCTAGAGAAGGAGTCCTATAATACTCTCGATCTTGGTAGTGATGTTGTGTTGTCACATGACCAATAGAGTCACATGGAGAGATTGGCTACTACACATAGTAGCCATATGGATCTAGTTGCTGGTAGGGGTATTGTTGCCTTGGTGGTGGCATCCCCCATGACTATGGGTATTCCCACTGTTGGTGTTGCTCAATAGGTTGTGGTGGAGTTCCACTTGGATAATACATTGAAGGTTGGTGGAACTGCCTTGGGTTACCCTGGGGATAAGGTAATCGTTGGGGTGCTTGCCATTTGTTAAGTCGTGGGTTGAGTGCATGCACCCTAGACTCTTGTAGATGTGAGACTAGGCAACATCCCTTAGGATGGTCATATTGGCATATCTCACATCCACTGTCATCATCCGTATCTGAATCCACAACCTCTTCAATGATGGCCATTTTACCCTTAACTTTGTTACATGCATTGTCCGTTTCTTACTTTTTCTTTTTTTCATAGTCACTACCTTGCTCCCTAGACTCCTCTATGATTTTAAGAACAGTTTTGAACCTACTATCTAGGGAGTCCCACATTTGGTCTACCTTTGCCGACACTTCTGTTGTTAATTTTTGGAGCAGAAAATTTTTCCTATTCACCATCTCCTCAAGTGGTGACTCTTCCTCCTCCTCACAGAATCTCACTCCCCTTTTTCAAATGGAAGGATCTCAGTTGTACTCTTCCGCACTTTCTCTCTTACATAGCTCCCCTTCTTCCTTATCTACTTCCTCTAGCAATCTATGAACCTGATGAGACCTAAGCTCTAATAATCTCCCTTGGGAATACGTTCTAAGAGTTCTCCTTGTTTCATGCCTAAGGCCATCCACAAGAGGGCACAGTTGATCCCACTGTGAATAACCATGGCTAAGACAATGATGTAATAGTGCGTAATAGTGGCCCATGGTAGCATCCAAGGGTTCATGATTTCCTTGCTTCCATCCTTGGATTTGTTTTTTCATATTAGACACTCGGGAGTACATTTGATACTTATCATTAAACAGTTCTAATATCGTACTCCACCTCTGAATGGATTCCAGTTCTAGGGACTGGTACTAGCTTTCCACTTCTTTCACTAGTGTCCTTGGGAAAAACTTCAGTTTTTCCATTCATTCTTGATGTTCTGCAAGGCACATGCATTATGGAATGCTTGTAAGTCGTTTTGAGGATCAGCGTTGTATCCCCCTTCAAATCATGGGATATTGTTCATGTTTAGCCTCTTGATCCTACTATCCTTTAGATGCCTTGTTGGAACTCTTACAACCTCCATGATATCTAACATGCTTCTAGTTGCGAGTAGGGGTTCTTCATGGTCATCACGTTCATAGCATCTATGATGTCTACGTGGTTCCCTACTCTTCCTTCTTCTACGCCATGATTCCCTAGAGTGCCCTCATCCTTGTTCTTGACTGTCTCGTCGATGTTTTTCACTCTGTCTTCCTTTATCCTCATGGTTAGTTTCCTTATGATGGCATCTCGACACTAAAGGAGAGGGTGAATGTGACAATGAATGTGAAGAAGAAGGAGAACCATCACCCTGATGGTGTTTTCTACCTTCTCTTCGATGGCCTTAGCCTTGATCATGATGACGAGCAGAACGTCTACCCTTATCATGTGTTTGTGTTTCCTAATTGAACACTTCGTGTTCGTGGGGATTAGAACTAGGGTTATGAACTACAGATTGGAGGTTCTGATACACCACCTCCTAACCATCACTAGGAGGGGGAATATCATTTGGTGGGGAACCTATTGAAACCGGTTCGCCATCCCTAATTTCTATTAAAACATGCAAGGCGTTATGTGACCATTTGCCCTTCAAGGATGTGTGGTAACTCTCCTGTCGCAAGTTCCATTGATGTTGCGCTTCTATGGGATGATAGTCCCTTGTGTCATGATTGCATGCAACGTATTCCGCATATAAAAGCAGCATGCCTATTCGTGTGAGAGCACAAAGAAGCATGTTGGGGATTGAATGGTCTAGAGGCAACACTATGTTACCCTCCAAGTCTCTCCAACGTAGTTGTTCATCTTGATGGAGAATAAAGGTAAAGCTGGGTACATACTCATCATGATGAGTATATACTACCCAAAATTATTGAGGAACTAGCAGATCTTGGTTACGTGTATGATGCCACCAACTGTCTCTTGTGTTAGTCCTAGGTGGTGAAGTGCTCTTGTGCGAAGAAGAAGACATTTTCATCTTGTTCGGTGTGCAATTTACCATTGTCTTATCTTTCCTTTGATCAACCCTAAGGGTTCATTTTAACATGCTAATGATATGAATGATTTCCTATGTTCTACATAGCGTACAAAAAACTAACTCCCCGGCAATAGTGCTAATGATGAGTGGCGAGGTACCCCTACACTCAACCATACGAATATGAGCATCTCACACGTGATCCAGTTGAACTCCAAGGACTAAGTGCTTACGTGCCCTAATGGAACACTCAGGGTTAATCGATTGTTATCTTAACAAACTTACTTGTATTGTCACGGTTGTATGGTTAAGTAAGCTTGAGGTACATGATTTTTATAACTTTTATCTTTTTAATGTCTTATGCTAATAGGGGAAGGTAAGGAGAACTAAGTGAATAAATTTCATTAACTATTCACTAACTAAGTTCTAATTGTCCTAACACAGGTATCCATTCCCACTTGCTGCACACATCCTGAACTAGTGCAACACTGCTGGGATTACCAAACGCTACTCGTTACTAGGTTACCAAGCACTACACACATGCTCGAAGTAGTCATACTAAGTGTACTTAACTAGGAGTATCAAGGGTTGAGAGAGAGATTAATTAACTAGGAAAGCATTTAAACATTCAACAAAAATTAATTACTATTTAGCTTAATCCATATACTGCAAGCTTTATCATAAAGTTCATCTTTATTTTCATATACAAATGTGTGCTTAGGTACAATTTACTCAAATAAAGATCCATTCACTTTAAGACTCGTACTACAGGCACATGGAAATTATTCTAACTCTGGAATGGTAAAACTGCAAGAGTTTAGCTAATGGTCTAAGTCTAAGTTCCTAGAACAAGGAAAGTTGCCTCTTATTTATAGAAATTGAAGTAGGTTGTGATATCGCGTACATGATATTTATAGAAATTTCTCTTTCTATATTCCAAGGTCATGATGCTTTTTGTTGAATTCCTTATGCACTTCATTTAAGGATAGGGCTACCAATTTATTTTCATCTAGCACATTTAGGTTGATTAATATTTCTTTTTGTGATAAGCTAAGGTCAAGGTCCAAGTCACAAGCTATTGAAAGTGTACAAAGCTCAAATTGGATAGGTAGAGTTGGTGATTTTCTATATAACAGCTCATAGAGAGAGTAGCCTATAGGAATTTTCAATGTTGAAAGGTATTCCTAGAGGGCATCGTTTAATTTTGTGCTCCTATCTCTCCTATATTTGCTAATAGTTCTCGTTAGGATCTTCATGATCTTCCTATTGCTAACTTCTGCTTGACCATTAGCTTGGGGGGTGGTATGATGTTGTTAATTTATGTTCAAACCCCAAGCGTTGCATTAGCTTATGAAAACTAGCACCTATAAAATGGGTTCTATTGTCAGAAATCAATGCACATGGCATTCCAAACCTATTCACAACATTTTGTTATACAAATCGCATAGTAGTGGATGATGTATAGTCAATGAAAATTGTTGCTTCTACCTATTTTCTATAGTAATCAACAATGATGATTATATATGCCTTTCCATTTGACATGGATGTGATGGGATCCATGAAGTCAATGCCCCATATGTTGAAGGGTTCTAGTGGTTGAATCCACTATTAAGGATCCTCCATTCGTGAGGTCATCCCACCATCTCGTTGATAACATTCAAATGATTGGACAAATTGGTAGGCATCCTTAAAGATGGTTGGCCAATAATACTCTGCCATTAGGATCTTAATGGTCATGCATCTCTTAGCATAGTGGCTCCCACAAAGACCCTCATAAGAATCCTAGAGAATGCACAGTTGATCAGCAAGAAGGTACAAACCAATCAACTAGGCCATTGGTGCACACCTTGTGAAGGTGTCCATTGATTTCCATGAAGTGTTTGGCCTAATGAAGAAATTTTTGTTTCTTCCTATAGTCCAAATCTTGTGGCATCTCTTAAGTGAGAAGATAAGTGAGGATGACATCATACCATTTTGATTTTGAAGGCATTTGTTCATTTATTGCACTAGCAAAGAGAAGTTCATCAAGAAATTGGTCAAAGAGTAGGTTCTCCTCCTCTTTGTCATCCCACCGCAACTAAGATAAGTGATTAGTGATCACATTCTTAGTTCCCTTTTGATCTACCATCATAAGATCAAATTCTTGCAAGATCATCAACCAACGTATGACATGGGGGCTTACTATTGGCTTATTCATTAGAAAGTGGATGGCACTGTGGTTAGTGTGAATAAACACTTTATATCCAAGCACATAGTACTTGAACTTTTCTAGCGCATACACCACCACCATCAGTTCTTTTTTTATTATGGTGTAATTCAACTATGCATCCACAATGCTTTGACTTTTGTAATGGATGTAATATGGACATTTCTTCTCATCCAACTACATAAGCATGAATCACAAGGCATAATTTGATGCATTTATCCTGATATGAAATGGTATGGACTAGTTAAGTACTCATCAAATTGGAGTCTCTATGAGCTTCTAATTGAGGCTCTGGAATGCTTTTTCACATTTCTTGGTCTAGATGAATGGAGCATCTTTCTTTGTTAGCTTGACCAACGATTTTGTGATCTTAGAAAAATTCTCTATGAATTGTTGGTAGTAGCCAGTGTGTCCAAGGAATGACCAAATATCTGGTTTTCGATTAGTGAGTTATTCCTTGGATGACCCTTATCTTTTTAGGGTGCACATCAATCCTTGCCTAAAAAATTTTATGCCCCAGTACAATGCCCTCCTAGATCATCAAATGGCTCTTTTGCCAATTAAGCTAAAGATTCATCTCCACACACCTTTTAAGAACTTATTCAAGGTAGTCTAATGCTTGCTTAAATGTGGTGTCATAGGTGGAGAATTCATCCATGAAGACTTCCATCTCGCAACTAATTTGTTGCTAAAAATTCTTAGGACAAAGTGTTGGAATGTTGCAGGAGCATTACACAAACCAAAAGGTATCTTTCGATATGCAAAAACCCCTAAGGACTTGTGAATGTTGTTTTGGCCTAATCCTCCAACGTGATCTAGATTTGGTTATAGCCACTATAACCATCCAGAAAACTATAATAGTAATGCCTAGATATAGTTTCTAACACTTGATTAATGGATGATCATGGAAAATGATCTTTGAATGTTGTCATGTTTAACAAATTGAAGTCAATACAAACCTGCCATTTACCACCTTTCTTTATCACAATCATGAGTAGACTAACCCACACACTATCCACAATGGAATAGATAAACCTTGCCTTGAGAAGTTGTTTGATTTTATCTTTGACAATATACTTCAATTTGGGGTTCAACTGCTACTATAACTACTTCTTTGGCTTCATGGCTAGATCAGTGTAGGTATGATGCTAGCATATCCTAGGATCGATCCCTATGAGTTCAAGATATGATTAAGTAAAGGTTATTGGCCATTTTTTGATCACCCTCAATAGCATTTGTTTCTATTTAGAAGCAAGATTGGCCTTGATGATTATCGACTTGCCATTTTTCAAAAATGCATACTCCATGCCAGTAGGTAGAGTTTTCAACTCTAAGAGCTCTTGTTTAAAATTTTCATGGATTTCCAACTCTCCTCAATTGGTATCATTTTTTTCATTATCAAATATTTGGTGATGGACTTGCTCTATTTTATCTATTCCTTCAATATAGGCACATGTTAGATTCTTAGCAAGTTCCATGTAAAGAGTGCTGCTTCCAAGATTAGTTGTTAGCCACTAGGTATCCTCCTATTTTGTGGTTGCTGCAAACAAGCACCTTTGAACTTTAGATTCATCTACACAGTGTCTGCATGCTTTAATGGATGTGCTCTTAATAGAATAGAGTTTCTACACACAGTTACATCTAGTATCACTATATGCAATGCATGGAACTCTCTTCTTCTCAATCTTTCCAAATTCATTCTCCTTGAAAATTTCCAAGGAGAGATCTTTGATGTTCATTCATGCTTCAATAGTATTCAACCATGCCTTTCCCATAATAATTGGAAAGTCTCCCTTGCAATTGTCAACATTGATTAGAAAATTGGTAGGATAGAACCACCCACAAATAGTGGTAATAATGTCCTCCACAAATCCCAAAGGAATTGTGATTAACTAGTTTGCCAATTCTAGATGAATATTACTCTTCTTAAGAGGCAGCAAGTTCCATGCTTTGTACATGTCATGGAAAATTAGATTGACTAAATTAAGAAGAGCCTTGCATGGCTTATGTCTAGCAATCTACAAGTAAATGAGAGGACTTCCAGGATCAAATCTTTTTTTTTTGGGATGGTTGCCAGCCTTGATCCAATCAAATACAACATGGGTTAACATGATAATGCAAATCTTAGAAGGCATTTGGTTTGAAGGGCTCTCAAAAGGATTTGATGCAGAGGATGATGGAGAGAAAGGGTGGCTAGCCACATTAGTCTATGAGGAATTTGGAGGATTGTTGGGTCAGAAGAATGATCATTTTCGAGATTTAGGTTTCAAACCATTCGACTAGAAAGCTTGTTATAAGTTGACAGCCTAGCAGTGTTATGATGTTACATCTATGGTGGAATTTTTCCCTACATAGATGGAGTAGGAGGTAATTGGATGGAGGATATAGGAGCATGTGCTAAAGGATAAAAAGGATGATAGGAATATGGGGTTTCTCCTCTAGTAGATGGAGAATGAGTTCTGTGATACTCTAGAAGGTAGTAGTAATGCTGAAAAGAAACATGACTAGAAGAGTCACATAGAGACATTGGTTGTTGAACACAATACCCATATGGATTTGGCTACCTATAAGGGTATTGTTGCCTTGGTGGTGGCATCCCCCACGACTGTGGATGTTTCTAGTACTAGTATTGCTCATATGGCTATGATGAAGCTTCACTTGGATAATAAGCTTGTTGGTGGTGGTGGAACCACCTTGGATTACCTTGAGGATAAAACAATATTTTGGGTGCTCGCTATCTTACCAATATAGGATTTAGCATGTACATCCTAGACTCCTACAAATGTGACATGATAGGGAAACATCCTTTAGGATGTTTTTATTGGTATATGTCACACTAACCATCATCATCTGATTCTATCTCTACAACTTATTTTACTACCATAGCATTGCCCTTACCCCTTTGGTAGGCATGTTCAACTTCTTTCTACCTCATACAGTTATGGTCACTACTCTGCTCTCTTGATTCTTTTGTGATCTTTAGAGTAGTTTAAAATTTTTCATCCAAAAAATCCCTCATCAAGGTCTTTCTGTTCACCAACTCATCAAGTGGTGACTCCTCCCTATTATTGCAAGATTGGACCTCCCTTTTTCTAATGGAAATATCCTTATTATATTCCTTAGCACTTTCCTATTTCCTCAATTCTCTTTCTTCTTTTGCTACTTGCTTTATTAGCCTTTGGATATGATGGGCTCTAAGTTCTAATAGTCTTCCTTGGACATAAATCCCAAGAGTTCTTGTTTCAAATTTAAGTCCATCTATGTTGTGGCAAAGTTATTCTTGCTAAGAATAACCATGACCACGACATTAGTGTATGAGAGAATAGTATCTACCCATGGTGACATCCAAGGGTTCATGTGTTCCTTGTTTCCATCCTTCGATCTACCTTCTTAGATTAGACAATTGGAAGTACATCTAATATTTATCATTGAATAATTCTATCATTATACTCCACCTACAAATGGATTCTGACTCCAATAACCAATACTAGCTTTTGGCTTCCTTGATGAGTGTTTTGTGAAATAGCTTTAATTTCTGCCAATAATTTTCAACATTTTGTAAGGCACAGGCATCGTGAAAGGATTAAAGATGTGTTTGCAAATCAGAGTTATATCCCCCCTCAAATTTGGGAATATTGTTCATGTCAAGTTGCTTGATCCAACTATCTTTCACATGCCTGGTTGGAATTTTCACTACCTCTGCAATATTCAACATACTCCAAGTTGCCAAAAAAGGCTCATCATCATCATTATTTTAATGATGCCTATGATGTCCTCTACTACCCCTTCATTCATGGTGGGCTTGATAATCATTTATGTCCCACTGTTCACCTTTATCACGGTTGTTCTTTCAGCAATGCCTTTTAGAACTAGAAGAGGAAGAAGAAGATGTAGACAAAGAGGATGAAAGAGGAGGACTACCACCACTATGGTGTTTGCCACCTCCTCTATGATTCTCACAACCACATTCATAAGCTTTCTTGTCATCCTGATGCTTACTTGAGCCCTTGCTTGGACTCCCACTTTTGCCTGAACCTAGATTTTTGATAGTGAACTACAACTTTAGGTTCAAGCCCCCATTACCAATATCAAGGGGTGGAGAATATTCATGTTGAAAACCCCTAGAGGGAGGATCCTCTTTGTTGTTTTTTTTATGAGCAGGAATAAAGGATTAGTGAACTGTTTCCTCTTCATAGCCTCATTATGCTTCTCTTGGTGTCAATCTCCCATGCATTGTGTTTCAGTGGGAAGATAGTCTTGGTAGTCATAGTCATGTACAATGTACTCTTCTTAAAGATCCTGGATGCCCAACCTCCTAAGAGTTTGGAGCAGCATTTTGAGCACAGATTGATTGGGAGGCATTATAATGTTGCCCTCTATATCTCACCATTGTAGTTGTTTATCCTAGTGTAGGAAGAAGGTGAAGTTAGGCACATACTCATTTGGATGAGTATATATCACCTTGCATTCTTAAGGCACTAGTGGTTTAGTATCATTGTGCTTGTGAGAAGAAGACATTCTACAATTAAAATAAGTTATTAGTTTGCTTAAATTATTATATTTACTTTTAGAATGATTTTGAACCTTTAGGTTTCGTCCAACGATGTTAATGATTTTCACTATGCCTAGATAGCGCATGTTTTAAACAAAAAGAATCCCTAGCAACTATGCCAATGATGAGTGGTGAGTACCCCTATGTTCAACCATACGAATGACTAAGTGTTCATGCACAATCTAGTTGAGTTCTGTGGATTCTATGTCTTTTGGTACATTAGTCTCCAAGAAGTGAAATTACCCTAATAGTCATTTGTTGTCTTTCCAATTACACTTGTGATATGCAAAGGTATGGTTAAGTGTAATCGAGAAATATTATTTTTATTATTTTTATGTTTTATGTTTTGGGTGCTTAAAATAAAGGATGGAAACAATGACGTAATTCAATTGCTAATTTAATCTAAGTACACCTAACTAATCCTATCATAAGCATCCATTCCCACTTGTCATACACATCCTAAACACGTTTAGCACTACTAGGTTACCAAACATTAAGTAGTACTAGGATTACGAAGCGCTAAGCATATGCTTGAAGTGGTCATACTTATGTGCTTAATTAATTGTTACTTAATCTAGCTTAGTTTAGCTTAATTAATCATTTAATTACTTAAAGCATTAAAGGAAATTACATAAAACATTAAATGGATAAATAAATAATTAATCTATATTCAAGTTTTGCAAGGTTTATCAAAAGGTTCATCTTTATTGTCATTCACACTACTGTGCTTAGGTACATGAGTGCTTGAATAAAGATCTTTACAATTTCTGACTCCTGCTATGGGTACTCAGAAAATATTCTAATTGTCAAATGAACAAACTACAAGAACTTTGCTAAGCCTATGACAAGACCTCCCCTAAACATGATGCGTGAGTGCATATTTATAAACTTTATTTTGAAGCTATGTAAATGGGGCCTCATAATGCAGCAAACGCTACATTGACGGGGCAACACCATGTTGACGGGGGCTCGTTGATGTGATACTTTGATGCTTCATCAACAATAAACCTAGATATAGTGAAGGCCAAATATTTAAGTTATCTTTAGTTGCTCTTAAGAATAGAAAATTGTCATATGCAAAATGGCTATTAATAGTTTGGCGCTAAACATTAGGAAGAGATAATTCTTTTATATTATCTTGAAAGAGGTAGTGCTTTATAAAATAATCAAAAACTTTAACAACAAGAAGAAAAAGGTAAGTAGTAAGATAATAACCTTGCCTAACTAATATTTGAAAACTCATAATAGAAGAATAACTTTGGTTAATACATATCTTGGCACTAGTAGAGGAAAATAACATTCTAAAGTGAGAGATAAAAGAAGAACCTATGCTTAACTTTTGTAACATAGCCAATATATTAAGCCACTCCATCCTATCATAAGCTTTGTATGATTTAATTTTAGAAGATCAATATTGTAATGAAGAATAATATTAAGAACTTACTCCCAAAAATGATTGGTAGAAGCAAAGAAACAAAAAGGAATGCCCATCAAAGTTATAAACTTAAAAGATTGAACCCAACTTCAAGGAAAATTAGAAAGCTCAAAAGGAATATCTTGAAACTTTTTAGCTAAGCATTTACAAAAATGTCTCAAAAATCTAATAGTAAGAATAATAGCATTTTCCCACTATTCAATAAAGTCATTAGAATTTATTGGTCTTATAACTAGGTTCCAAACATGAAGGACCTATGAAAATTTTTGTTAGATAAAAAAATAGTATTAGCAATACAAAACTCAAAGTAAAGATTCACATGAATTGAGTCAAGAACTTGGTAGACAAGTAATATGAAAGAGTGCATTTTGGACATGCTTCAATAAATAAACTGTGTTGAGACTCAATATAAATTGATCAAAGCAGAAAGATAAGCTCTATCTAATGTGTGAAAAAATCTTAGTAAGTTAGCTTTATAGTTAGACCAAGTGAACTAACTTGGATCTCTATGATTCCCACTAATATTAGGATTTGAAAGTGCAAACCTATTTCTAAAAGAAGACTAAGCTCTCTTTATTGATCTTGTTGAAAAATAAAAGGTATCCCTCCTATTTTATCATAGTCATTTTTTGACACATTAAAATCTCCACAAATCAACCAAATAGCATTAGGAAGACTATTATTAAGTTGAGACCAAGTTGAGACCAATGCAGGGGTATTTTTTGAGAATCACATTAAGGATATATACTACAAATACCAAAATTTAAACTCAAAACATTTAAGCAAATCCAAACATCTTTGGTTCCTAAAATAGAAATAGAATTAATTATGCAAGAAGTATATTTTAAAGCAACGCGAAAAAGACCACTACCTCTTTCTTTTGGTTTCATGATTTGCAGAAATGTACGTTTCTTTAGGCATTATAAAAATAGATATTGAAGTTAAATTGAAACCATCTATTTGAAGAACACAAAAAATCTAAATTTTAACAATGATATTGGACAACATTGTAAGAGAAGGTGTAGCACCCAACTTAGTTTCTTCTTCAATATCCATATCCACGACAGAATACAATTTCTGAGAGCAACATCAATATTCCTAAGACCTGTGCCATCCAAAGCGTCCGGGGCCATCCAGTCCTTCAACGTCATGGACCTGTGCGCCGAGGACCTCTTCTTCTACATGCTGCTGCGCCGCTACGAGCTCAAGCAACCATGCTGCTCCGGCGCAGGAACGTGGACGCCGACGGCCTGGAGCTGCTCAGGCTGAGGCTGAGGCTGAGGCGTATGCTGCAGATCAACCCGCGGTTCCGCATCTCTTGCTACCAGGCCCTCGGTAGCCCCTACTTCGACGACGTCCGCGACGGTGCCACTGACGATGCGTTCCCGTCGCCTCCGGATCCGGATCTCCACACCCCTTTTAAGGTTGATTGAGAAAATCAGAAAAGAAAGATAAAAATAAAAACAAACAAAAGATTGAATGTCTTTGAATTCTTATATCGCATGAACGTGGATGCAAATCAGGTGTTGGTGTTTACGCTCTTTTCGCATGGCTATTATGAAGCAGATGACGACATCCCGTTTGAAAATAAAAGGTAAAGGATGTTGAACTAATGCATTCTAGCATAATGTAAAATAGGACCTTAGTGAAAAACCTTGACTTTACCGCTAAGTTTTAACCTTCAACATAAAACATCAGTCAAATTCATCTTTCACACCTATCTGCAAATCATTTAGATGTCAAAACAATTTTTAGTTTATCATTTTTTATTAATTTGTACCATCCTTCACTTTCTTGGAACATTATATATAAGAGATTATGGAATTCTCTATGGCTACTATAATCATTTGGTAAGAAAGTTAATATTGATAAGACTAACATTCTAATTTGTAGTACAAGAAATATAAATTATAATTTTTTCTTTAAAGAAAAAAGACTTGATATATGTGAATCTTATAAATATTTAAAAGTTGAATTTGCTAGTAATTATAGTTGGAATACCTTTATTGCTCAAATGGATTTAAGTGGCATGCGAGCTCTATTTGCTCTATGAAATAATTGTTGCATGAAATAAATTTGGCATGGGAGATCAAAAGGAAGCTTTTTCGCAGTCTTATCCAACCTATATTATTATATAGGTGTGTTGCATAAGGATCTTCTCTTTCCCTGCATAATGGAAAAAATTAGGCCATATTCAAAAAATGTTTCTTGTATGTGAATTTCAAGTGAAAATGTAGTCTTCTTATGATATCCTACTTTTAAAAGTAGATTTACTTCATCTTGATGTTGAAGCCCTTTGTCAATTTATTGCTTAAACTTAGAAGTTAAGTCACATAGAGGAAGTCAATTATGCTAAGGAGGTAATGAATGCTAAGGAGGTAATGAATGTTACACAAGAAAATGGATGGTTGCACCAATGAAAATAATAGCTTCAATCATGGAATATTGTAATAGAAGATCTTCCTTTAAACAAAAGGCTCTTTTGAAGCCTATAAAAGAAAAACTCTTGGCTAAAGTCTAGTTGAACACATTAAGGAAAAAACATTTTTACTTACATTTTGTTATAGGAGGTTTGTTATTGAGTACTAAAGAGTGCCTATTCTTAGCTATTCCTAT
Organism: Gnetum montanum; assembly: GCA_015680685.1. Classification (NCBI taxonomy): domain Eukaryota; kingdom Viridiplantae; phylum Streptophyta; class Gnetopsida; order Gnetales; family Gnetaceae; genus Gnetum; species Gnetum montanum. Next base: position 1,280,223 of record MNCI01010443.1, read on the forward strand.
TCATTTAAGAAATCAAATTGCTAGAGCAAGAATGAGCTCTCATCATCTCCTTATTGAGAGAAGTCTTTAGATCAATTTACTAAGAGAAGAGCATATTTTCAGACTGTGCAAACAAAGCACAGAAGATGGTTTTTTTATTTTGTTCATCTTTGGCTCATATTTAATTGAATTGTACTATTAATTGTAATATGCTAATTCCTTTCTTTCAAATTGACCCTATCTACTTAGGGCATTACATCAATGATATTTTCAACTTGTTTTCAAAAATATGTTGAGGCTTTGTAACTGTCCATCAAATCCTTTGTGATTTTTTGGATGTAATAAAAATTTTTAGATTCCAATTTCCAATTTCTATAAATAACTTGAATGTTATATTTTTGCATCATATCATTAAATTACAATTATAAGGTGGTTAATGAACAGAAATTCAGCATTATTAAAAAAATAAAAATCTGGCACCACTTAAAAAAAATTGGAAGTAATTTAGAACCCTAAAAAAATAAATTTGATTAAATTAGTTCTGTGCATGAAACCTTAACATAAAACACAGAAAGCCAAAGCATGGGAATAATTCCCATGAATTTAATTAAAACTCAACACAGAAAATATTACATGTCCTCTAATCTAAAGGGATTGTTAGTTTTCTGCAGACGCACCTGAAGCTAGTGTGCACACATTTTGCGAAACATTTCGATGAACAGTGCGCTTAATAATGTCAGGAACAAAAGTTCTGCGGAACATTCCGATAAAGGCGGGGTTGTGCGAAATTGTTGGCCATACAAATTTTGCCGCGTATTGAGCATCATAACACTTTAGGCCATTTTTGCTGAAACAAATCGGACAGCCCTGAATCGCACAGTTTTATCTTGTGCATAGGCCCCATGATTCTCTTCCATTGTTAATCACAGATTTCGCAAATTACGCTGCGGAACCACTTGCACGTCGGTATCAGCGTTGTATGCACCCGCTGGAGGCGCAGGGGTGGGTGCCTCGGCCAGCGGAGGCCTCAATCTCTGGCGCCGCCAACAACAACAACAGAGACGATAAAGAAGACCGCCAACGGTGACGGAGGCGGTGNAGCAGCTGAGCCCCAAGGCCACGAGCCTACAGGATGTGCTCAGCCGCAACCAGTCCGTGGGCTACCCTTACGGGACCTACATAGGCAAGTACCTGGAGCACCAGGATGGCGTGGCTGAGAACCTGCTTGTTGGTCTCAAATCCGTGGACGAGTACAAGGCCTGCCTCGACAACGGCACCGTGGTGGCCGTCTTAAACACGCAGGAGATCACCAAAGACTTACTTCTGGCGACGTCGTGCAACAAGTACACGTTGGTGGGTATGCCTCTGCCCACTGCGGGCCACACTTTTGTGCTACCCAAGGGATCGCCCTTTTTGCCGGCCTTGTCGGCTGCGGTGTTGCGGGTGACGGAGAGCCCCCATCTGGAGAGGCTGCGACGCAAATGGTTTCCTTCTTTGCCGTGCTCGCGCATCTCCAACATGGCCGCCTCCACGTCCAACACAATCCAACTGCGCTGCTTCTACTTTCTCTTCTCCTTCACCGCCTCCGTCACC